>CATOUR010000212.1:0-600000 GCA_951848785.1 Callosobruchus maculatus | reverse complement strand
AAAGCAAGATGTAATGGGAGACGCGCGTCAAAATAATGGAGGGAAGGGAAGAGGTGTTGATCCGGACAAAAGCGCGGTAATGGGTATCCTCGAAGAGGAGGGACAAGATTACCAGCTGTCATCTGTCACTTTTTATTTATGGATCGTATTTATAGCTTACAGCCCGATCACACGATGCGGTCAAATCAGAGTTTCGGTAATTTTAACGAATTGTAGCAAACCTAATGATATGTTCTGTTGCAAACAGAATGATTTTCAGCCGATGCCGGGTTCTCGGTTTATTTTTGAATAATTTTCTTGCGAGATGGACCTAAATACGTATATAATTTTGTATTGGTAGTCGTAGATTAGTTAATAAAAAATTTTGAATTCACCCTATTGTAAGTTAAAGATCTCATTTGGGTGCTTTATTTTATTTTAGGTTTTATTTCCGAATTAGCTATCTCGTTTTCGGTGACAACAGGTGACCGAAACGACGAAATTGTCGTAGACGTTTCGTAAACTTACCGTGTGAACATGTCTGTTTAAATGTACGCGTCACTGCAGTACACGGTAGAAAATACCTGTTCGAAGAGCATTGGAATTTGGTTCAATCATAATTTCCTCATTGGTAGTCCAATCGTTACGTCGTAAGAAAGGCATTGACAGCAAAAGGTCGGAAAGAAGTAAAATTTGGTGGCATGATAGATGTTGGTATCCTGAACCTACACCTAAGTTTACGACCTCGGGCGGTTGCCACTCGAGGGGTGGGGGGGGGTGAAATCTCTGAAACCAATAGTTTCCGTCCCACAGTTAGGGGCGCTTTGTGATTTTCACTAAAATCAGAATTTCATCACGGATTTGGACGAAGAACTTTACCAAACATTACTTTTGCTTTAATTTACTGTACTGTAGGTCGGATACTATTGGTCGGACATGAAAAATGTAAAGACGAAAATGATGTAGAGTTTTGTTTTCTCCAACTTTTTTCGATATCACTTGCCAAAATGGCGTTACTTTTCGAAAATTGGATCAGAGTTTTCATCCCCTCACCCCTTGGGCGGGAGCCTGACGTCGCAAACTTAGGTGTAGGTTCAAGGGACCAATGTTTACCATCCCACCAAATTCCGTTTCTTTCCGACCTTGTGCTATCAAAAAATACCCAGCACCTGGACTATAGACAAATTTTCTTGGTGCGAGAATAAATGCTCCTGTCGCAAGTATATATTTACAAGGTTATCATTATTCTTGAATTGAGAATTTCTTTTCATGTGTATATTCATGCATCTTCAAAGGCAATGTTAAAGTTTTATGTCTGTAACGGACAGCATCTCACCAAAGTAGTTTTTTTAAAGCACTAATATAAAGAAATTCATTACGCTGATCCCCACCATCCAAGTCACTCTAACTTTACCGTTTCGGGGTCAAATAAAAAATGATCAGGAAGGCCTAAAGACGAAGCTTGGGGCGGTTCTGAGGATTATTGATTTCTATCAATTACACCGCCACACACGTTTTTCAAAACTGTTCAGAATAACATACTATGATATAGGTACCACGTTATGACAGAACTCAAATTTCATCAAAATCGATGTAGTTGTTTCGGTGATTCTGAGTTTCCCTAATCTTTTATAGATCTATAATGTCTCCCTACCACCTCAATTTTACGCCCTTTCATAAAAAACGGAAAACTATCAGCGTCTACTTGCACGTGCATCTTGTTCACTTGCACGTGCATTTTTTAATTTGCATGTACATTTTTTCCATTTGCACGTGCATTTTTTTCCATTTGCAGCTGATTTTCTTTCATTTGCACGTGCATTTTTTTCCGTTTGCACGTGTATTCATTTCCATTTGCACGTGCTTTTTTTTCATTTGCACGTGTATTTTTTCCATTTGCTCATGCATTTTTTTCATTTACACGTGCATTTTTTCCATTTGATAATGGGTGGACCCTCCATGTCGGCGATTGATTCTAACACCTCATCCACATAACCTTGCGCAGTTATGGTGACACAAATCACAAGTAAAGGTGACTAGCTGTTGAATGCAATGGCACCCCAAACCATCAAACCAATAGGACGGTGTACATGGCGCTCAACAGCAAACTTGAGATCACGTCGCTCACCCCGTCGTCGTCTTACGCGTTGCCGTCCATCATCTGCCCCCAGACAAAACCTGAGCTCGTCGAAGAAGGCCGTCTGATGCCACTCAGCATGCCTCTGTCGGTGTTCTTGGCGCCAATCTAACCGTTGGCAACGGTGATTTGCAGTGAATGGAAGCACTAGATGCGGACGATATGATACTATGCCCATTTCACTCAATCTGTGGTACACCGTGCGGATTTGGATGAGTTTTCCTATAGCTGCATACCAAGTGTCAACAACAGCACGAGTGGATCACATTCCATCTCGAAGGGCTAGTAGTCGTAGATGACGGTCTGTAGTTCTTATACATGCCCCAGAACTTCTAGCTCGCTGCATTCGGCCTTCTGCGATTGCAATTGCTTTGAAGGAAGCACCGCATTGTCATCGGCCAATAATCCGTCCCCATTCAAAAATGCTCAACTGCGTAAACTGGGGCTGTCGTCTTCTTAGGGGCATCTTTGCTCAATCTCTTTTACAGAACCAACTGCGGTCTCTCGCCACATTTGCAACCGATATCATCGTTTTTGAGTCGACAAAAAGCCATGCTCTGTTTTTACACGTCTCGAGTCTTTTAAGCGGCCCACAGATGCTCTAGTCCTCAAAGTATTGCACAGTCCTGGCCTCAAGGATTATCGGAGCGTATGCGGAGGTTCGCCGGACTGTACAGGCCGCCGGATGTGGAATTGAAAAACCATTCGATCGCCTGCGCAGGCCGTCTTTTGATGCCATGCTTCCTAGAACTGAACTGAAAGGTTTCCTGAGCGTCTGTGAAGGAGGGTGTATTCAGGCGAAAGTGCAAGGGCCTTCAGGCCAGGACTTTGCAGGTTTTCCTCTGAGGATTTCCGGAGCGTCTGTGGGTGGCTTTAGAAGTACCATGTAGGTCAATAGCGTCTGAACGAACAAAAAGTGTTACATGTGGACTGGAGATTGGACTGCCAAGCTGTGTACAAAGTTTCAATGCAAATATTCCTTTTTTCTAGGTGTTTGGATTTCACTTTCACTTTTTCGTTTCAAAGATACCTCATCTAGGTGAGAAACATTGAAAAATTGAAGAAACTACAATCGCAGATCCTATGTCCTGCCACATTGATATTCTGGAAGTGACTCTTCACTACATTTGTCAAATTCAATTCAAATCAATCTATTTGTACTAACGAATTACAAATATTTCCACCTCGAAGGCAAAGCCTTGTGTGAGGTATAGGTGTATACACAGACTATAATTTAGCTAATCTGTTTTTTAACATTATATTGATACAGGTCGTAAAATCCAATTCTAAGATACAAAGATAATTGCGGATAGCCCTTGAAGGAAAGTTGTAGAAAGCGGTCGAGTTCTAAAGAATACAAATAATCAAAATCGTAAACAACCAGTTATTTGTCTCCGAAAGTACGCATATAATAGACAGGCCTGGTGCAAAATGTAGGATGTCAGCGCTGTACCCTGAGGATGTTCGCTAAATCGTGGACGAAAGCTCAGCGTCTAAAAGACGCCAAACGACGATTCCATCCAATTTATTTATGTACGAGATTTGCTACCCGTTTCATACTATATGACAGTAGGTACTTTTTTCAGAACCTTTCCATTTCTGAGTGATTTTATTAATTACTAAACTGAACTAAAGCACAATCGATGTATCCCAGCGTTGAACATTCTTTCATCTCATTCATATTTACGTCAGTGTCTACTACCAGGTTGTCAGATAAACTGAAAAAAAAAACGAAGCCGGAATCGATAGCAGGAGGGACATTCAAAGCAACCGGATGGATATAAAAAACAAAGGCATAAATCACCATTTTCAGCAGCCTATCTAGCGATAGGTAGCTGAACACAGAATGTTTTTAATCTAGAGCGTGGGTCGAAAAACAAACAACTGTCACCTGTCGGGGTATTGAATCAATCCTGGTATTCATCGACAAATGAACGGACTGACTACAATGGCTCTCAATAGGATGCACTCTGAAATGTCTGCTGAAATCCTAGTTGGCTCGGTGGGTATTTTCCCATTTCTACTTCTACCAACCCGGCAGGCTGTGAGTTTCCATTCCGCCGTAAGGCGTAGGAAAGGGAGAATTGAACACATACGCATATGTTACAACGAGTACGGTATATCTAGCCCGATCGTACAAGAAATAAAGTAAACCTAAACGTTTTCACGGACACTACACATGATTATAAATCATGTGCGTCACTAGGGATGCTAACGATACTTCGATACCTGAAATCTTCTGCACAAAGGACCTCCACAGCCTGGATCATAAAAGAAGGGTGGCTGACCTGTCCCTGTTCTACAGATTCTGTCACGGAGGATGTTCAAGTGAGCTCTTCTAGATAATAATACCGAAGGCAGTCCAAACGAGGAATAATAGAGGAGCTCTGAGAGCTCATTCTTACCAGGTTAAGGTCTCTACTCCCCAAACCAATCTCCTCTAGTATTCCTTCTTTTGGAGAACTTCGAAGCTGTGGAATGAGCTGCCGGGGAATTTGTTTCCTGACGGCTACAACCTGCAGCATTTTAAATCTAAAGCCATGTACACATTCAAGCGCACATGATTTGAGACCACATGCATATGCTTGTGTGCTCAATGTGTGTGCTCTCAAGTCATGTTTGTGTTGGTTTTAGTTTTTACGTCAAACGTGTGTTCTCAACTCACTCCATGATCACAGTAGTAGTTTGCGTAATGTCGTCGGGTGAGGACGAAGTGTTACTATTAAGTATGGTTTAAGAGGAAAACAAGAAAAAGGAAAAAGGAGTGTGGTGGATAACAAAAATGTACAAGAATCGATATCAATGTTTAGGTTCCGCGTTAGGTAACCTGCGGCCAATTCAACAACCTCGTGCGTATGTCATCAAAAGTCTTTGGTTAATTAATCTTGTAGGACCAAAAAACGAAAAGAAAAATACGAGATTCAGAGAAGCTAATCCTATCAAAGGGCGCTTAGCAATAACGATGCTTTTTCTGGCCCCTCGTGACGCTTACACGAGTTTACAATACTTGTTCAAAGTTTCTAAACAGTTTCCTTCCCTTTGGCTTTCTGGCTTCGAAATGAACCTAGTAGGCTACTCATTTCCTGCTTTACAACTCCGACGTCTGTGTTGAATTTTCCTGCAATTTTTTGCAAGGCGTAAATTTTTTTTATTTTTCCAGTAATAAAATGATTTATAAGTATCCCATAGTGCTGGGTACGTATGAATCAACTCATTGTCGAAGGCTGTTCATTAGACGTATTCTCAATAAATGCCGGTGTTCCTCAGGGATCAGTCCTATCCCCCACACTGTTTCTGCTGTACAACAATGACGAGCTGCTGGAAATAGATATCAAAACAATTGTCGAATGGGGATTAGTAAATAAAGTGCAGCTTAACGTACAGAAAACTCAGGCAACAACACCTACAAAAAAAGTCTCACGTTGGCGTACCAATTGTGGAAATGGAGGGTCACCCAATGGTGAAGTCACCTTCCGTCAAGCTTTTGGAATCAGTATAAACAATAACATGTCTTAGCACGACGACGTTGTCAGTATTGCTAAAATGGCAAAACAGAAGCTTGGAGTTTTGTTGCGCTGTAGGAAGCTGTATACACCGGAGCAACTACTACTGCTCTACGAGGCATAGATCCGACCATCGTTGGAGTATTGCTCTCATGTGTAAGAATGTAAATCTTCTGGATGCTATTCAGAAGAGAGCAATCAGACTAAGAAGATACGCTTAACCTCACAAAGGACCTCCCCAGCCTGGAACATCGAAGAAGGGTGGCTGCCTGTCCCTGTTTTACAGATTCTATCACGGAAGATTTTCGAGTGAGATCTTCTAGATAGTAACTCCAAAGGCCGTCCGAACGAGGACCACTAGAGAGGCTCAGCGAGCTCGTCCTTACCAAGTCGAGGTCACTACCTTCCGAATCAGTTTCCTCCAGCATTCCTTCTTTTGTAGAACTTCGACGCTATGGAATAAGCTGCCGGGAACTTGTTTCCCGACGGGTACAACCTGCAGCGTTTCAAATCTAACGTGCATAGACATTTATCCTCTCGCAGCGCTTCTACAGCGCCATAGGCTTCCAGCCTTTGCGGGAGGCTGACCATAAACAAATTTAAAAATTCCACTATACCTACTTGTAAAAAACGTCTTAAAAGTGTAAAAACTAGTGGAAATACATCCAACTTGAGAAACTGTTCTAAGCAGTTTAATTCTTTATATATAAATTTTCGATAATAATCCATGTTGTCTTGTCGATATCGATACTTAAGAGTTTCGATACTTCGTCTTCAAGTATCGGGAGTATCGATACTTGAAGACGCTCAAAAATATCGAATTGATATTGGTATCGATACATTTTGTTATTTTTGCATCCCTATGCGTGACGTATTTATGCCTCGACCGCAGTTATTTTCCCGCTTTAGGATACATAATTTCATTAGCGTTCTATGGAGGCTTGGATAACAAAAGCCAATGAAAGAAAGGGTGTCAGATGTTCATGACGAACATTCATGTATGATACTTATCTTATTATAATAAATTTAGATAATGGTTTTGTCATACCGGATACTCAAAAAGTAACCGACAACCCCCCCCTCGATATTTCACATTTGAAAATTCTAAGTCTCTTGGTTTCTGTAATATGCAAGGCAATGGTTCGGATGGATCTAAAAAAGTATATTACGCCGCTAGGTTTTTATTTCACAGATCAATCGGCAGCCTGTTATGAAAACAACAATTTTTCTGTTTTACAACCCCCAGCCAGGCCAATTTCACCCCAACAAAAAAATATAAGCTGACCATTAACCCACGAACGGTCTAATAACGAAAGTAGAGCTGTTTTATATTTTTAGCTTTTTGGTTATGTGCCGACACAATTTCTAAAAACAATACGCGTTTTCCGTCCTCGTCGCGGTAATAGTACTATGTCAAAATTGCATTTAAATCAATTCAGTAATTTCCAGGTTACATTACAGAACGATTTAAAGCAATACTCGTATGCATATACATCAGAAAATTCAAGTCCCTCGGTTTCTGCAATAGGAAAGGTAATTTCCGAATGGACCTAAGCAGCGTATTAAGCTGCGAGATCTTTATTTTGCGGGTCAATGGACAGCCTATAATAAATACAACCAATTTTACTTATCTTACTCCCCACTCCACAACGCCCCAAATTTCATCCCTCACCGAAGAAAGTAGTAGTTATTTTTTTTTGATTAGGTATTTCTGCGCCGCCACTGTCACGATTTCTAAATACCATAAGTCTTTCACATTCTCACCACGGTAATAATACTGTGTCAAGATTTCATTAAAATCAATTCACTAATTTCCACGTAACACAATATAGCACGATCTAAAGCAATACTCGTCTATATTATTATTAGTTATTAGTTTGCACAACAGGCCATGAAGGGAAGAAATTAGTACAGTCTGATCTTATACCGCTAAAATTTTAAAACTGTCTTTGGATACTTTCATCATCTATTTCTAAGTATATCCTGCACTATTCCACGCCACCTATTTCTGTCTGCCGTCTGCTCTTTCCAGTGTTTAATATTAATTTTCTTTAAATCATCTCCTGCCTTCTTCAGCCATCTCTGCCTTGGTCGACCCTTCCTTTTTTTTTTCTTTTGGTCTCCGGTTGAGAACTAATTTTGCCATTCTCGTCCCATTCAGCCTCTCCACATGTCCCAGCCACCTTATTCTCTGCGCTTTGATGACTGCTATAATATTGGGGTTCTCATACATGTCTTCCAGTTCCTTACTTTTTCTTCTCCTCCAGCCCTCGTTTGTCCTTACGCCTCCATAAGTAGCTTTCAACATTTTTCTTTCCCATCTTATAATTTTTTATAATTTTTTCTTCCTCCTCTTTGTCCATAGTATGCATACATATAAAAATTCTAAGTCCCCAACAGACAGATAGACAGGCAGACCGATGGAAATGAGTGACGTGGATTTTCGTTATGTAGATATAAAACGCCCAAAAAGCATATTACCTCAGAATCTAAAATTTTTGCGATCACAAGGCACAAAGCTCCCCTCACCTATCTGTATGGGAGGTGAAGAGTAAATTATCATTCTCGTCATCAAAATTCAAAATATGAATAGATTATTTTACAGACCCATATGATGATAGAACAATAATTATAAACTCATTGGATGAAATGAGTTTGCAGTGTTGCCAAGTTTTTTTGTATAAAAAGAAAGCCATGCCAAGAAAAGTGTGGTTCACATTCTCACCTTGGTAATAATACTGTGTCAAAATTTCATTAAAATCAATTCACTAATTTCCACGTTACGCAATATAGAACGATCTAAAGCAATACTCGTCTATATTATTGATAGTTATTAGTTTGCACAACAAACCATGAAGGTCTAGGGAAGAAATGAGTACAGTCTGATCTTATACCGCTAAAAGTTTAAAACTGTCTTTAGATACTTTCACTATCTATTTCTAAGTATATCCTGCACTGTTCCACGCCACCTATTTCGTTCTGTCTGCCGTCTTCTCTTTCCAGTGTTTAATATTAATTTTCTTTAAATCAAGTTTTGCCTTCTTCAGCCATCTCTCCCTTGGTCTACCCTTCCTTGTCTCCGGTTGAGAACTAATTTTGCCATTCCGGTCCCATTCAGCCTCTCCACATGTCCCAGTTACCTTATTCTCTGCGCTTTGATGACTGCTATAATATTGGGGTTCTCATACATGTCTTCCAGTTCCTGGCTTGTTCTTATCCTGGATCCCTCGTTTGTTCGTTTGTCCTTACCCCTCCATAAGTAGCTCTCAACATTTTTCTTTCCCATCTTATAATTTTTTATAATTTTTTCTTCCTCCTCTTTGTTCATAATATGCATACATATAAAGATTCTAAGTCCCCAACAGACAGACAGACAGGCAGACCGATGGAAATGAGTGACGTGGATTTTCGTTATGTAGATATAAAACGCCCAAAAAGCATATTACCTCAGAATCTAAAATTTTCGCGATCACAAGGCACAAAGCTCCCCTCACCTATCTGTATGGGAGGTGAACAGTAAATTATCATTCTCGTCATCAAAATTCAAAATATGAATAGATTAATTTGCAGACCTATATGATGATAGAACAATAATTATAAACTCATTGGATGAAATGAGTTATTTGTGGTGGATTTACCTCATACATACTAATGTTATGATTACGGATGCTGACAGTAGAGAATACCGTATGTTGTAATGACAGAAATAATTTATATCAAACCGCATTGACATTGACATTGAAAATCAGATACATCAGATACTTGTAATCATCGCATGTTGTCCACTATGCAACTAACTACATTATTATGTAGTTAATATGCAATTATTAACTTCCGCAGTACTAGTCAAACATATTGATGGCTGTTGATCTAATACGTGTAATTTAATTGTGAATGATATTTCAATTTATTTAGGAGAAAGTGGGGCAACAGGAGCCAGTTAACTTCAAAGACAGATTATTATTATTATTTGACACCTGCAATCAGCAATGTTACTTTTTTTTAATGAACCTATAGCTTGTAACCTTTTTTCCAACCTTGACTTTCATTTCACCACAGTTTTGAAAATCAGTCATTAGTCGAATTTTCAGATGGGGTGTCACAAGGATAAATATTAACCTATAAATATCTTTGAAAGTAGTACTTGAAAATTACATAAGCAAGTGTTTAGTACAGAGTGCAGTATATTAAGAAAACTTAATGAAAAAGTACTAAACATCAATAGTATGGAACAGCTTATTCTTTCAAGTGAAATCGAATTTAATTTTTGTCTGGAAGATATAACGGATTCTTTACAACAGTCGCAAATGTATACACCCGTTGTATAATCCACCATGATGACCATATGACTCTTCTTGCCTGACTCCATTTGCTTAAATCGTATCTTTTTAGTACTGCCAAGTTTTTTTGTATAAAAAGAAAGCCATTCCAAGAAAAGTGTGGTTATATATTACCTCCAGACTTTATTTTATTAGGGTATATACAATTTTTTGTCACTATAGTAGTATGTTATCTGTGAAATCACTTGCATAGTAGACAGATCATGAAAATTAACAATACCGATACGCTCAAAAACCTATGTATATCCTCGAATTTACCAATAGCCCGTAAAACGGTTACTTAAAATTAATGGCCGCTATGAAACTAATCGATAAACAGCGTTTCAGATATCTGTTTTACATAGTATATAGTTTATAATGATGACTCTTTTTGCTTTGACGGTCCCTTTTGCTCTACCTTACCCTCCTTATTTATAGAGCAAGAACTCATGAGAGCCAGACGTTCGGAGCTTCATAAAGCTTGTGTGTATCCCCAATAAGAACAATCACCACTTATTCAACTTGGGTAGTGGTGGCTTTGGCAGGTAAGAGGTAGCAAAGGAATATAAAAATTCATATCAGATTTGTTATAAGTATAAAGCTCAACTTTATCATGTTTTATTCGAATGATATAAAAATTCGCGTTGCCTGTTGTCAGACACCTAGCATGGTTTCAACCCCACAACAGACACCTCTAAATAATACTTATTTATGATTATATTTTCGTTGTTATAAAAGCCAAATTTTATATGTGTTTTGGGAACCCATCAAACATTGTTTCCCCAGTAGCCAGATAGTTTAAAGGGTTCTGTCATTCTACTAGACGCAACGACTGCGAGTGCAAAGAGTATATGCATGAACGGGTGCCGTTTATTTCTGATGATCTTTTTTTCTAATTTATCAAGACAATTAATTAAATAAAATTGCTGTAGCTTGAATAATACATTTGCAAAACAATATTCAGTAAATATTTTATAATAATCACCCATAGACTAACAGGGGCGCGGTGATCAGGCTACCGGTCTGTCTCCTAGCGACCAAATTTGATTTGGGCGCAGGGATGCGAATGGAGACCGGTCTAGGCTGCAAAGTAGCTCTATTTTACCCGAACTGGTTATTGCATACATATACTTTTAGCACCCTCACCTGCTGCAGACTTGCAGACAATGCATCTGGCAGGATGAAAAAACCCCCGAAACTGTCTGGCTACTGGGGAAACATCGTTTGCTGGGTATCCAAAAAAACATATTAAAAATCATTATTGTTTAGGGGTATCTGGCGGGAGGTTTGAACCACACAAAGTGTCCGGCAAACAAGTAAATGAAGTTTTTATTTTGTAAGGAATAAAAAATGAAGATTGAGCTTTATACCTTAACAAATCTGAGATGAGATTTTGCACACCTTTGCTACATGTCACTTGCCAAAACCATAGGTTTTATCAGTAGGGATCGTTCTTACCTGTGTGAGAGCTACACATAGAAGATCTTTCAACTTGTACTTGTATTACATTCTGAAGGTCTGGTCATCATAGGCTCTTGGACTATTATTTCAAGCTTTCGGAAATTTATAGTTCCATCATAAAGGAGATGTCGTCAAGTGCCAAAGAGAAACTTCAAGGTGGGTGGGTCAAACTAAACGCCTCGCCGTCTTGTGGCCGAACGATATTTTTCCAGGAAAATAACTATGTGAGCATATGTGAGCATATGCAGGGTTATTCACGTTATTCGACACGGAGAATTATGGCTAAAGTATTTGATGAAAATGAAAATAATAGTTTCGGATGGATAGAGACCCATAAAGGCTACATTTTAAAAATATTTTCATGTTATGCAGGGTGTCCCAAAAACTCGAAATGTATCAAAGTTGTGTTTTTTTAAATGGAACACCCCATATATTATTGCACTCAGATTCCTTGGTGAATTCTAGTGTGACTTTATGTATCATATATGGGACTTAAAGCGAACCGTTTAGGTGTAAATCACCATTTTCGGTATAAGTAGATATCAGGAGAAAGTTAAATATCGCAGATATCATAAAATTTGGAAGGCTGTGACTTTGCCGTATAACTAAGCATAAGATGGGTCAGCTTTGGTAAGACTGTCAAATTTAAATTACGTTGCTTTGAGTAATTGGTCGATTAATTAAGGAAACTTGGAACAGCGATAACTTGATTTTTTTTAAATGGGAATGCCTAATTTCTTCATACGATTAAAGGTAGAATTTGATAACACTTCTAATGATATAAGGTTGTGAATATCAATCTCTAGTAGTTTTTGTTTAATTTTAAAATTTCAAACAAATCGGCATTTTTCAATTTTCCTACCTATAAGCAACGTAGCAGGCCATGAAATATGAACAAAAACCTGTTCAAGTAGAAGAAAATAACTAACTTAACTAGCATAAAAATACAGACGAACTAGACTAGCGGGACAAGATTATAAAAATTACTCACAACAAACAAAGTCTAACCAGAAACAACGGCGGTAACATCTCTAAGGTCAAAGAGAAGCTGGAGTATGGCAGTAATAGATATTTATTCAGTCTAATGGCTACCGCAATTTACTGGAGGTTAAAATTTTCCAAGGCAAATAAAAACCCTGATATGAAACAAAAACAACCAGCGAGTGTTACTCCAGCACGCAATTATCAATCATATGTAATGGTGTAAAAAAGTAGTAATTTGCGTCGAAGTCGATACCTCTCTTTTAATTCATTCTCCATTTTATGCGATCTTGCTAGGTACTGAAGAATTTTCAGAACTCTAATCAGAGGTACTTGACTTGAGTTTTGATAGAATTGCATACTTTTTTATATCATGAAATGTGCAATCTTATTATGGAATAAACTGCCTACAACATTGTCTAGTAGTTTTCGTTTCATTTCAAAATTTTTAATGGTTTTGGAAATTGCCAATCTCTAGTACATTGCAGTAGCTAGTAGGCCGTGAAAAAATCCATTTCTACCATACCCCAGCTTCTCTTTGACCAAAGATATGTTACCGCCGTTGTTTCTGGCTAGACTTTGTTTGTTATGAGTAATTTTTATAATCTCGTCCCTTTAGACTAGTTCGTGTGTACTTTGCTAAGTGAGTTTTTTTCTTATACCTGAACAGGTTTTTGTTTATATTTCATGGCTTTGCTTATAGGTAGGAAAGTTGAAAAACGCCGATTTGGTTGAGAATTCAAAATTAAATGAAAACTACCAGAGATTGATACTCACAACTTTATATCGTTAGAAAGGTTATCAAATTCTACGTTTAACCGTATATTTTTTTATAGGTAGGCATTCCCATTTGAAAAAATCATGTTATCGCTGATCGTACTTTCCTCAATTAATCGACCGATTCTCCAAGCATAAACGTAATTTAAATTTGACAGTCTCATCAAAACTGACGCATTTTATGCTTAGTAATATGGCAAAGTCACAGCCTTCCATATTTTGTAATATCTGCGATATTCAATATTTTCCTGATGTCTACTTATACCGAAAATGGTGACGTACACCTAAACGGTTCACTTTAAGTCCCATGTCTAGTCTAGTCCCCAAAGTCACACTATAATTCACCAAGGAACCTGAATATGCAATAATATTTAAAAAACATATCTTTGATACATTTCGTGTTTTTGGGACAACCTGTATAACATGAAAATATTTTTAAAATGTAGGCATTATGGGTCTCTGTCTATCCGAAATTATTATTTTCTTTTTTATCAAATACTTTAGTAATAATGCTCCGTGTCGGATAACGTGAATAACCCTGTATAGTTGGACTATATGTTAAAAATAATAACATGAGCATGGACATTGAATCCATTTACGCAATAATATATACACGGTGTAACTAAATAAGTGTGAAACATTTAAGGGGGTGATTCCTCAGAGAAAAAAGATAGGATCTTTCATATAAAGAAACTTCATTGGAGCAGCCCTTGTTAAGATACAGCCCCTTAAAGGGGTACATAAAATTTGTTTAACAATTTTTTCACAAGCACTAAAAAAGTTACAATATTGAAATTAACCTAACATTTTCTACTACTAAAAATACCCTTAGCCAGTAATTTATTTGGTTTACCCCATGGTTGTAAGGGGTGGAAAACCCCACCCCTAAAATTTATTTCTAGTGCTACTTTTTGTCTTATCATTTGTTTACCCTTTAGAAATGTATTTCCAGTAGCCTGTTTCATTCTAAACAAAAAATGTCTCTTGAATTTTTTGCCCAAAGTAAACCAGTTTGCATCAAAAAATTATTATTTTTCTTTTGGCGATTTGCATCTTGTTCATAAAATAATTTTTTGCTGCGAAGTTGTTTATTTTGGGAAAAGATTCAAGAGACATGTTTTGTTTAGAACGAAGCTATCGGAACTAACTTTTAAACGGTAAACAAATAATAAGGCAAAAAGTTGCATTGGAAATAAATTTTAGGGGATTCGTTTTCCACCCCTTACAACCATGGGGTAAACCAGATAAATTACTGGCTAAGTGTCTTTTTGGTAATAAAAAATGCCAGGTTGTAACTTTTTTAGTGTTTGTGAAAAAAATTGTTAAACAAATTTTATGGGGCTGAATCTTAACAAGAGATGCTCCAATGAAGTTTCTTTATATGAAAGATCCTATCATTTTTCGATGAGGAATCTCCCCCTTAAATGCTTTTTTATACTTATTCAAATACAGTTAGGGTATTGCATAAAAAATAAACTTCGTTGTCATGCTTTTATTAGACACCCTGTATAAAACTGATTATTTTTAAAATGTAGTCCAACTCGACATACTTTATTTTAATAAAGTCTCGTACGATTTTTCGAAGAGGTATTTTTAACCTTTTTCGCTAAATATTTTTTTAAGCAGCCTTGTGGTTTGCTTGGAAAGTGCTATAAAAGTTTTGTTATCGTTCTTCATAAGATGTACAATTTCTGAATTATATCGCGACGAACAGCGTCGTGGAATTATTGATACAATAACAGAACAAAGAATTGATAAAGAATAAATCGTTTAATCATAAAGTGATTAATTCTTATTTCATTGTAACTACTACAGATTATTGCCCTATAAACTACGGGTCGACAAACATAACATATGGACCAGTCATTAGTTCACACCAAGCACAACAATTTTGAAGCTTAAAACTTTGCTTGATTGAAAACTACACTACACAAATTTATGGATAGTCTGAGCCCTCTATAATCAGTACTCTGTAAACCGATTGGCCCAGTTGTGTAAGATGATATCCATAATCTGAACAGTTTTACTTCCCACACCGATAGGTGAGGGGAGTATTGATATCGCGAAAATTTTCGATTTTGAGATAACACGTTTTTTGGGCGTTTTATGATGTCTACATAACGAAAATCCATATCACTCATTTCCGTCGGTCTGTCTGTCTGTCGGTCTGTCGGCCTGTCTGTCTATCTGTCTGTGCGCGTTTTTCTAGCCTCGTAAACCCAGTAACCGCTGCATAGATTGTGATGAAATTTGGGCAGCGATATGCTGTAGGCTAATGTTCTTATAATTTTGAAAATCGGTGCATGGGCGGCGGACTAACTAGCAAAAAACAAAAAAAAATATTCCTCAAACTTTGTTTTTAGGTGTTTTAGGGGTTCCTTCTACTTTTTTTTGGGTGGGGATGAAATTGGGGTGGTTGGGGGGTGAGGGATTGTAAAACTGAAAGATTTGTTGTATTCATAATAGTTTATCCATTGTCCTATGGAAGAAATACGTAGCGTCGTATTTTTTTAAGTCCATGTGAAAATTGCCTTGCCTATTACAGAAACCAAGGGACTTAGAATTTTGTGATGTATACATTTGCGAGCATTACTTAATTTCGTTCTATGTATATTGCGTAAAGCAAAAATTATTCAATTGCTTTTAATGAAATTTCGACACAGAATTGACTATCGCGGCGAGAGTGGAAAACGCGCCAGTGTCTGAAAAATCGTGTCAGTGGCTGCGCAACAATAATTAAAAAACTAAAAATATAAAAACAGCTCACACTTCGCTTTTAGACGGTTTAGAGGCTTCGTTTTGCATCGTTCAGTTGAAGCATGCAGAATGAAAACTGTGGCGTCCTAGTTTCGAAAGACCGAGTCGCAAGAAACTATTTAGGGGGGTTTTTGTGTTGTATGTTGCGGGCAGGTGGGCGATGATTTGGTTGCAAGGAGATTTCAGACTATGGCTTCATGCAATGGGAAAACAATAAAATGGTATAATTATTATGTGTGGGAATTACTGAGTCAATCAACTTTACTCCATTTTTTTATTTTTCACTTCCAGGAGTTGCGATTGGTGTCGTTACGTATCTTTTCCACAGATTGTACGATGGGTGCTGTAAAGTAAATACTTAGAAATTCATAGTAGCATAAGTTTTCCATTTTTTATCATACAATCCGTAGTATGCGCGCTTCAAACGAATAGTTAATATGTATACCATTGTTCTAAATAAAAGCATGTCAAATTGTCTCTCGAAAAAAAGGCCGAAATTTTACGTCTGCTGAAGTACGAATGTTCATTTGCATCCCTGACTGCTCATTTTAATCTTGGCAAATCAACAATACCAGACATGAAGATAAAGTAAGCATGTCTATCGCTGTTCACTAAGGAAAAGCGATTGGGGGAGTAAAGAGTGTAGCTATTTGAACGTCAAAAATCCCTATGATGTAAAACTGTTCTAAGAATAGAGATTAATTGAAGTAAATGGACTGCTGTGGACTTTGTGGCTTATAGTGTAGGTTCCTAAAAGTGGGCAAAAATGAAAAAGGCAAGGATTAGAGGCAGAATTTTGAACCATGATGAAGTCCATGCAGATGTACCAGAGTGCAGATGAGAGAATGACTATGCATTAAGACCCATTGTAACTAAATTTAAGTTTAGGTTGTCTACGACGAAGTTAGCCAATACTAAATTCAAGACCCTGCCTTCGTAGCGGCTGTATTTTTGTACATAACATGTAAAAGGTGTGTATAAGTCAATACAGTACAAAAAAAATAGAATGCTTAAATGTTAATCATAAGAAGAAAATGAATTCCACCTTACCCAAAGTGAGCTCAAGGATATCACAATCCTTGTTTGGAGCATGTCCTGAATCGCATCAGGCACGATGTCCCCAGTCCACGATAGCGCTGTTTCGATCTTTCGGATCTCGCCAGAAGGACGTGGGTAAAGTCCGGTATCAAGCTGACATGAAAACAGTACACTAACAGAAACAACTACTTCGAAGGCAAATACACTTACCCCCATTGAATTGAACTATTGGCTCGAGTGCTTTTTTCGGGGGTACATGAATAAAATAATTTCCACTTTACCCAAAGTGACCTCAAGGATATCAGGATATCTTTGGAACATTTCCTGAATCGCGTCAGGCAAGATTTCCCCAGAAGAAAATGTTCTTAATGTTTCCCCAAGAAAGAACCCGAGGCAAATTGCACTGTCGATGTCGCTAGTGTATCAATTTTTAAAGCTACCTATCATAACCAGCACCATATCGCAGCTCAAATTCAGTTAGAATCTGTGCTTACCCTAGAAAAAAATGGCGACAGACATACTGTCCAGAAACTTAGTATTCCAAAATCGGAAATTACAACAATAAAGTCCCTCAATAATACAAGAAAATGTACATTTCCCGCATCCCTTACCCCACAAAATTCTCCCGCTCCCAAAAAAAAAAAATTTTCAACCTTCTAACACGCCTCAAAACAAAATTTGGGGTTCAGTGTGTTTGTTTTTTGCTAATTACACTGTCCATAATGCACCGATCTTCAAAGCTACCTATCATAAGAATAACGACAGACACACTGACGCAGATGAGTGACAGATTTTATCGACATAGACATAACAAAACGTCCAAGAAACTTATCTCAAAATCTAAAATTACATCAATATTCTCTGATGGTGTGGTCATAGTATATTGTTGAATGAGCGGTAGTGACTGTAATAGCTCACGCAGTTGAAGTTTAAAGTGCAACAAGTGAGTTATTACCATTACTACGGGTTTATGCTGTACGTTATCTAGTCCCGTTAAGTCATCATTTCCAAATAACCACTGAACAGGTTGTAGTTCCTATAACTCACGGTCCAATCGTGGGTCCCTCAAGGGTCCCTCAAGTATTACTCAAGAGACGACTATGAATATCTAATAACTGCAAATGTGCCTATGAAACGTCAAACGCTAATTAGAACAATAGGTGTGTTCAACGGGACGCAAAAGCGCTAGCGTGGATGCGCCTGCAAGTGTTAGGTGCGACCGCTGAACGACTTTCTTTTCGGCATGACAGAACTGTCATATCCATTTCCAGATTTTAATATTTATTATGTTTTGTCAAAAACCTAGGGTATATGAAATCACAAACCCTGTTATTAAATTGATACTATATAAGGGTAACTGCTTCACTC
Source organism: Callosobruchus maculatus (assembly GCA_951848785.1). Classification (NCBI taxonomy): domain Eukaryota; kingdom Metazoa; phylum Arthropoda; class Insecta; order Coleoptera; family Chrysomelidae; genus Callosobruchus; species Callosobruchus maculatus. Next base: position 581,680 of record CATOUR010000212.1, on the reverse strand, counting down.
AGAACTACAAATAGCCTTTTTCTAGTTTTGTGTCACTTCGCTAACCAAAAAGCGCTTTTTAAAAACGCTAACGAAGCTGACTGGCGCTTTTTTGACAGCTTGCCGTTCATCGGTTAGTTAGCGCAAAGCGCCCGCAAGCGCTTACGTCCGCTAAGTCCAGTTGAACACTACCAATGAAAGTACTTATTTTACTAAAATGAGTGAGGTTAAGTTGTCAACAGTATGTAATTATTATATATGTACTTAAATCGTACATGGGTTCAGTCGTAGATAAAGTATAGCATTCAACTCGCGGTAATGGTAATAACTCACTTCAACTACGTAAGTTATTACACTCATTACACCGCGCATTGAACAATGTACAAATACACAATAACTACACAATATTGACAACTTAACCTCACCTCTCCGTCCAGGATGTCTCATAGACATCCACTTATTCTGATGCACGTCTATTAAACATCTTCTGAAGGTCGTTTATGTAAAAAATACATCTTTGAGACATATTTAAAATGTCGTCGAGATATGCTTCAGACATCCTTAGGATGTCTTTTTTAGACTTTCCAGAACATCTTTGAGACGTCTTAAAGGTATTCAGTGACGTCTAAAAGATGTCTTAGAGATATCCAGTTGTGTCTAAAAGATGTCTTAGAGATATCCATTCACGTCTATTGGACGTCTAAGAACCTATAGAAATTCAGACATCTTCAAGGTATCTCTTGCATGTACATAAGATCTTCACTACATCTTAACCTTGACGCCACAAAATTATCAAGCTCTTAATAAGTCATCCAAAATAGGATGCAAGCCTTTAAAATATATGAATAAATATTTTGTCTACTATTGAATTTAGAATAATATATAGAGGTGATTTTTAACCGATGGAATTCAAATTTTTCATTCTGGATATTATATAGTCAAATTTTAAGCGTTTAAGCGTAAATGTTGTGAATGGACTTAAGTTTAGGAAAAAAAAATTTTACTATTCTTCTTATCACTGGCCGTTCTCAACCAGAGTTGCACACAAGTTTCCACCTCCTTCCTGTCACAACTCACACTAGTCTAGGGTATAGCGCGCGAAATTGAGAATCCAAGATTTATTTCCATGTTAGCGAGGAGGCGTGGCCGCCTTTTCCTTTTCTCCAGTGTGTGTGTCTAAAATGAGGGGAGATAAGTCCAAAAATCCAAAGGTAAGGTTGAAAAGGTCCAAAGGTAAGATCTAAAGGTCACTATAAAAATGAATTTCGCATTTCCAACCTCCTGACGTTACCTTTAAACTTACAGTAATGATTCAAAAAGCAAATTGAAGAAGAAAGCTTGCACTTGTGCAACTATTCAGCCTTTTTGTAATATCGTGTTTGGTTGTTAAATTACAGGCATTTATAGAATGCATGATACTGCGAGTTTTTTTGCACATTAAAAAACTTTTTTGAGAAAATCTTTGTCATTCGTTAAGGTCTTAACTATCGCCCTCTGAAATATTAAATATATAGGTTGAAAATAAAGTGAGTTGTGTGGGACATTGTGAGTCCATGTCCAAATAGTTCATAAGTTTTCGTGTTTACAATGTACGTGGTTGAGTTATTGAAAAGGAATCCGAATTATCTACTTATTAAAACTGCCTTTGCCAAATTCAGGCTATTGAATGGCTTTTTTCCTTTCCTCCCCAACCAAATACACAGTAATGCAAAATCGTTGGTTATTAGAGTAGAGTTTGCGCCTATCCCATGCTCTATCCATAACTGAAATGTTAACTTACCTGTAGTAGCCAACTAAAAAACTTACACAGTTCACAACAACTTCTACATTCTCCAGAAAAGAAAGAAAACCGCGAATGGAAAAGTGAGATTAGCGTGGTTACAGAGATCAAAGACCTAGCGAATCTGATACAAATATCCGTCATTCAGTGTACGTGGTAAGGGTACAGTCTGTGGTGTACATATATGAGACGTCTTTGAGATGTCATCGTCAAGACGACTTGAAGATGTCATTACCAAGACTTCAGACACCCTGAAGATGTCTTTATTAGGTCTCATCATTTTGAATAAAAATTCTGTTAAAATCTGGACATTAAATGGACATCTTGAGCATGCAATGGGCCTATACCGTGATCTCAAATTGATCAATTTATTTACTGCGGTATTATTTTTGATAATACATAGGACCGTTTACTGTAAAAAGTCAGCAGAAAACTTGATCCAGATGAGAATAACACTAAAAAAAATCGTACTGTAATTTGAATAGCCGATGATGACGTCACCTGTAGGGAACCAATGAGAAGCGTCCTTTCTGTAGGGAGCCAATGAGAAGCGTCCTTTCGTGGTCCGATGACTACGAGCGGATGCTATTGTTTTGTACCAGTGAGCTCTTATTGGTTACCTACAGGTGACGTCACGATCTGGGCGGGAAGTGTATGGATTCAAAAAATTCATTATTTAGAGCCATTTTTTTCGGTTATAAATACGATAGAAAAATTTTGTAAAATTATTTATGGCATCTACGTGGTGTCAGGGTTCGTTTAAGTCAATAAACCAAAAATGTGGTATAGGCCCATTAGAATATTAGAAAGACACCTTAAAGATGTCTTCTTTATGCTGCAAGGCGTTTAGATATAAATGCGACATAAAATGGACGTCTTGTGCTATCTGGGGTCAATTGCAGCTATTTTGGCGTCTATTGAATCCCATGTATTTCCAAGAGATAAGTACTGGTATCCAGTAGGCGGTGTTCACAATCGACGGCTAGACCGTGAGTTATGAAAAATAATTCACGCTGATTGTTGATAGATAGTACAACCTGTTCAGAAGTAGCTTGGTAATGGCTGTTTAACTAAATGGGAGTAGATAAAAGACTCTTTTAAATATACATCAGCCTACGGGATGAAATTCCTACAAAATCCTCAACTAAAGTTTTTCTCCTATCATTCCCTCAATTCATGAAGAAAATTAAATAAGACAAAGTTTTCCCAAAAGACTTTATTGTACTATAACATTAACCGCCCATTTTTTGTTATATCTCTGTGCAGCGGTGTGTTTGTTACATGAACGTTATTACTTAGATAAAATGTAGGAAACGGGGCGTTCATAGCTAGGAAAGCGCCCTGAAACTTATGTGTTTTAAGATGAGGCCATTTGGCTAAAGAGCAGTATGTAAACTCCTTGGATGCAGCTCCGAAGTTGTCAGCGAAGAATTATATGGCTCTTTGCTGGAGCACCGGCGGGGATTGTCGTTGCAGGAAAGGAAATTATTTCCATTCCTCGGTCGTAGTATATAATAGTAGTGCGAGGAAGAAATACTACCTAATCAAGGTAGATTCACGGGGAGGCTGAACTATCTATTTATTTATCCTGAACGTGAGCTAGGCGAGAAATGGGCGCAGACCGACGATACAGTAGCCTACGTTGAGGCCAAGATGAGGTGATAAAAAATAAACACTGATTTATCTCAATCGTCTAAATGCAAAACCCGACATGTCACATATTTTTCAAAATAGAGTTTTACATACCATTTTGTTTAAAATTTAAATTGCTACCACTTTCCATATTATTCGTTTACACAACCCGGCATTAGACATAAGATATTTGGTGAAGAAAATTAGTCTTATATATAGCGTTTATTGTAAATATAAAGTAAATAAAATAAAATAAACAACAAGTGCCCCAAAAAAGTTTAAAACTTGTGTTTGGGTACAAGGTAATTATTATAAAATAGAAGCAACAAATAAGGGCTAATTCAGGAATATTTATATTTAAATATTATGTATTCTACAGATATTAGTAATAATAGGTATTACATATGTCAACAAGTTGATGAATTTTAATGCGACATTATTCACTAATTGTTATAAACCATACTTGAATGAATTTAAAGGCACTAGACATTTTATGCTTTCTGGTATCTCATTTTATAGTCTTGGAGCAAGAAATGTATGACATCGTTATAAAGTAATTTTTCCTTGCTTTTGGTACAACATTAGATGTATATCTTATGTCATATTTATGTTCGTGTTTTGTCAAGTTTGATTTATTCTTATATTGGTAAATACCTAATGACATGAAAAATGTTTGGCGGATATCTAGAATTTTTGTTTTTGAAAATAACAAGTCACTGTACATTTCACTGTAATAAAATTTTTATTATACGTTTTTGTATAATTTCTATTGCTTTTATATTATTTTTACATGCAACGCCCCACACCACAATACAATATCGTATATGACTATAAAGAAGTGCTTTGTATACGATGGTCATCTATTCATAGGTAAGTATAGTGGAAAGGAGTTTAAATTTGCTTATAACGTAACGTATCTTTTTGGCAACATATTCTGTATGCTCCTTCCATTTGATATGGCAATCTAGATATATTCCTAAATACTTGATACTGCTCAGATGCAAACACCGACTAATCCAAGTGGTGTTTAATTTGAAACACTGATATTTCCACAGCAGCCAATACGAACAACGGGAGAAAGTCACATGTCGATCACAAAAGGTTATTCTGGCGGTTGCGTTTCATTCTTTCGTTGAGAATACCATGCGATGAATTCACTTTTTTTCAGTTTCGATTGATTTATGCTATATTAGTTTTCAATTTAAGAAACCATGGGTGACTAAAATATTGGTCTATCGTAAGGTAATACAGCCCGAAAGAGGATTAAGACACCGTCTAAGCTAATCGTGAAAACTCTGTTGTTACTTTTGAAGAATTTTCTTTTGTCTGAAAATTTTTATTTTGCTGTTTAAACCTTGTAAGCCGTAAAATGAATTTTAAATATCTAGCATTATGTTTATAGTTTCAGACGTTAAGCTCAGTGCTTGTTTAGTTTATATTCAGTAAAAAAAAGTTCAAAGTAATGTGTTTCATTTAATTTGATCCAAGACCACAAAAATAGCACTTAAAACATAACGTGTCACACTTCAAACATGCAAAACCCGACGTTTCCAAATTTAAAATTCAGATTTCAGAAAAACTATCAGCCCTAGATTTTGGGGCATTAAGACCTAGCATCCTAAGCCATTGTAGATTATCTTAATCTCGTTTTAGTACTATTTTCACTCATAATAAGGCTGTATTCGGTTTTTCTCCATTTTTGTAGAAACTTGTTCCGTGGACTCTTGGGGTTTTGCATTTAGGGCTGTATTCATATTCGTCTCTTGAGTAATACTTAAGATTCCCTTAAGTAATACCCAAGGGATACTTAAGGGACCCTCAAAATGTGGCCTTCCTTGTGTATCTGTTTCCTAGACAACGTCTACGAGACGGCGGAATTCATTTGACATTGCATTGGAGATTTTGCACTCCAGATTCAACTTTACCAATCGTGTATAGGTTAGGTAAGTCAGTCGTCATAGTACCCTGAAGATTTCCCGTGCAATCGTGGACGAAAGCTCGGCAAATCAGACGCAAGTTCCATCCAGAAGTGCAGAATTTTCTACGGAGTACACCATGTTGTACAGCGAAGCGTCTTAATTATGTTGTTTCTCGTTTTAAGCTGAATCATATCTTACGCCCTTGGCTGCACGTCCATGAACAAAGAGGTGGGTTCTAATAAATGTCGCTGAGCGACTTGAGGGCGCGAGAATGAGCATTAACGACATGCAATAAAGGCGCGCTCGCTGCCTTCGCGTACCCGCGCTGGAATTTCCACTTTTCCAGGTGTTTAACGCAACGCCAGAAAAGCAAACAGGGCCCACTCCTAGGGGCATTCAACCTTCTAGGATGGATAGAATTAGGCATTGAGCCAATATACAATAGGGGCTATGAGTGTCATTAATGTCAACACTTAGGGCCATTTTCACATATATTGAGCTATTAGATTAATCGTTACGCCTAACCTAACAAAGGCCCTCCACAGCCTGAAACATTGAAGAAGGATGGATGACCTGTCCATGTTTTACAGATTCTATCACGGAAGATGTTCGAATGACCTCTCCCAGATAATAACACCAAAGCCCGTCCGAACGAGAAACGCTCGAGAGGCTCTGCGAGCTCATCCTTACCAGGTCGAGATCCCTACTCCCCAAACCAGTCTCATCCAGCATTCCTTGTTCTGGAGAACTTCGAGATTGTGGAACGAGCTGCCGGGGAATTTGGTTTCCTGACGGCTACAACCTGCAGCGTTTCAAATCCAACAGACAGAGACACTTATCCTCCCGCAGCGCTTTTAAAGCGCCATAGGCTTTCAGTCTTTGCGGGAGGCTGCTCTCTGCACTGCACAAAATACCAGTGTGCATCTTAGCCGCCAGAGTACAGAGGGCAGTCATCCTTGGGTCTCTTCGTCTACTTAGGGTGCACGATTCGCGGAGCCAGTGATGATTGCTTACCTCACGGTGTGAGGAGTGGTCATTGGGTAATGGAACAGCAGCTCGGTGTGTCGGAGCCCGCGCTGCACTTTTTTGTTTTTTATACAGGATGGGCCAATAGTGCGTGGACGAAGGATTGCGGGCTTACTAAAAAATATTCCAAAAATCTGTCACTTGATCATGGTAGGGCCCCTTAAGGGCTATAACGTAAAAATATTTTCACTTGAATTTTGACGTTTATACTGACACTAATGTGACTTTGTATATCACACATGGTACTTCAAACGAACCGTTTAGGCGCAAATCACCATTTTTGGTATAAGTAGGTACCAGAAAAAAAATTGAATATCGCAGCGATTATAAAACCTCGAAGGCCTTGACTTTGTGGTACGACTAAGCATGGAATGCGCCACCTTAGGTCAGACGGCTAAATTTGAATTCTTTTTTTACTTGGAGAAATCGGAGGATAAATTTGGGAAACTTCAATCACAGATAACTTGATCTTTTCAAATGGGAATGCCTATTATGGTTTAAAGAATCAAATGTAAAATTTGATTACCTTTCTAACGATATAGCATTCTCGATATCAAACTTTTTTGGTTTCTATTTTATTTCAAATTTTCAGTCAAATCGGTGTTTTTCAACTTTCCTGCGTGCAAGCAACCTAGCAGGCCATGAAAAAAAACAAAATCTCGTTAATATTGACAAAACTAACTAACCTAATACAAAGATGCAAACTAACTAGAGCAACGAGGTAAGATTATGAAAATTCCTTACAACATTATTAGCTCTAACCAGAAACAACAGCTGTAACAAGAACGCTCATTTTTCACGGCCTACTAGCTATTAGCCAATTTCCAAAGTCAATAAAAAATATTTAATCAAAGGAAAACTACTAGTGATTGTTGCTGGCAGTAGAATACCTATGTCTTCCGAATAAATTTTCACACGTCATGCTATAAAAAAGTAGCCACGTCCGTAAGTCAAAAGTAATGATACCTCTAACTGGAACCCTTCAAATTCTTCAGAAGGTACTTCTACTTATTAGCAAAGTCGCGGAAAATGAATCTTGAATTGCATTCTGTTTGAGTTGTAAAACAAAATTTAGTTTGAAGCAAAACTACATTAAATAATCACAATTACAACATAGCGTAATTAAAAAAGTATAGCAATTATTTCAGTAGATGTTCAGAATACCCCAGTTGGAGATATTTTCACTTTTGACTTAACTAAATGGAAATGACTGATTAATTTTTTTATCCCATTAAATGTGAAATTTCATTTTAAACATGTTAGACTGTAAGCAAAAATCGCTGGTAGTGTTTCTTTTGTTTCAAAATTTTTAATAGTTTTGGAAAGTTGTCAAGCTCTAGTAGACCTCAATAGCTAGTAGGCTGTGAAAAACAAACACTACTGTCATACTCCAGCTACTCATTGACATTAGATATCTTGCCGCTGTTGTATCCGGCTAGAGCTAATATGTTCTAAGGAATTTTGCCTCGTTGCTCTAGTTAGTTTGCATCTTTCTACTAAGTTGGTTGGTTTCTTTCATGCTAACGAGCTTTTGTTTATTTTTCATGGCCTGCTAAGTTGCTTGTACGCGGGAAAATTGAAAAACGCCGATTTGACTGAAAATTTGAAATAAAAATGAAGTCAAGTTGATTGACTCAGTACTTCCAACACATTACGCTGATACCAGTTTATTATTTTCCCATAGCATGAAGCTTTAGTCTAAGATCCCTTGCAACCAAATAATTGCCACCCCCCCCCCCCCCCCCCTAAAATTGTCTTATGCCGCTAGGTCTTTCCTTCACAGGTCAATGGACAGCCTATTATCGATACTACTACTTCTCACCCCCACCCAAAAAACTGGTAGGAAATGATCAGGAACCCCTAAAACATCTATAAACCGAATTTGAGTTGCTTTCATACTTGTCGCGTTCTTTGATTATTGCTACGCTGCCACTGACAAGTTTTTTAACAAACATACGTTTTCCATTCTCACCACGGTAACAATATACTGTGTCAAAATTTCATTAGAATCAATTTAATAGTGTCCACGTTACAAAATACAAAACGATTTAGACCAATAAATTCTCGTATAGTATACAGAAAATTCTAAGTCCCTTAGTTTCTGTAATAGGCTAGGCAATGTTCAGATGCACCTAAAAAGGTGATTTGTGTCGCTAGATCTTCCTTCACAGGTTAGTGGACAGCCTATTATGAGCACAAGAATTTTTTTAATTTTTCAACCCCCAACCCCCCTACCACCCCAATTTCACCCCCACCCAAAAAAAAAACGCAGAAAATGATCAGGAACCTCTAAAACGCTTAAAAACGAAGTTTGAGCTGTTTTTATATTTTTAGTTTTTTTATTATTTCTGCGCCGCCACTGGCACGATTTATCAAAACCATACACGTTTTCTATCTTCGCCATGGTAGTAATGCCGTTTCAAAATTTCATTAAAATCAATTCAACAGTTTCCTCGTTACAACGATCTGACGCAATACTCTCGTATGTTTACATAAAAAAAATTCTAAGTCCTTTGCTTTCTGTAATAGGCATAGGCAATGTTCGGATGGACCTAAAAAAGTTATTTATGTCACCAGGTCTTCCTTCACAGGTCAGTGGACAGTCTATTATGAAAGCAACAAATTTTTCAATTTTACAACCCCCCACCCCCCAACCACCCCAATTTCACCCCCACCCAAAAAAAAGTAGAAAATGATCAGGGACCCCTAAAACGCCTAAAAACGAAGTTTCAGCAATATTTAATTTTTTTGTTTTTTGCTAATTACTCCGCCGCCTATGCACCGATTTTAAAAATTATAGGAACATTACCTACTACGACCCCACGGCATACCGCTGCCCAAATTTCATCACAATCCATGCAGCGGTTACTGAGATTACGAGGGTAGAAAAACGCGACAGACAGACCGACAGACAGACAGACCGACAGACAGACCGACGGAAATGAGTGACGTGGATTTTCGTTATGTACACATCATAAAACGCCCAAAAAACGTATTATCTCAAAATCGAAAATTTTCGCGATCACAATACTCCCCTCACCTATCGGTGTGGGAAGTAAAATGAAAACCAAAAAAGATTGATATCAAGAATGTTATATCGTTAGAAAGGTAATCAAATTTTACATTTGATTCTTTAAACAAAAATAGGCATTCACATTTGAAAAAATCAAGTTATCTGTGATTGAAGTTTCCTTAATTAACCTACTGATTTCTTCAAGTACAAAAAGAATTCAAATTTAGCCATTTGTCCTCAGCTGACACATTTCATCCTTAGTCGTACCACAAAGTCGCGGTCTTCTAAATTTTATAATCGCTGCGATATTCAATTTTTTTCTGATACCTACTTATACCAAAAATGGTGATTTGTGCCTAAACGGTTCGTTTAAAGTTTCATATGTGATTCATAAAGTTACACTAGAGTTAGCCAAGAAATCCAAATATGCAATAATATATAGGGGGTTCCATTCAAAAAAATGTAAGTTTGATATGAATCACCCTGTATAAACGTCAAAATTTATGTGAAAATATTTTTACGTTATAGTCCTCAAGGGTCCCTACCATGATCAAGTGACAGATTTTTGAAATATCTCTTAGTAAGCCCACAATCCTCCGTCCACGCACTATTGGCCCATCCTGTATAATATAATAACAAATGTCTTTATTAGTAGGACGAAATTTAGCCAGAGCCGTAGTACAGCGGTTCTCTGCCATTTATCTTGATATGATCTCTTCAGTGGTATTTGGTTTGTTTGTTCACAGTGTCCAGATATATAAATCAGTCTACTTTTCCAAAGGTTAATGTGCCTCCTTCTTCTAGTTCTATTTTTATCTTTTCGCCTACCTAACTTCCATTAGCTGACAATTCCATAAACTTTGTTTTACTTTCGTTTATGTATAGGCCTAGCTCTTTTGCGTCTCTATCTAGCCTTTTTACTACTTCTTGAAACTCCTTCTTTCCTCTTGTCACCAGTTGCCACATCGTCTGGAAAAGCCAAATACTGATTCATTCTGTGATATAGCAGTCCTTCCCTGTTGATATTCGCTGCTCCTATCACCTTCTCCAAGCATAAGCTAGCAGAACAGTTGACAATGGATCCCCTTGTCTAGCTCCTTTACTGACTCAAAATTTTTCAGATATTTCATGTTTTCGGTTTTACGAAACGTTAGTTGTACCATCATTCTAAGTTTAGCATTGATTTTCAAGTCATCAAGTACTTTGTACATTTGGTGTCGTTTTGTTCTATCATACGCTTATTTGGAACCGATAGAATGTACCAGTAATGTCAAATTCAAAATTCAAATTCAAATTTATTTGCTTACATACTATAACAATAGATATGTAAATGGTTCATAAGAATCATAAATGGCAAATAAATAAATAACTCACTGAAGGCATAAGGCTGTTTGAGGGTGAAAACTAAGCCTATTTGACAAAAAATATAACATAATTTCAATTGATTACATAAATGAAGATGATTACATTTGTGTACACTGTGCTGTATAGCTACAATATAAAGATTTTTTATGATGCTTAACTAGTTGTGCGCAGGTGTTAGGAATTTATCTCTATCAATTTTTTTTATCTCATTTCTGCCCTGTAGAATTATATCTTTTAAAAATATTCTTAATCACTTTCAACGAGTATATTCTATCTAAATAATGCTTGAAAGTCTATGGCAACTTATTGTAGACCTTACATGCCATGTAACTTCTTAGACTGATGTTCTTTTGTAAGTTATGTACATGATAATGATTATGAACGCTATACCCTGTAGGATACATATGATCTACCTTTTTCAATATTACCTTATTTTTGTAAGTGGATAATATAATTTGATGAGTATACAGTTGTCTAATGCCAAGAATGTCAAATTCGAAGAGAAGTGCACTAGATGAGTGTATCCAGCGGTCGAATATGACAGCCAACTAATTATTGCATAATGTATCCTTGATTCTGAAACTTGGACTGTTAAAAAGGCAGATCGAGCTCGCGTAGATGCTTTTAAAATGTGGACGTGGAGGAGAATGCTGAGAATTCCTTATACCGCCCATCGAACTAATGTTTCCATACTGGATGAGCTCGGTAATCCAAAGAGACTATCCTCCATTGTGTCGATGAGAATGCTTACATTCTTCGGACATATTTACAGAAGCGATAATATGGAGAAACTTGTAGTTCAGGGTCACGCCCCGAGTGAGCGGCGCCGTGGCCGTTCCCCTACACGCTGGGTGGATACGAAGAAACAGTTGCTGGATATGAGTATCAAGAGCGCCACTGAATTGACAGTGAATCGCGAACGATGACGAGCTACAGTTCTCAAAACTGTTGATAATATTCGTGTCGGCAATACTCTACAATACTCTAGCTCCGACTTAATGCATTTTACGAGTTCACAACATGTCTGTTAAGACATTGTGACTATGATGATCCTTGATTCTACTAGAGTATAGTATAAAGATTTCAAATACGTCCAAAATTAAAAAAAAAGTTATTAGGCTTTCCAAATGTTACGCCCTAGTAGCTAACCAACACAATCATCTGATCCTTTTATATGGCTTTTAAATGTTGTATGATATGAATTTACTTCGGAAATAACATATTATCAGATTACTGCCAGAGATCAAAACGAATCTGGAATTCCAGTCGCCTCATCCAGCCCTGGAGCAGGCCCTGTCAGGATAGTATATAGCAAAGGGAAGAGGGGGATGTGCACCCAGGTGGATGGTGGGGGTGAGTAATGGACCCATTAAACCTGTGACGGGGCCTCCAAAGGATGATCACCGCCTTCCAGTCGCAATTATCGCACGAATAATGGTGGAAGGAGTCAAGCAGACATGCAGCTGGTATATGGAAGAAAAAAGTTATTACTAACGCAGATTTGGATATCGGTATTTGACGAATGGAAAAGGATTCACATTCAGTATTTACAATTTATATAATTATTTACCACCAGAAATAAAATCGCTCAACATAGTCACGAGTTTCATACTATGACCTAGTTTATAAGTGGGCGACCCCTTAGAGTTAGTATTAGCTAGTTTGTATACATGCGTAGTGTAAATATTAAATAAGTATAAATGCTTTTTATTGCAAAATCTATTTTAATTTACTAAATTTAAAATAACATGGTTGAGTGGAAGAGCACTTTATGAGAACTCCCTTTTGAGATTTTTCCATGTATGATGCTTTTTGTATTTTCAATTTACTTTGTTAAACGTGAATGGGAAAATATATCCGTCAAGCTTCACTTGTTCATCATTAAAACCTCATATGATGCATGATAACTATTTACTGACGTTTTGCGACCTATGTAGCTAGCCTTTATGAAAGTATGCACAAGAGGTTTAAAAGAGTATTAATTTGAAATAGGCGACGTTTATGGACAGCTGCGCCCATACGAAGGAGCATTTGTTTTGTCAAAAAGTTCAGTTTTCCACATTTTCAAAATCGTGTGATATTGTGTGCGGTAATAAAACAAAACAAAAACCAATAAAAGATTTAAAAACAAGTATTTCGAAATTATACAAAAAGACAAACTCCAAATAACGTAAAACGAAACCAAACAAAACAAGGTGGACGTTGATCGAGGTAAACCTTGTTCTAGGAGTTTCCCCGACTCAAGTGGTTGTTGTTCATCCCCTGTCCTTGTTTTACCACAACCCCCACTCGCTTTAACCCTTAAGAGTACAATCAAATAGTAGGTAATATTATTTTGAAATAGATATCTTTAAGTTTACGACTGAATAATAGTAGTATGGATATGCCGGTTCTGATCCTCCCTGAAGGTCATTCAAATGGGGTGGGGATGACCTTGGTTTCCATATTTCATGAGGTGTATTGACGTGGGTTTTTCTTATAGGTGCCGGTTCTGATCCTCCCTGAAGGTCATTTTGTAACGTTGTCTTTCCAAAAGTGATCGTATCTTAATGGGGCTTTTTAAATGGGGTGTTGGGTAACCTTGAGAGTTCCAGTTCACATTGTGCTTATAGACACTGATTTTGAAATATTTGTCATTAGTGTTTGTATTGGTTATTTGCGTAACCTTGAGGTTTTTTTGTGTTATTGTATAGCTGCTTATTTTGAACGTCCTTGAATGTGATTATTGAGACTGATATTTCTTTGCGGTTTTGAGAAGAATGCACGGTGACGTATCTTCACCTTGATGGTATCTGTATAAATAGTGTACTAACGGTGCTAGTGATCAGTAAAAGTCGAGAGACGATCGGAGTATATTCCCGAAGTATATTGTGTACAGATATAAATTGGTGAGCACCCTTTTATATTATTTATCCAACAGTAACATTATTTGTTTTTCTTTAAACAATGTCTGTCACTACCTCTGAATTGCATGAAATTAACAATAAAATCAACTGTGAACTAAATAACAAAATACCGTTCAGAACTTTATCTTCATTAACTGTAAACAAAGCCCATACAATTAAGAATCTGTCACCAGTCAAATCAAAATTTGGTGAATGTCTAGTAGCAACACTATTAGAAGATAATGCTGATGAGTTCAAAGTATGGTTACCGAAAAGAGTAACGGAACATATGTCTGAAGCGGTGATCAAAGAGATAAATGAATCACAAAATAAATATTCACTATCATATATAGGTCAAAGTTCACCTAAAACACCAGGCACTCGCTCCAAATGTTTGATGAAATTTGATTATATTCAACAATAATATATTTGGTGATGAGGTAGTACAGATTGTGTTGGGTATAAATAATATAATGGTTACTCCCATGTATTGGACCCCGATATATGGAAGGTAAATTCGAGATAAAAAAAAAACATTTGTTTGTAGCTGATATTAGACGTTCCGTTTGTTTCAGAAGCAGACTGACTCTCCATTCCCATTATATAATGTGGATGCAGTATTCGGCAATGGGGTGGCCTGAAGCAAAAGATCTACGTAGTGCCATCCAGAGAATTGCATGCCAGTTGGTGGATTTGATTTTCGATGAGGAACATTCCACAGCGTATGACTTAAGTATCTGCTGGGATGATGAAGAGGTCGAACGAAAGAGGATACTAATAAGGAAATATGAAGCAGGGGAAAAGTTATGCAGACAGTATTTACGTGAAGAATGTACCGTCGACCAACTATGTGATGGAATGATTAATAATCAACTCAAACCATTTTTGTACGAAATAGTTAAATACTTACCTCAAGATATTATTATCAAATATCGCCTTCTAGATAAGGAATGATAACTGTATACACCGTGTGTCGTTTTATATGTATAAATAAAAAACTAAATGTACTAAAAAGCTGTTTTATTTCTGCGAGTTAGATATAATAAAAAATCAGAGACACTTAGTAGGAATGAATAAGTCCATTTTGAATAGATCCATCAAAGGCGTTGTAACTAATGCACGAATCATGAATTATCAATGCATACACCTTCGTATTCGCTGGGAAAGAAGATCTGGTTTCAAATTCCAATGATATATCCACAGTTGAGAGCTGAAGGTTATCAGGTTGATGACTGCAGTCAATCACAAATAGAGGATTGTCACTAAACTCCTTTATGTTAAGAATTGGTTCTGGAATGTTCTTGTTATAAAATGTTCTTTGGAAGCTCTCAAATGCATAGTAAGCTGCAGTATTTAGCTTTCTGTTGAAATCTAGGTTCCATCGTTCATACGGATATACCTGATTATTCAACTTTAATCGAATTGAATTTATGTTGGCATGAATGAACTTAGTGATATCCTCTTTAGGATTTTCTGCTAATTTTGAGTCTTGAAATCCAACGATAACAAACAAAGGCCTCTCCAGTTTGTTGGTTGTTCGAATTGCCCAGACGTCTGATGATGTTGAGCGAAGTGATGGCAGTTCATACAAATCCCAAGAGCGAAATGCTACCTTAATCCTTGAATTGAGACTGTTTTTATTCAATCGCTGTAGAAGTTTTACCTTGTATCGATCTTCAGGAACAATATGTTGAACCTTCCATTCAATCTTCGATATTGTTAACTGAGCGTCACATTCACCAACAAAGCAGTTTTTGAAAGATCTTGCAATTACCAAGACGAGCTCTTGTTTTATATTCAGAATTCCTTTTTTGTAGTCCTCTGCGAATCCCATTATATGCTTTAGAGGTATCCTACCACTGAATACTTTGCTGTTTAAATCCCATATCGCTAAATTATCAGCATTCAGGCCCCATCCGGTACATAAAAGTGTATGGGTTGCACTTTTACCATGTGAAATCATTGTTTTCATTGTTGAAGTTATTCCAGGATTCCGCACAACAACAACTTTTTCACCACCCATATGCAGAGAAATTTCATCAAATAAAAAGGATAGAGCATTATTAGATAGGTAGCACGTCTTCGTTGCATCTGCTGGGGTAAACGTTCCTTCAATGTAAATGTAACTGTCAGCAATATTTAAAATGAGATCTTGGAAATTTATCGGTATATGAACAATATCGGAGTTCTTGAAATACGGCGAACCGTACGGCTTGTATGTGTATTCATGAAGGCTGGCTAAGGAACGGTCCATGATAGGTTCCTCAAAAACATCCAACGTCTCACTTGATACGTGCAGAACCATTTTTTTTTGGTAAGTTGCAGTCCTATAGATTCGAGGAACTTACGATTCAGTAGAGAAATTTTCGATGCTGTATCCTTGGCGGCAGACGAACGACGAATAACGTCAATTCTCTGATTTCGTCGTATTTTATGTCTACTTGTGTGAACTTTCTTGACATTTTTCAATTGGTATGAACCTACGTTGTACAAAAAACCCATCTTGCTGAATTATGAAGCTTGTTTTAAGTTAAACGTCGCAATTCCAATTTAACGATTACTTTTTCACCACGGAAGTTGATTAGATTCCCATCGTCATCCAAAATTTTAAGTGTGATGTTGTCGATAAACTGACGTCCGCTTGGCTTTACGCTCATATATATTACATTCTGTGGCTCCTTTGTTAGTTTGAATCCTGGCTCGACGTCTATGTCAAACTCGTAAAGAGTGTGCATTTCATTTCCATTGTGGTACGCGCCAGATATCAGTCCACAGTCGATTCTTATCAATCTAACTGTAGTTATATTAACCGGTAAAGTTGACACATGTATTTCGTCATGTCCAAAAATCTTCGGTTCAAACCCAATCAAAGATGCGATTGAGTTAGGAAAAGATAAGTCAACATCATACGCTGAGTATAGCTCACACTTTAATGTATTGTTGTTAGCTTTGAGAGAGAACAACTCATCAGTTGTGGGCTTAGGTGGGTGTATACTGATGGGCTTTATTGTCCTTTGTAAATATTTATTTAGTTCATCGATTTCGTAGGTACCTGGCGGAATATATATAATTTTGAATTTGGTGTTATCTGTTGGATACCTCAAAGCGATTAGATTATTTTCTTCGTGTACGTTGAATATTGAGTTGTAGGAGTAAAAACCTATTAGACCCAAACCATACTGGGCGCTAGTATCTAGCTCAATTGGTGGATAGAAATTAGCCGACAACTCGCTGTCATAACCCGTCAACGTAAGTGTGTAAGACATGACTGATGGGGTGCAAAAAAAGGTAACACTTTATATATCCAAACAGCAACATTTATTGAAAACAGCAATTGTTTTTTTGATTATTATTCTTTAAAGTAATATCATGTAAATTACAATAACAACAAAATATTTTTCTTGGCGGCGGCCCATCTGCTTGATCGCCACTCTGATGTGTATCATAATGCTCCCAGCAGAATTGGAATCGCTGCATGTCCGGGTCTTCCTTCAAGTGTAATGGTAGTTTGTACCATACATGTGCTATTTCATTAGGTGCGCATGCTATGAGTACTTCTTTTGGTATGTGAGCAAGTTCTTCTTCTGTCATGTTCAACAGACTTCTTTCCTTTGAGAATGCTTTCAGGGAATAACTCATTTTTCTAATTGTTTCACGATCCATTTTTATTAGCTTTCTGCTTTTCCTCGGAAAGGAATCGTAGACACAAATGTCCACACCAAAAAGTATTGAAGTTCTGCTGTCGTCTGAGATTATACAAGATCTTAATTTTCCTTGATTGATCGAATAAATACTTCACTAGCTCGTTCGTTGGTGGTAGGTTGCCGAAACTATCATAATACAACACCACCATTCCCCGTTTTATATATGATACCCAATGTGACCCACCCCCACTCTTGCTATCTAAGTTGATAATGGCTGACTCATTCCAGAATGGACCTTGTTTAGGTAGATCATCACGCATAAAAACTCCTCTGAAATACGGTATTTTTAGCTGTTTGGCATAATAAACAAGGTCGTTGTCTGTCAGCGGTCGTTGGGGTAGGGTTTTTAAAAGTTTTTTGAAGTCCGAGCTTTGATAAACAAACCCAATCCTTTGCGGTATGGTTTCAAATATAAACCACTGCCAATTTTATTCATACCGGAGATAGATGTAGAATTTTTTTCTCGTGCTGAATTTATTGCTTTAGAGGTCCTAACAATATTTGCAATACCCCCAGCGAGACTGCCTAATGCTGAGAGACCTGCAAAAATTGGTATCAAGGGTAGAATTCCACCTACTTTTGGAATAGGTATAACTCGCGGAAGGCGAATACGTCGTTTCTCTCCCAGAGACTTGATATGCTTCCGGGCGGCTAATAATGCTGCAGAAGTTGCTTTTCGTAGCACGTTATTATCTTGCTTATGGTTCGAAAATCTCTTCATATTTTTGCGAACTCTGTTTAGTATCCCTGAACCAAAATGCACCTTCTTTGTAGCCTTCCTCATTTTCCTACGCACACATTTTTTCTTATTGCTTCTACGTCGTGATCCATAACCCATTCCCGCATGATGTTTTACACGTAATGCATTCCACAATTTTTTACGCATGCATTTTTTCCTACTGCGCCCACGTCGTGATGCAAGACCCATTCCAGTGTGACGTTTTACTTTCATAATATTTGTAACTAACCAGGCAGCTGCTTTTTCTCCGAAGTTTGCATCAGCTGATTTGACTCGTTTCCAGGCTTCTTGTTGAAGCAGGTAGTCAGCCGAGTGTCTTGTAGCCAAGTCAGATTTGCGGTATGCAAGGTCGTGCTGTAAGCAAGCCGCGTCTAATTTATTGATTCCTTTTTGGCCAAGAGCTAGCCTTTCCTCCACGCGCGTGCCCGGCCCACAAAACTGATAAAAGGGTAAATGTGCTTCGAATGGCAACTTATCTATCAACTTGTTAACAATTCCACCACCAGTTTTGGAAATGCTGCTACACCTTCTCCCAAGAAGTATCGGCATTTAAATAAAACATATATAAACAACTGCGGCTTATATACGGTTAAGTCGTTGCACGATGAAGGTGACAAAACAAGATCAGGAATTAAGTATTAGCAATATTGATGTAAAGGTCACGGATTTGGAAAATAATACTTCTCATCATCGACATGGTATACTACTACCATCCACGATTCGTTGTATTATTGTTGGCCCATCAAACTGCGGAAAAACCAATGTGCTGATATCTTTGTTGTTGCATCCTGATGGGCTTTTCTTCGAAAATATCTATATATTTTCAAAATCGCTTAATCAACCCAAGTATACATTCATAGAAAAAGTAATGAAGTCGATTGATGGATTGGGATATCATGCATTTACCAATAACTCTGATATTCTACCACCATCAGAAGCCAAACCAAATTCAGTTTTCATTTTCGATGACGTTATATGTGAAAATCAAAATGTTATCCGAGAATACTTCAGTATGGGTCGACACAAAGGTGTGGATTGCTTTTATTGCGTGCAAAGCTACAGTTGGATACCAAAAAGGGTGATTAGAGATAACGCAAATCTGATTGTGTTGTTCAAAGTTGACAACACTAACCTCTCACATGTTTTTTCAGATCATGTGGCACCCGACGTAACCTTTAAGCAGTTCCAAGATATGTGTGCAATGTGCTGGAGGGAGAAATATGGGTTTCTAGTAATTGATAAAGATAGAGAACTAAAAGATGGTCGGTACAGGAAAGGATTCGATAGTTTCATAAATCCACTGGTGGACTAGGAATATCATCAATTGAATGTGAGACTGCAATCAATGTACATCGCAGCTGTAGCATTACCATAACAAGTATGAAGCAGCAACAGAGCAGCATTGAGATTGCTCTCAAAAAAGAATTAGTGGAAGCAACAGAGTCTGTCCAAAAAAAATTTAATGCTGTAAAGAAAGGTCGCGACATCGATAACACAGCATTGGAACGGATATATGAACCTATTACGAAACAGCTGAAGACAATAGCGAATGCATCAGTTCATACACAATCGAAACAACCAATGCAAAACGTTGGTCATACAAGCACTCCTAAAAGACCACAATCTACATATCCAAATCAAACCCTTCCCTCTACTAGTACACCAAAAGGGGCGAGATTCGAAGAATTGACTTCCGCTGCTTTTTCCGGTATAACACCAATAAAGGAGTTACCTGATACACCATCATCAATTAATGAGAGGGAAAGAGATTCAGTTACTCAGTATGTATCTACAGCTAATTCAAGTGTGGACAGAGAGGCAGTTGCTGAGGTGCTGAAAAGTCATATAGATAACTTGAGAGCAGGACATCCGGCCTATGGAAGTGTTTATAATGTGAGGATCAACCCACAATCACAGAAGCTGTTAATGGGTGTACATGAAGTGGAATTTGATGATAAGGCGGTTTATTTATCGTCGGGTGATAAGACTACTAAATTCAAACTATCCCCAGACTTACTAGATATGATGTTTGTAGGAGATACACGAAACTCCAACTCAAAAACTCTACACACATTCAGGTCCATATTGAATCTAACTAATGTACTTCGCAAAGATTACACACCTCTTAATATTTACAATGTCGACGGATCTGAGTATTTCAATAAATTATTTAATATCCTATCTACATCATCCCCCATGCATTTGAGAGCCAGAGTTGGTAGGGGACATACACAAATGAAGATACCTAAGTATAAGATATTTAACACTAATAAACGCGACTTTGTGTACTGGAACGACATCAACGAGCTGATTGATCGATTGAAATTGCTATACAGCTCAAAATCAGCTGGTCATACAAACCACGACAACGAAATTTTATCTATAATAGAAGAATTGCGTGAAGAGGGCGTAATACGCTAATTTGGGGTATATATATTTGCGAGTTGAAAGATCCCACTAATAGTATAACGCTTTCGTAGCGATGCACAATACGATAGGTAAGTTTGGTCGTCGCAGTTCTAAGCATACAACTGTACGTGGTATTCCAGGTATTGGTTTTAAACTTACACAAACTGGAAATTATGATATCAATGGAAAGCAGTTAAAGAATGTTGGTGATCCTACAGATGAAAATGACTCTGTTCATATAAAGTATGTAGAATAGCAAAACGCTAGAATTGAGTGATGGCCTTGAGAAAAAGATTGATGTATTAACAACCAATTTGATATCCATTTTAGAGCAACTAGAGGTTCTATATAATTTTTGCCAGAAATTAGCTAGTGGAGTCAACAGGGAATTCGATGCTGAAGGTGGCCCTGTTTTACCAGCGTGGCTTGCAGGCTACACTTTAAATCAACTCAGACCATAGATCGGTTGATTTTTCATGATTAATGATCAGTTTCTTTTCTACAATCACCTGAGTCAGACCTCTACATGTAGATATGTCAGTTAACAGCGCAACAAAACGTGGCATAGCAGAAGAATTACACAAGGCAGTTCGGAAGAACTTTCGCCGTCGAAAAACTATCATAAAAGGTTTCGCTGACTTATGGCAAGCCGATTTAGCGGAAATGCAACCTTTTCATAAGGAAAATAATGGCTATAGATACATATTGGTAGTCATTGACTGCTACTCTAAGTTCTTATGGTGTAGAGCAATTAAGAATAAAGATATGCAAAACGTGACGGCTGCAATGCATGATATCCTGCAGGACGCTAGCTATCATCCAACCAATCTGCAAACAGATAACGGATCTGAGTTTTACAATCGCAAATTTTTTGATCTGATGCAAAGGTATGGAATTAACCATTACTCCACGTTCTCTACGAAAAAAGCAGCAATTGCCGAAAGAGCTATTCGTTCACTGAAACACTTGTTGTACAAGGAATTTTCTGCAAGAGGTAGTTGCAAATGGATTACAATTCTGCAAAATGTCACCAACTTCTATAACAACAGGAAACATCGAACAACAGGATTGGCCCCCATCGAAGTCGATTTTCATACACGATTGAATGTGTATCGCAATCCAAAGGTAGCAGGCAGAAGTAAGCTTAAACTTGGGGACATTGTGAGAGTAAGCAGATATAAAGGTGTATTTGAAAAAGGTTACACCCCCAACTATTCTACGGAATTGTTTAAAATACGCAACGTTAACATTACAAATCCAGTCACATATATGTTAGATGATATGGATGGGCAACCGATAAGCGGCTGTTTCTACGAAGCTGAGCTAAAAAAGACGCAGTTTCCAGATGAGTATCTGATTGAAAGGGTCTTGAAGAAAAGAGGAACCAAGCTCTTCGTTAAGTGGTTAGGTTTCCCGAAAGAAAAAAATTCGTGGATAGACGTAAAAGATGTATTGTAATGATTCAATAATATATTTGAATGGTTTCTCGATAACTGTGTAAACTTATTTCATTATTTTTTGTTTGGATGATTTTTAGATTCGTTTATAAATAAAACAGTTGTTTGGACTAACTGTAGTTTTATTTTTTCGCATATATATATTTACAATAATAATCATTGACTAATTTGTTAGATTATTAAATCGGGCGACCTCGCTCGCTCTCCACCTGCGTCTCTCCTTCTTGGACAAGAACGGTGGGGGCATCCGCAGGACCGCCCTGTTTTCTAAGTTCGGTTTATAGCTCTGGTAGTTATCGCTATCCCAGTTTTCTGAAACAAAAAAAGTGTTGTTTTGTAATGCGTGCGAAGATTGCAAGATGCAAAAGGTGAGAGGTGTATAAGGATATATTGCTAAATCTTACGAGGTTTCATTAAATTTAGATTTTTCAGGAATGATGGGTACACACGTTGAAAGTATCAATATCATATTATCAATACACAACAAAAAATAATAAAAAATTGCTATGTTGGCGCATGTTGAAAGTATCAATATCATAGGATTGGTACAAAACAAAAAAAAAAGATGCTAAGTTGGTGGTGGTTTGATTTTTTCGCATTTAATAAACACATTTTATACCTTCACTCTGCACCTCTACATTGGTGGTGGCGACTTCATCACCCTGCTCTCTTCCTTTTACCCCATGGTTGTCAGAAGCTGTAAAAAGAAAGAATTATCGATGAGTATATGGTTAGTTTGTAATAGAATACGTTTGCTTCGCAAAAAAAGTAAAAACATAGAAAGATAAACTGTTTTTGATAAATTTTTAGTGTCATCAATAAAGGTAGCATTTCATAAACTCGGAAATAATTACTCATAAACAAACTACATAGGTACCTTCAGATGGTGCATGACTCTCTGCCAATCTTCGCCGACACCGCACCAGGTGATTAGCCATCGACGACGGCTTCACTAGATGGTCCGCGATCAGCGGACATTGCCGCAGACCAAATGTCCGGTGATCTGCGGTCGATGCTGCCACACCACCCCGACATGCTGTCGCCCGCAGCCGCCTCGCCACCTCTGTGAAGCCGCTGTATCGGCTGTCACCCGGAATGACCTCTGGTGCTGAAAAGAAAAGAAGAGTACATTGTAGAAATACATATGAGTGGATACTAGCGAAAACAGACTTGCTGTATTTTGACTTGTTACTTGTACGCAATGTATACAATGGCAGAATAATGTTTACCTTGACTCAGGTGCTCCAGGTCCAAGATGTTGAATCCTATGGCTTCCATTCTCGTTCTTCCTCTTGATTATCTTGCTGTAATCTTGCTATAACTGAAGAACTGAATCACGAACTTCACTAAGTAATTCTCGTTCAGCCACCGTATTTATACGATATTAGGGGACTAACGCTTCCCCTCCTCCGCTTCAATCCTCTCTTAGGGTACGTCGTTTCAGGAATATAGAAAGACCAACCCACCAGCCAATCGGCGTATAGACCATTAAGTACGTTATATGCTTTGGCAACGCATTCGCACGTCATCAACTGCTATTGAAACGGGAATATAGAAAGATCAACCCACCAGCCAATCGGCGTATAGACCATAAATCCCTATTGGTGGAAATGTTATATGCTTTGGCAACGCATTCGTACGTCACCAACTGCTATTGAAACGGGAATATAGAACGACCAACCCACCAGCCAATCGGCGTATAGACCATAAATCCCTATTGGTGGAAATGTTATATGCTTTGGCAACACATTCGCACGTCATCACCTGCTCCTGAAATACTTTGTCGCCCAACCCCAACCATGCTAATTTAGATCTGTGTACCACTATATCGATATCTGAAACCAACAAGAATTGTGGATGCTCCCACCAATATAACCTTATTGGATGCGATAGTTTCACCCAACCCACCCATCTAAAGCTTATTGGTTGTGATTGTTTCGCCCATCCTCCCCATCCAAGTATTCGTCCCCTCCGCTCTGATTTTACAACTGAATTATGTTGTGAATTTTTGGGTATAAATACAGCTTCATTCTGTAAGGCTTTTCAGTTCTACGTTCTTCAGAAAATCGTACCGTTCCGCAGAAAAATATTGTATATCATACCTATATCACCAACATTATGGCCGCAACCAATAATCAAGATGTTATAGTCGTCGGGGACGACTTACGGGCCATCCTGCAGGAGTTCGAAGATGAGGGGTTGCCTTTTACGCAGCTGGCTGCAGATGTCCAAGAAGAACTTGAAGAATTCGTCCATGTGAACCCACCAGCTGAAAACAACACCAGTGTGAACACCCCTGCAGCAATAGGAGCTGGCGTGGATGCAACGGAAGCAGCCGCAAGTGCAGTGCCTGTCCTGGCAACCAGTGTGAATACTCCTGTAGCTATAGGAGCTGGCGTGGATGCGATGCAAGCGTCCACAAGTACAGTGCCTGCGATAACGAGTAGAAAAATAAAAGAGGCACCTTCCAAGCCTTTTGGAGCATTATTGCGGCAGACATTGGAAAAATCAAATAAACCTCCAAAAACAGAGATCGAAGACCAGACGGAAGCGTTGAGGAGTACTGTTCAACGCATCAAGGATGAAATAGCAAATAATGAGCGGCAACTGGTAGAGGAGCTGGCACTGAACGATAGTCTCCAAGCAGCACAAGTTATCGATGAGCAAAAGTTGAAACAGCTAGACGATGAAAGGAAGCGTGTAAAAGAAACCAAGACGAGGAGAAAGCGACAGTTGGATGATTGCAAGAAGAGAATCGACACCCTACGAGTGACATCAACTCAAAAAAGATGCAAGCTGACTGAAGAGAAGGAACGTATTATATCTTTCTTTGAGTTGTAAAATAAACAGCAAAATATTATATATATATATTTATATACATTATATGTATCGATTTGCCTCATATTACGAATATTGAATAAAAATAAAAAAAAGGTATGATCTTTTATTTGATGATGGTATATTGTGTAAGTACCAGCGGGCTAACAGAAACGGTAAATATACCTTGTGGATTAGGGTGTGGCTTTACAGTACCCACCACCCAACGCCACCGATGTTCCACAAATAAAATGAAGAGGTGGGGAGGTATGGAGGGGGCTTTAGTGTGGGGAGCTTAGAACATAAAAGGCAGAGTTCTTGTCAATGAAAAACATAGTGCAGAGTCAACCGGTACAGTAATACAACTAGCAGCGAAATGGACTTCTCTACAGAGTCAAACGGACCTTGCGACTCCACGTCTTGGATGCAGGATCAAGAGGACAGTTCCAGCATATGGAGTATGGAGACTGCGGTACCGGATGATGAGACACCCGACCAATCTCATTGGGCGGTGGCGAGACCACCGATGGACCATGGACCATGCGACTCCACAGTACAGCCGCTGGGGTTCCTGTTGTCTACTATAGACAGCTCATCAGATAACAGCGATGATGATGATGATGCTGATCCTTATCGTCCAGATGGTCCATCAAACCTTAGAGGTGCGCGGATAGAACTGCCTTTTCTCATAGATAGTGAGGAGGAGACATGAGGTGCTATTATTAAATTATAAAGAGATTTTTTTTTGTATTAACCAATAAACTTGTTTTTTTAAATCGTACCTTTTTTCAAAAAACCTTACCATCGTGACAGAAAAAAAATTCATCGAGCGTGGGCGGCTTTGCCAACAAACGATCTTTCTAAAAATTTTATTCAGTGGTGTACTTTATTTTCTCATTTTTTATCAGTCTTCCAATTTTGTCTATCTCGATTTTTTCATGCTTCTAACGTTTTTTTTTCACTCTTTTTTTCTGAAAAACCACCGTTTTGAAGGACCGTTGAAGATCACATTTGGCCCTCAAAATGCGTCAAAATGGGCCTCCGCCGAGCCTTTGTATGCGCGGCGAGATAAGGTGGGTCGACGGCGGAGCCGTCGACCCACCGCCCGTGTCGATGTTAGTCGACGGCGCAGCAGTCGACCTAACCTCCACCTTTACCGAAGCACCGAAGCACTATGTGTAATTGGAGACTATGCACTATCCTGTTGTCTTAGAAACCAACCTATAATTTTTTTCACCCGGGGTTTCGGGCAGTCGGGTAGTCGACGGCGCAGCCGTCGACCTAGTCTCTGCCTTTACCGATACTTATCACGAACCAGTAAGCACTATGTGTAGTTGGACACTATGCACTATCCTGTTGTCTTGGAGACCAACCTATAGTTTTTTTTCGCAGATATTTTTTTATAGACTAAACTTTTTTTTCATATTTTTTTTATTTCTCATTTTATTAACCAGAAAAGAACTAGATTTCAAAATCGATATATATATATATATATATATTTGAATTTATTTATTTTTAATTATAAGACATACATAAAAAATATTGTAATAAAAAAACACATTTGTACATTACTACTATCTTAG
This sequence comes from Callosobruchus maculatus, assembly GCA_951848785.1. Lineage (NCBI taxonomy): Eukaryota > Metazoa > Arthropoda > Insecta > Coleoptera > Chrysomelidae > Callosobruchus > Callosobruchus maculatus. The sequence continues at coordinate 555,372 of CATOUR010000212.1, read as the reverse complement.
AAAATTTTACACAAATATCTAACACCTGCATACAAATAAATACAAAATTAAAAGTTTTTGTTCACATATTTTTTTTGTTACTCATTTATTAAATAATCTCATAATCGATATATTTATATATTTTTTTTCAATTATAAGATATACATAAAATTACATTTGTACATTGCTACTATTCTATAAAAATATTATTAACTGAAACACTAAATTTGAGAACAAGTATAATTTATTTTCTGTAATTATTATACATGAAAAGTTATTAATTATAAAATATATATTTTAACAATAATATTTTTATACATACATGAAATTTTATTAAAATTGAGTAATACATTTTTTGTAATTATTGTACATGAAGATTTATAAAAAAATAAAATATACATTTAAACAGTAATATTTTTATATACACATGAAATTTTATTAAAATTAAAAAATACATTTATATAATAAGATTTTTATATATTCAATGAAAATTTGTTAAAATTAAAAAATATATACTTAATAACAATTATATATACATGAAAAATTTATTAGTTAAAATATACATTTATACAATACTATAATTATAAAATAAAGATGCTATACAAATATCTAACTCTAAATATATACATATAAAACCCTAATTCTAACTATAAGGGAAAGTGTAGTATATATCTATATATATACTATATATATATATATATATATATATACTACACACCCTTCTGGTTTTGAGACAGACAGATCGGATGGTAATCCACGGATTCGATCGTCGCTATCTGTCCCTCCAGCTTTGCTATCTTCGCCTCATAATTTTCTATCTTGGAGGCTCTCTCCTCCAGGCCTTCAAGCTTACCGCCGGCTTGCCGCAACTTCACGTCCTGCTGCTGAGCTTCTTTCCGACGTTGCTGCAACTTCGATTCCCTCGACAGTACTTCCTCCCGAAGTTGCTGCAACTCCACCTCCTGCAGCAGAACGTCGCCCCAAAGTTGCCGGCTCGACTCTTCGGCGGTTCGCTTCTCCTCCCTGGCGGCCGATAAGATCTGCGGGAACTGGTCCTCCTTCAGTTCCTGCACCCTCACCCTTGCGTCCTGCAGTTCCTTTCTCATCTTAGCAGTCGCCTTGGCAAGCAGCGAGCCAGGATCCTCCTCCACAGTCTGGCTGCTCCCACTACTGGTCTGGCTGCTGCTGCCGCTACTGCTTCCGCTACTGCTTCCGCCACTGCTTCCGCTACCGCTGCTACGTTGACTGGCCTCGTGCGATGTCAGCGACTCGAGGGACGATTGAGTCGCTGATATCCGCGGTGTCCTGGGTGTACGCGGCAAGGCCTCCAGGATGTCAGCCGGTGCCGGTGAAAATGATGACTGGGCATCATTAACCGCAAGAGGTTCCGGGCTTCGACTTGCCTGATGAAGCTCCGAAGATGTCGTCGTCGATGACTCCACTGGAGCAGTAACAAGCACATTCTGATGCACTATAATTTTGTGTGCTTGATTCTGATCCGGTGGAGTAATCGACAACGGCAATGTCGGGGTAGCTTCCTCAACAACCGCCGAAGTCCGGACGGGTGACTCTCGCAAAAAAGGTGGTTCCGTTACAGTCGGAGCCTCGTGCAATACGGAGAAGTCTACCGTCGACTCCGGTACAGCAGCGGAAGTGGCAAACTGGGGTACAGGTTGCCGAAATCGAGCTGTGTAAGTCTTGCATGCCGACTTACACAGCTTAAATTTGGCACCCTCATTTCGCTTCCGCTGCGTTGCCGAACTCGACGGTACTCTTACAACCTTCTTTCGCGGCTCTTTTTGCATCGCAACCACTTTTTTTTGCGATTCATCACCATCTACCTTCTTGGGGCGTTTGGTACCCGTCATCATCTTCATAGGCGCCGTCCTTTTCCTGGTGGTAGGACTTGCGCGTACTTGCGAGGGACCAGCCTTGGCAACAGGCGATCGCGATAGCAGCGTCGATCGCTTCGGTGAGCTTTGAAACTCATCTTCTGAGTCGTATTCGATGGGCATCTGTAACAATAAAGAGAAAACCATATTTAGAAACATATCCATGAGGGTAGTTGGTAGAGCGGTCTCCCAAGTTAGGATAAAATTATTTCTACTTACACTTCTCTTCAGAGACATGGTTCGTAGCTGGTTAGTTGGTGGCTGGTAGTGAGATGTATTCTGGCGGCAAAAGCTGGACAGAATGATTTCTACCTGTCCTCGCCTGCACTTTTAAGACCTCAATCCACCAATCAGATAGTTCGAGAGTAGGGGTAGAGGCAGAGGTGTACGCCCACTCCTCCAATGGGGATGAAAGACAGCCCACATCCCTACCCTATCAACTCCAATGTCGCCATGTTTTTTTTTGTCTCTTTCTACATCAATGTGTATTTAGAACTTATGAAATATTTCATGAGTTTGAATACCTGGAGCGGTAATGATTTTTTAAGTATGTATTAATAGATGTGTATGCCTTAAAGAGGGTAGCCATGGGGCACCATTAAATTTTAAATGGGTATTTATAGAGGCTTACCTTTCTTCATGGAATAACCTAATCTTAAAGATGGGGTGGCAATAACAAATTTTGTTAATGGCTTAGGGATTATATAGAGGCTTACCTCTCTTCGTGGAATAATCTAATCTTAAAGATGAGGTGGCAATAAAAAATTTTGTTAATGGCTTAGGGATTATATAGAGGCTTACCTCTCTTCGTGGAATAACCTAATCTTAAACATGGGGTGGTAATAAAGTTTGTTATGGACTTAGGGATTAAAGAAATAAACTGTATTATGAGTTTACGAGACCCAAAGGGTCTCATTCCCCGAAACACTCCGACTGCTAGGGACAGCTCGCCTTTTCTATAATTATACTCGTTTAAATAAATATCTCAAAGCTTTCTTGTGGATATATTTATTGATTAATACAATTTGAAATTTTCTTATGTATATATTAACATACCAAATAAAAGACTGCAATACACAAAGATTTAAATATCAATTCTAAAACTACAAATATAATACGTTGAAAGCAACTTAAAATTCCAAGACTCCACTAACAACTATTTAAGATATTAAATTCTGCAACAACCAAAAAATTATGAACAGACAACTTGAATCTAAAACTATGAATCTAAAAGAAAGACACTCTATGTATTAATGAAAATTATGATCTGCTCTTTCGGCTAACGACTCGTCTTTCAGAACTTTCATATGTGGTTGCGGATGTGACGGAGGCGGTGTCCTAATCCACGAATCAATAGCCTCACAAACTCTCAATGCACATCTCCCATTCGTGTTTTCGGAATGGTAGTCACACTTTTTGCTATGAACACTCTGCTCTGCTCTGCTCATGCCCACGTTAAGACAGATACTATGATCTATAGCCTCAATGTTCGCTATCTGTATGTTTTTCAAGTTTAACATAGCTACAGCTCTCACTACATACTCATACTTCTGATGGCCCTTAAGAAAGATTTTATCGCTGTTCCTGATATGTTGTTTAATTATTTTCATGATTTGTATTTCCACTACTGTATCTGATGCCATGATTATATTTTTCCAAAAACTTGACGCTTCTTTGATCTTTTACGCTCAGTTCATTGAATTTAATGACGGGTTTAAGCACATAATGAAATAAACTTCCACTTTTCTTAAACCCTATCTCTTTTGGAACAAACGTAGACTGGATATTATATCCTTGGATATCTAGAACAACTATAGTCATTTTTGAAGTCTCACAATGAATCTGATGTAGATTGTGGGTAGTCTGAGTTTAGGTTAAATAAAATGTGCCAACTTTATTCTGCAAACATATATTTAATACTATCACACTTTACAAGCTTACAGTAACTTAAATCTAATATTTAGAAACTTCGGCTAACATTAATTGTATAAGTAGATCTAAATTACCATCTTCAGGAGCCTCATCTCGCGCGGTGATCTGATTAATGGCATCGATAGCATATTTTACATTCGATGCGGGGTCTGTTTGGTAAAATTGAATGTCAGAGTGCCCCCAGGGTAAAGTTTTTGTTGTATTTGGAATTATAAACCTTTTATCATCGTTGTGTGCTAAAGCTACTTTATTTTTGACTTCTGTATATACATCATGCAACCTGCTTTTGAATGTATTCATTTTTCTTAAAATCAGACCACCATTCTCTAGTATATGCTTATAATCATTACCACATAACTGATTTTGTATTACTGCTTTTTTAACACCCTTTGCTTTTTTCATTTCTCCCTTAACTGACTTGATATAGTATGCCTTCGCACCTGTTCCGTAAAAACTTATTATAGGATCTTCTGGAAATTCGTCTTTCATTTTACCCAGAATAGAGTCATTGACTGGAATGTTGAACTCATTGTTTTGTTTATAATTTGAAGTATCAAACTCGCTAATATTATTTCTCATAAATTCATAGAAGTCATCTGTATGAGTTTTCAAAATTTGCGAATCTGTATCACAGTAAAGCATAGATACTTTATCGTTGAACTGCTTTTTAAGAAACCCATAAAAAAAATCATACATTACTATTTTAGATATGTCCAGTATACAGAATCCCACGTATATTAGCTTAAAATAATGTACTCTAACTTTTCCTAAATGGATAGCTGCAAGATTTTCGTTGAATATGGAACAACTCTTGAAATTTGGACGAGCTACTAGTGCTCCGACACCGATGCTATTACGAAGATTTTCCCAATGTGTGACCAACTTTATATCTCTTCTATTATCTACATTTTCCATAGTTTTTCCAAAAATTGCATTATTTAGAAGCTTATAAAAGTCCCTTTCAAATTTATTGTTTGCTTTATTACGCATTGCCGTATTGAGATCGATATATTCCTTCAACCAGAACGATTGTTTGAACTTAAGGATCCTGTGAACCTTGGTTACTTGCAAACCATACCGTACAGCTTGTTGTAGTACGCGATAATGTACAATATATTTTTTCTTGTCGTACAGATTTGGGATTAATTTCGGAATCTTTGTCTTGGCATTTGGTGGGATCATACTTTCCACCAAAAACGGAAGGTCGCTATGTGAATCGTGTAACCCTTCAGGATATCGCACATCAACTTCCAAGACATAGCCATTCTCACCGTCTATTTTGGCATTTTCTAAATCGAATGTAGATATTTCTGAATCCCCCATCCATTCAAAACCTCCCGTAGGAAGAGGTGACGACATAGCATGCCCGTAAAGATTCGTGGCATCGAGATATGATATGAATGTCGATTCTTTAGATGGATCATAATTTGGTAAATATTTATTATTTGCTTCGTGCATTCTATCGCTGCATTGACTTATCCCCCCGCGAATACCATTCTTAAAGAACCCAATCATATCTATGTCCGTAAGGAGCTGGAGATTAACTTTGGTATACTTTAACATGGCATCCCAAGACAATCCAGGAGATGTAAAATAGTGTGCTGGATCCAATTTGTAAATATTCATACTATTTCTCCTAAACCTTTCAAAGACATCACACAAGAGAAGCACGTCTGTCCGTAAATAAATATCAGAATATTCACCTAGATTCCTACAGTTGAACGTTCTCCATACAGTTATTGCCCTCGAATATTCCTCCTCAGATATATCTTTCTCATTCAACTTATCATAAAACTCTGCCTTTGACGGTAAATATTCTTGATCCAATTTCTTTACATCATCCACATAATTGTAAGGAAATACACCTTTCTGTCTAATTAAATTAAAGACTCTAGGGTCTGAAAAATACTTTTTACTCTCCAGAAAATCCCTACTAGTCAAACTGTCTGATAATGCTTGTAAAGATCCAGGTAGAAAACGACAACTATCGATAAATCTCATTTGTAAAAACTTCCTCCTTATTCTACCGGTTCGGTCCACATAGTCATGCATATACAGACTTTTTGTAAATGAAATGTATTTTTCCTTATTCTGGGCTACCACGTCTATCTTATCTCCATGAGAAGATAGTTGTTTGATAAATAGGTGACAATCGTACCCACTTAAATTGTGCGTTATAATTGGTATAAAATTTGGTAATTTGAAATTTAAATTACATTTCGAATGTGCAGCCCCGAATCTAACTTTACCAGTTATGTGGCAATGATCGCGAACTTTAATATCGGATCCTGAAAATGGTTTCTCACAGATGTTACATTTCGTTGAAGTATCAAATTCAATCTGCTCTTCCGGCGTTAAAGGGATCATGGGAGTTACATCTTTCAAATATTTGAAATATAGTTCTTTAAGATCAGCTTCTAGCCTTGTCACGAATTCTTTCGCCGCGTCTTTACCTCGATACAAGACAAATTTGGATAAGTCAGAATCAAATGAAGATTTAATAAAATATGAAAATGAATATGGTTCATGTGTGTGGGTTTCGTTTGTATACGAATATTCTGGGTTGGGTTCACAGTTATCGATTGGTTTTAATAATGACTCAAAATCCGCATACACAACAAAGGGGACCGGCATTTGCTTTTCAAAATTCTCGAATTTAAGTATGTTTTCTGGAACCTGATTACCAAACTTATCAATTCGTAATTTTTCTGTGGGTGTTATCGTGAATATATGATTGCAATCGTTCCTTTGGTGAATATCTAGATACGCCTTAGTTGAAAAATATAACAAACAACCGTCACAAAAGTACCGCTTATGCTCGTTTGAACTTAACTGATGTGCAACTAACCGTGAAAGATCTCTTATCCAACAATAGTGACCATTCCCCTTATCATCCGTTAAATAGAGCAGATTGACATGTAAAGCTAATTTCTTCTGAGCATATCTCAATGGACCAACTATTTCGTATGTGATATTACCATCTTTGATTATTTTTTCAATTCCGTACACGTTTATAGATATATTATTGTTTCTCTCGAACAATGAGATATCTTTAAAAGTAATAGGAAAGTTCATACCGTGGACATTCAATATGGTTGAAAAATGCGGGTAGGATGACACTTCCGCTACTCGGGTGCTTGCTGGTAGTAGCGCTGATGTGACGGCCCAAGCAAAGCAACACTGGTCTTGATTTCGCACATTTACCACTGCCTTCTTTTTCTCTATAAAGTATGGTAACTTTATATAAGACGATCCACCCAATGGTGAAAACTTGTTAATGTTCACTTCAGCATAAAGGATACATTCGATCGCCCACCCTGAAAATAAAACAACAAAGGTTACTATCTCAATTTATGCACTTCTCTAAATATCTAACATACCAGAATCCTTCTCCTCAAACTCAGATGATTGGGATGTAATTTCATCAGCAAACCGTTGATAAACATCAGATAGGTCTGTGCTCTCGTCTATTACTTTATTAACCGTATTGAAGGATTTGACGTCTGCCACATCACTCGTTTGTAATACATACTTCCCGAATACTTCCATGTTCACTTTCAGGGCTCTGTGCACTCGAAGTTTCTCTTCTATTACATCTAGAGTATTTTGCTTGATGTTATCGAAAAACTCTTTAAAGTCGGTATACAATTCTGATGGGCTAAATCTATAGCTGGCAATTCTACATTTGAATGCACTTTTTATAAGTCTCACACCATCAGTGATCGGGATCGATGAATTTGTTCTATGTTGTAATGTCCTTGCGTGGGCAGTCATTCGATTTTTCGGAAGTGAAACATTGCAGCAAGGACATATCATATTCGGAGGTGTACTATCCAATTTAATTTTTTTAGCTTGTGGTCCACTTGTGGAACTGCCACTGCAAACATTTCTCTGATGTCGACGCAAATTGTCCGAACGCGTAAAATTATCACCGCAATCACTACATGTATGCATCTTATTAGACTATATCTTGATCACTGTCTGTCAAGCAACTGTAGCATCGATGATCGAGCCTCCTCGATTTATAGCTAGATACTCAAGGGCATCGTACCCCCACCTCCACTCATTCGCTTATCATGCAAGGCCCGACGTTAGCAAAACACGTTCTTTTGTAAGGCCAAGCTCAAGGCTATCCCCACCCCATTTTAATAACATTCAGGGAGGATCACTATCGATCCTCATAGGAAAATCATACAACTAATTTCAAGGTTATACAAACAACCAATACAAACACTAATAACAAATATTTCACAATCAGTCAATGTGAACTGGAACTCTCAAGGTTACCCAACACCCCATTTAAAAAGCCCCATTAAGATACGATCACTTTTGGAAAGACAACGTTACAAAATGACCTTCAGGGAGGATCAGAACCGGCACCTATAAGAAAAACCCACGTCAATACACCTCATGAAATATGGAAACCAAGGTCATCCCCACCCCATTTGAATGACCTTCAGGGAGGATCAGAACCGGCATATCCATACTACTAATAATATCAAACTATTCAGTGCACAAATACAGCAGTTAATGGCGTTTGAGTAATTCTATTTAGTTAATTTGTTTATTCTCCATTTCAAAAAAAAATTAACATATGGTACTTATATCGTTTTAGACATGAAGACATATTCTCTTTCAACTGATGCTATCAAATTCATATGTTGTATTACATATGAGTAATCGTTGGAGAATCCAGAAGGAAGCAATCGATACCCCTAACCTAACAGAGGACCTCCACAGCCTTCAACATCGAAGAAGGCTGGCTGACCTGTCCTTGTTTTACAGATTCTATCATGGAAGATGTTTGAGTGAGCTCTTCCAGATAATATCACCAAATACCGTCCGAACGAGGAACACTAGAGGCTCTGCGAGCTCATCCTTACCCTACTCGGCATTCCTGCGTTTGGAGAGCTTCGACGCTGTGGAATGAGCTGCCGGAGAATTTGTTTCCCGACGGCTACAACCTGCAGCGTCTCAAATCTAACGTGCACTGACACTTATCCTCTCGCAGTGCTTCTACGGCGCCATAGTCTTTCAGCCTTTGCGGGAGGCTGACCTTAAAAAAAATCGCGGACGTACAGACACACAGACACACAGACGGACATCAAAAAAGCAAAGTTTTCCGATTCTCTTCAAACTTTGTCACTATAAAAAGGTTATCACTACAAATGAAAATCTAGTTTTTGGTTCCGTTGCGATGATAAAAAGGGGGTAGAGGTGGGGGTAAAATAATGTCATAACGTGAAATTCGAATGCTACCACAATAAAGATCATATTTTTTATTTCAACAACGCTACCGCGTTGCCGCAAAATTTTCAAAATGACCGAATAAAAGTTCTTAAAAAGTAGCAAATTTTCTAACTTTGGAATGCCAGCAACTGTCGCAAAATTGATCCAAATGATTTCAAACTTTACTGCCATAAAGAGGTTTGTGTTCTTTTGATCTACTTTTGAAGCAAATTATCATTTAATGGTGGGGGGGGGGGTTACTTGGAAAAATAATAATATAGCATTTTTTTTTTTCAGAAAATCAGTCAGGAGGTAGTTTTACCTTTATGCACCTCGCACATTGACTTCGGTAAAATTTGCGAAGACGGCCAATTCTAATAACCTACCCCTCCTTTGTCGTGGAAGTTAAAAATCTTATCAAAAAATATACCTACAACACAAGAACTGTATACCTTTTATATATTTTTATCTTCATTTGCCGTTATCAAATTGCCATATAAATTACAAGTAAGTTTCTCCAGTTTGTAATTTTATATATTATAAATTATTGAGAATATCTACGATTTCTTGACTTATATTAATTTGACCTTAAATAAGTACCTATTTGTTTGTTTTAATGTATGGTAAGATGAAAACATTAGAAATGCATATATGCAAATAAATTTACGGTAAAGTAAAAACATTTTTGTAACTTAGATTATTACAAATCGATACCTCCAGAAAAAAGATGGTGCATCTAGTATTTACAGGATTTTCCAGGAGAGTATTGAATTAAGACCCAACTTTGAAATCGGTACTACCCTTAATTGGAGCAATAATTGAAAGCTACTTATATTCAATTCTACAATGAAAAGTGCGAAGTAATTAGGCTTTTTCTGACATAAGGCGTCCGCAATATGATTTTTGTGTCACTTAAATTATAAAAGTGTCATTATTCAGCGGTAATAAACTTGCATTGGCAGTTACAATTCTTATGCACGGAAAATTATGAGAAGCACACCCCACTCAAAAACTGTGAAGTTGAAAGCTGAAAGCTTGGATGTATACAAAACGGTGTTGTGTTTTATCTATACATTCGACTAAACGTTTAAAGATTGAAATGCGAGACGGAAAACTGGGGACAAGTTTTATCTTGCGTGACTACTCTTTTCCGGTATAAGGTGTCTTTGTAATGCTACGGGTTCATCTGTTTTTTTTTCAATTCAAAATGTCCCTATACTGCCGTTCTGAGGCCAACGCAATATTTTGATCTTCCGCATAATCATTGTATAAGCGATACATTTTTGATAAAATTGTACTTGTAGTTCTTTGCTATTTTCTTCTTCATAGAGTGCCATGCAGATCCCTGCTTAGGCGTTCATCCTTTCTCTCAATAAATTGTCCTATAAATTGCAGTCTATGTGATTCCTGGAAGTCGCTTATTTCTGTTTAGTGACGGATGTTCCTCAGCCTCTTCCTATTCCTCTTCTCCCTCCTTTGATCCTCCCTATAAGAATGAGATGCAGGAGGTGTGATAGCGTTCTCCAAGCATTAGGTATATTATGTTTTCGTCAGCTATGTTCATCTTCCTTATAACCTCAAAAACTTCTCGTTCTGCTGAACCGGCTCTCAGGAAAACGTTCTCATTTGTCACTTAATCGATCCAGGATACCCTCAGCGTTGGTCGCGTCGCTACTCTAATTAACTTTAATATACACGGAGATTCTATCCGGAGATAACACACATAAGTTTTGAACGCTAGCTTCAATTGTTACTACATAAGGTTGGGTAATTGCCATGGTAAGTCATTGTAAGTGACTTTACAATGTTGCATCGGTTGGCAATTTGCCGTGCAATAATAATAAATTATTGTATGTATCTGTACAATGTTTTTATATCATTTTTTCTATATGTTTGCTATTCTATATTATATACTGTAAAACGCATCCTGTTTGGTAGATACAATGATTTGATATCATGCTTATTTACACTTTGGCTGGTGAAAAGCACTTTTGGCACAATTAGTTTATAAGTCAAAAATGCAAAAACTCGAAGAACAGCAATTTGCTGATAACAATGTTTCATAAATTGTACTTTCTGTAATCTACAGGGTGGGCCAATAGTGCGTGGACGGAGAATTGTGGGCTTACTAAAAAATATTTCAAAATCTGTCACTTGATCATGGTTAGGACCCTTGAGGGCTATAACGTAAAAATATTTTCACTTAAATTTTGGCGTTTATACAGGGTGATTCATATCAAACTTACATTTTTTTAAATGGAACCCTCTATATATTATTGCATATTTGGATTCCTTGGTCAATTCTAATGTGACTTTATGTATCATACATGGATCTTTAAACGAACCGTTTAGGCGCAAATCACCACTTTTGGTATAAGTAGGTATCAGAAAAAAATTGAATATCGCAGCGATTATAAAACTTAGAAGGCCGTGACTTTGCGGTACGACTAAGCATGAAATGCGTCACCTAAGGTCAGACGGCTGAATTTGGATTCTTTTTGTACTTGGAGAAATCAGTAGATTAATTAAGGAAACTTAAATCACAGAAAACTTGATTTTTTCAAATGGGAATGCCTATTTTGGTTTAAAGAATCAAATGTAAAATTTGATTACCTTTCTAACGATATAGCATTCTTGATATCAATCTTCTTTGGTTTTCATTTTATTTCAAATTTTGAGTCAAATCGGTGTTTTTCAATTTTCCTGCCTGCAAGCAACCTAGTAGGCCATGAAAAATAAACAAAAGCTCGTTAATATGGAAGAAAACAACTAACTTAGTAGAAAGATGCAAACGAACTCGAGTAGCGAGGCAAGAACATGAAAATTCCTTACAACACATCAGCTCTAACCGGAAACAACAGCGGCAAGATATCTAATGTCAATGAGTAGCTGGGGTATGACAGAAGTCTTTGTTTTACACAGCCTACTAGCTATTGAGGTCTACTAGAGCTTGACAACTTTCCAAAACGATTAAAAACTTCGAAACAAAAAGAAAACTATCAGCGGTTTTTGCTTACAGTCTAACATGTTTAGAATGAAATTTCACAATTAATGGGATAAAAAAATAGTCATTTCCGTTTAGTTAAGTCGAAAGTAAAGATATCTCCAACTGGAGCATTCTGAACATCTATTGAAATAATTGCTGGAATTTTTTTATTACGCTATGTTGTAATTGTGATTATTTCATGTAGTTTTCTGCAAACTAATTTATGTTTTACAATTCAAATAGACTGCAATTCAAGTTTCATTTTCCGCGATTTTGCTAATAAGCAGAAGTACCTACCGAAGAATTTGAAGGGTTCCAGTCAGAGGTATCATTACTTTTGACTTACGGAAATGGCTACTTTTTTATAGCAACAAATGTGAAAATGTATTCAAATTGATTCAGAAGACATAGATATTCTACTGCCAGCAACAATTAGCAGTAGTTTTCCTTTGATTAGATATTTTTTTACTAAGTCTGGAAATTGGCTAATAGCTAGTAGGCTGTGAAAAATGAGCGTTCTTGTTACTGCTATTGTTTTTGGTTAGAGCTAATATGTTGTAAGGAATTTTCGTAATCTTGCCTCGCTACTCGAGTTCGTTTGCATCTTTCTACTAAGTTAGTTGTTTTCTTCCATATTAACGAGCTTTTGTTTATTTTTCATGGCCTACTAGGTTGCTTGCAGGCAGGAAAATTGAAAAACACCGATTTGACTCAAAATTTGAAATAAAATGAAAACCAAAGAAGATTGATATCAAGAATGCTATATCGTTAGAAAGGTAATCAAATTTTACATTTGATTCTTTAAACCAAAATAGGCATTCCCATTTGAAAAAATCAAGTTTTCTGTGATTTAAGTTTCCTTAATTAATCTACTGATTTCTCCAAGTACAAAAAGAATCCAAATTCAGCCGTCTGACCTTAGGTGACGCATTTCATGCTTAGTCGTACCGCAAAGTCACGGCCTTCTAAGTTTTATAATCGCTGCGATATTCAATTTTTTTCTGATACCTACTTATACCAAAAGTGGTGATTTGCGCCTAAACGGTTCGTTTAAAGATCCATGTATGATACATAAAGTCACATTAGAATTGACCAAGGAATCCAAATATGCAATAATATATAGGGGGTTCCATTCAAAAAAATGTATGTTTGATATGAATCACCCTGTACAAACGTCAAAATTTAAGTGAAAATATTTTTACGTTATAGCCCTCAAGGGTCCCTACCATGATCAAGTGACAGATTTTTGAAATATTTTTTAGTAAGCCCACAATCCTCCGTCCACGCACTATTGGCCCACCCTGTATAATTTCATTATGTAAGTTTTTTGCCTTCATTGACAACATTTTTGTACTTCTCAGATAACTGAATTGGAACTGATCTTATCTTCAGCGGGAGTGAAGAAACGTCTAAAAGATGAAGTTATTTTTACGAATCATTTTAATGGATTTAAAAAACTGATGTCGCATATATTGAAGACCTCTATTCTGAATTTCAATTTTGCCTTAAAAATTACTTGACTTTCACCTGGTTCATCAAATCTTGCCAATTGCGTATAAGATTATAATTACCAGACTCAGATTCGCTACTTTTTCATTATGAAGGAGTATATGCCCCTCTGGAACAAGGACCCCTGAACGTTATCATCCAGAGGATAAACTGGGATTTCATTTAAAATATTTAACCAGCCTCGCTGCGAATGTTAACACTAGAAACAAATCCTTCAAAAGTTGTGTGGTAGCACCTGGGGATCTTAAGCGGCTACATTGAGGTACTAGGCCCTAGGATTGGCATATTCTGCAGCCAAGTACTGTGCGTGTTCCAGTGTGGTTCAACAGCGCCCATACTAAGCTGGTAATCTGACACTGTCAAGTCCATGCCATGGCCTGTTCTCAGTCATATACCGCCCCCGTAGATAGGAACCATTCCTAAAGGAATATAGAAAAATAATCCATAATCATCAATCAATTCAGTTCCTATGACTATGGCCTTGGACAATCTGGAAGTTAACAGGCTGCGATCTAGACCTTAGAGAAGCTAGATGGTTTTAGTGGATCCAAAAATTATTATATCCGTTGCAAATGTAGCGATAAGTTGTTGCCAGCCCCAGTTCACGCAGTTAACCCTTTTTGAAAGGGGTCGGATTGAAGGCCAACGAGAACGCGTGGTGCTTCTTTCGGAGTAATCGCTGCAACCATGTATCGTGGCTGCAGTTGTAGCAACATGACGCGCATGGATCGAAGAAGGGCGAAAGCAGTACGCTAAATATTTTGGAGCACTTAGGAGAACAACAGACTGGCATGTGCCGATACATGAATGATTGGCTGTGTACAACCCCTTTCTAAGAAAAGCCAAAAAAAACGATCCCATCAATTATAGACCTGTGGCTCTTCTCAGCTTCATGTCTAAGGATATGGAGACTGTCATTAACACAAAGCTCCTGAAATACCTGGACAATAATAACATCATAGATTATCTCCAGTATGGCTTCCGTAGCACAGGTCTGGCCTCCGCCAGTGGCTGAATAGCTTTTTGAACGACCGATCTCTGTTTGCTGTAGTCGAAGGCGTTCATCAAATGTGCTTTCAATAAACGACGGTGTTCCTCGCGAGGTGCTGTAAATAACATCCAATTCGATCTACAGCTTCACAGACGACAGTACACTTATATCGTGCATGGAACCAAGCAAGCCACTATCATACCAGGAGATGGTACGTAGGCGACAGCAACATGCCTCACAGATCAACGTATAGATATCTAAACAGTTATAAAACAATATTCGAGTGGGGATTACTAAGGGCCGGTTTTTCAAACTGTAATTAACTATTAATTAATCTCGAATCACGAACTTACGAATTACTGCTTAATTACCAATTGAACCCCAGCAGTGTATTTCATAACACATATAAATTGATAATTTACTAATTCTTGATTACGTTATGTTGGCTGCACTGAGGATCACCGTTCTAATAAATGTGTGTTGAGTGAAGTTGGGCGCTAATTGTCTAGGTGACAGTATGTCACAAAAAGTCATCATATCGTCACTTTTAGGGAGTTTTAACAATTGTATTTCTCCAAAAAAGTGCTTCGACCGCAAATTTTTGAGTTGAAAACGACATAATAGATCCTCCCCGTTCCATTACAAGTGAAACTTTTGAAATATACGTCGGCACAAGCGTATGATCACCGAAAACGTAATTTGCTCATGGATTCTGGCATTAGGTAAGCATGATATTTTGAATCATATTTTTGTCTTTTGTATAATTCCTCAGAGAATATAGCTTTATTTATGTGTCAATTTTAAATACAATTGCAGAGGTAAGAATATACAGCGGAAGAGGCTACCCAACTTCACAAATGAAGAAGAGGAGGCCCTGGTAAAATTAGTAAATAAATACAAAGGCACTATAGAATGTAAAAAGAGCGGAACCGCGACATGGAAAGAAAAAGACATGTGTTGGAAAAAAGTTGAGGAAGAGTTTAATGAGCATGACAAGGATTTTAAGGATTGGCGAAGCTTAAAAATAAAATATAATAATTTGAAAAGGAAAACCAAGCTAAAATTTTCTAAAAATAAATTGAACATCACACAAACTGGAGGAGGTCCTTATCGAGAGGTTAAAATAGACCCAGTTGATCTTGCTATTAAAGATATCATTGGCCCACAGCTAGATGGCTTTAGCAATATATATGACAATGATGCAGGTAATTGCTTTTTTTATCACTGGTTCAATTTTTGGATGAAACTCGTACATCTCAATTATACTATAGATAAAGCTTATATTATACGGAATAAATATTGTAAAAATAAGTATTGTAATATGTTTAATTGTGCTACACGTAACATGGTTACTACTTTTTTGTAGATGAAAGAATAGAGGAACCTGAGAAAATGATACAAATAGTTGTTGATGAGAATACAAATCTAGAGAATATGGCGATCGATGATGAGAACACAAATCTAGAGTGTGTGGCGCCTGATGATAATGATGCTGCACAAGAAAAGGACAATGTGAATCAGAAAGGTAAAAGGTAATAACTATTATATAATACTTTAAATATAGGTAATAAAAGCATTTCCTCTGTTCGCAAAATCAAATATTTGGGTGTTACATTAGACTCTCACCTAAGATGGTCAGATCATGCTAACTGCATAGTGAAAAGACTCAGAAGCTTGATTCCAAAATTTAAAGTTTATAAAAATATTTTCGATATAAAAACATTGAAAATCCTGTACTTTTCGTTGGTGCAGTCCCACCTAACATACGGGATCATGGCATGGGGAGGCATTTCAGATACTTACCTGAGATTTATTGATGTTACTCAAAAATGGCTAATCAAGGTTATGTTAGGTAAGCCAAAATTATATGCATCTGATGCACTCTTTAATGATGCCCAGTTACTAGATGTACGACAGCTTTTCTTTAGAGCTATTGCGATTTTTCAGCATAAACATAAAATTCATCAGGATTTTATTTCACACACATATAATACAAGGCAAAGTGGAGTCAAACTCAAGATACCAAAAACTTATAAGTCCATTGGTCAAAAAAATCATAGTTACCTTTGTCCAAAAGTTTATAATAAGTTACCCGAAAATATAAAATCATTGAAACCATTGTCCCTTTTCAAAAAACATCTTGATTTATGGTTATCACAAGTACCACGAAGAGACATTCATAACACAATTATAAGGATTGAGTACTCAGAAAATTACGTTTAAAGTCAGGATCTTACAAGACATACTATGTAATTATATATTTATGTATGAGTATATTATGTATGTACTATGTAAATTTGTTCATTTTAAAATATTATTTACCATTTAGTTATATCATGTAGACATAAGTAATTATAAGTAGTTTCATAACCCACGCACAAGGCTATGCCTTTTGTGGGTATACTATATTTATTGATATGTTTGTTTATGCGTACTGTATATTACGTGTATGTGTATGTCAATAAATATTATTATTATTATTAAAACTCGTTCAATTTGATTTAAAATTTTTGATTGTCATGATGGAGCTGATAATAGGAATTGTTGGGCTAAGTACACCCCACAGACATTACGAACTCCAGTCACCAGAAAACTAAAAGGTTGGTATGCTCTACAAGGCATTCTAAAGTGAACGACAATTCATAGAAAAAAATTTGTTATGAGCTGAACTAAACGATTTTAGCCAGAAGACTGAAGACAAATACTGGAGGAACAAAATATGTTGGAATACAGTACCAGCAAGAGAAACTAGAGTTTGTCAAGCTGCAGAAAGAAAAATGTTTAGAAGAGCACACATTGAAAATGGAGATATTAAGGAGGAAGAATATACTTCTAGAGAAACAACTGCGTAGCTTGACATAATGTATTATCAAACTTTTGAGAATTTATTTTGTGTTAATGATTTGAGTTTGTGTACCAAGTGTAATTGAAGTAGCTTCTTTAGTTTATATGTATATAGGTAGGGTTGCTATAGTAATAATCTTCATTCATTCATTAGATCATCAAAAAGGAGCTTTCACATTTTTCTTATACAAGAGATCAGTTGTGGATTTGAACTGTTCCGGTAACTTATTATATCATTTAAAAATTTTCATTCATGGGTCTATTTCAACCTCTCGATAAGGACCTCCTCCAGTTTGTGTGATGTTCAATTTATTTTCAGAAAACTTTAGCTTGGTTTTCCTTTTCAAATTATATTTTATTTTTGAGCTTCGCCAACCTTTAAATTTCTTGTCACGCCCACTAAGCTCTTCCTTATTTTTTGTCCAACACGTCTTTTTCTTTCCATGTAGCGGTTCCGCTCTTTTTATATTCTATAGTGCATTTAATTTATTTACTAATTTTACCAGGACTTATTCTTCTTGATTTGTGAAGTTTGGTAACCTCTTTCGCTGTATACTCTTACCTCTGCAATTGTATTTAAATCTTAAATCATACATAACAAACCTAATGGTTTGTTTAATAATTTAATATTTAGAAGAAAATGTTCCTCGGTTTTTTGGACAAAATACTGCAGAGGTTTTTTTACTCAAAAAATAAATAAAAAACCCCTGCAGTACTTTATCCCAGAATCCGAAGAACCTTTTCTATTAAATGTGTCAAAGTTAGTTTAGTTATTTTAAAATGTTTGAGAAATTGTCCAGTTTCTAATGACTGGTCTGAAAGGTATGTTAGAGATGCTAAAATGTCATGGACCAGCATTTAACTAGATTGTTGCTAAAGCCATCATTAGCAACCGCAGTAGAGTTTTTTAGTTTTTTAATTTGTCTAATACATCATTTTGTGTTACTGGAGGAAAGAAGAAGCTTTGTGATTCAAAATTAAAAGAAGAGGGTTCGACAGGACTTTGTCCACGAAGTTTTTTTGGTATTTCAGAAAAGTATTGACTTAAAGTCTCTGATATTAATTGTGGATGATTGATAGTACCTTTTGCGGTGTTCAGCTCAATTTTGTTTTTAATGCTAAGCTGATTAGGCTTTATCAATTTCCATTCTGCTGCAAATTTATTATTGGAGTTAAAAATAAAGTCCCTGTTGTAAAGTTTTTTAGTTTCTTTAAGTAGTTCTTGATATACCTTTTTGTACCGATTGTAATACGATCTAATTTCTGTATTCCACGCCGAAGGTGAAAACAAGTCTTTAAGCTTCCGTCCAGAGATCAATAGTCCTATCGTAAGCCACGGTTTTCGTTTTTTTATTATTTTTATAATGTTGGGTCTCTTAACCGAAAGGCTAAATTAAAATAATTAGTGAAAATTCCGAAAAAAACTACTTTATTTTTGATATCACCTTCTGCTGACTATACATCTGTCCAATCTTCTTCGCTCAGGAGTTGTATAAAATACACCTTATTATTATTGTTGTTTAGTTTATATGATCATGAATGTTAACTTTGAAAAGCGTCTTAAGTTGATCATCTCAGCATGTATTTAGTGTAAATACCTATATGCTAAATATAATATATTTTCTATGTAAAACACTTTAATGTATGTAAGTGACTGTGCTTTTATTGTATAATTGAGCATATTTTGAGTTTTTTGAATAAATTATTTTAAAATACCGACAAAATCGCATTTTATATTTGCTATGGTCCAGGATACATTGAACAATTTATTCATTCGCCTCACAAGTCAAGTTGGGAATATGTCAGCTATCCAATACCTCCTTTAGTAATAATGGAAACTGCAAGTTCAGCTGATAAGTTTTTATATTTTATATTTATCATACAACATAATTGTTAATATAAATAATTATTACTGGTTCATAATCTAGAATAATAGTTATTTATTAAGTTCAACCGAGTTAAACTATTCAACTCGCTTGTTGCTCCTATGGCTGGTAATGCCCCATCATAAATATTATTACTTTGAACAATTGCGTCTTCCTCTATGTCACTCACAAGTGGTACAGCATCCCTCTCATCACAAGCTATGTTGTGTAGAATAGCCGAAGCAACTATAGCAGAGAGTGTTACATTTATGTTTAGGCGTAGGCCCATGGCTAATGCAGGGAATCGTCTTTTCCAGACACCATAAGCTCGTTCCACAGTATTTCTTGTCCTTATTAAAGATTCATTGAATAACCTTTCCCCTTCAGTGTTTGTTTGTAGGAGTGGTGTGATAAGATATGGCTTCCATGGATATCCGCTATCACCTACTAGCAGACCATTTCCAAAGTGACCAGTTTCAAAGCGATGATAAAGTGTGGAATTTCTGAAAATATGTGCATCATGTGTTGATCCTGGCCACCTTGCCACAATATCTCTTATTTTCAAATCCGCATCAACTACTGTTTGAACATTCATTGAGAAGTAACCTTTTCGGTTTCTGAAAAGCTCTGCCGTTTCCCCTCCTGGTGATTGAATTTTCACGTGAGTGCAGTCAATGACGCCAATACATCTTGGGAATCTAGCAATTTGGTAAAACTTTTCTCTTGCTTGCTGAACATAATCATTTGACATATTAATGAACTGTGGCATTTTTAAAGCGATTGCATGAGAAACCCTTTTTATGGTTTTCAATGCAGTGGACTTTGACACTCCACAGAAGTCTCCTGATACTCGCAGAAATGATCCATTGCTATAATAGCTCAAGGTGAGGAGCAGTTGATTTTCAGCACTCATACAGTCATTCCTGAAAAATTTACCTATATAATTATTGATATGAAAGGTTTATTACTCTGCTTACACTTACCTACTGGTAGGATATTTTATGTCATCCCTGATTATTTCCAACACAGTCATAACACTTCTTTTAGAAAGTCGAAATCTGCAGAAGAAATCCTCCTCATCAAATTCTTCAAAGAAATTGGGTCTTCTTCGAATTAGTTTAGGCCGCCTTGGTTCTTCATCACTTGAATATGCATTTATATCATAATCCATAATATCCATATTGAAATCAAAATATAACACCGATTATAGGTTATTAGAATATCGTAACTTCAGAAATGCGAACTGTCAAATCTATGTTAATTACTGATTATCCTGGTAATCATAACCCAAACCTCCGATTAGCTTAATTTGTAATTAATCCCCAGTTGCGAGCAAATTATGAATTAACTGTCAATTAAAAAACGCGCATTTTGCGCTAATTTCAAGATTAACTTTAATTTATACTGAATTACACTTTGAAAAACCGGGCCTAAGTGAAGTACAGTTTAACGTACAGAAAATTCAGGCAACAACACTGACAAAAAAGTCTCACGTTGGCTTACCAACTGTAGAAATGGAGGGTCGCCCAGTAGTCAGGTCACCTTCTGTCAAGCTTTTAGGAATCCGACACTTGGAATTTTTGTTCCGCTGTAGGAAGCTATATACCCCAGAGCAACTACTGCGCTCTACAAGGCATAGATCTGACCGTCGTTGGAGTATTGCACCGATGGGTGGGGATGCGCTGTGAAGCACTCTCTAAAACTTCTCGATACTATCCATAACAGAGCAATTAGACTAATCGATACGCCTAACCTCACAAAGAACCTCTACAACCTGGAACATTAATGAAGGGTGGCTGACCCGTCCCTGCAGCAACTACTGCTGCTCTACAAGGCGCAGATCCGACCCCTGTTGGAGTATTTCTCCCATGTGTGGAGATGCGCTCCCAAGCACACTCTAAATCTTCTGGACACTATCCAGAAGAGAGCATTTAGGCTAATCGATACGCCTAATCTCACAAAGGACCTCTACAGCCTGGAACATCGAAAAAGGGTGGCCGATCTGTCCCTGTTTTACAGATCCTATCACGGAAGATGTTCGAGTGAGCTCTCCCAGATAATAACACCAAAGGCCGTTCGAACGAGGAACACTATAGAGGCTCTACGAGCTCATCCTTACCAGGTCGACGTTCCTACTCCCCGAATCAGCCTGCTCTAGCATTCATTCTTTTGTAGAACTTCGATGCTGTGGAATGCGCTGTCGGAGAATTTCTCTCCAAACTTCTACAACTGCAGCTTTTCAAATCTAACGTGCACTGGCACTTAGCCTCTCGCAGCGCTTCTATAGCGCCATAGGCTTTCAGTCTTTGCGGGAGGCTGACCATAAAAACAAGATCGTAAACTGCGACTACTGGGCCTTCGAAATAGAATACCGTTCACCCCGAGCTGTTACTAACGCTTGGTATGCAGCTATAGGGAGGCTCCTTCAAATCCGCACGATGTACCATATATTGCGTGAAATGGGCTTCAGGCCACATCGTTCGCATCTAGTATTTCCACTCACTGCAAATCGTCGTCGCCAATAGTTAAATTGGAGCCAAGAACATCAACAATGGCATGCTGTCTGGCACCAGAGATCCTTCACCGATGAGTCCAGGTTTTGTGAAGGGTTAGGTGAAGGATTTGATCTCCAGTTTTATGCCGAGCGCCACGTACATCGTCCTTTGAATTTTATGGTTTGGAGTGCCATTGCATTTAACAGCAAGCCATCTTTACGTATGATTCGTAGCTCAATGACGGCCGAATGTTGTGTGAATTAAATGCTAGAATCAGTTGCCGTTCGATATGTCCGAGGCCTTGAAAAGGGTTCCTTACAGCAAGGTAATGCGCATCCTCATATGTCAAGGGTGTCGATAAGATTCCTACAGGAAGTTGAGGTCAAGGTGCTCCCTTGGCCTTCAGATTCGCTGGATTTATCGCCAACTGAAAAAGAAAGGGATTATGGGTCCACTACATTCACAATTTTTCATGTCCGAACGCACTGGACAAACTAGAATATGCTGTGAGGGAAGCTTGGGAGGCTGCAACTCTAGAGTTTATTAACAACCATATTACGAGCATGGCACGTAGGCTAGAGGAGTACACACGTCAAGATGGACGGCCCACCCATTATGGACCTGTTGTACTTTCTACTGCTGAAACTCTAAGAAACTCAGTACTTGGGCTGGTTTACTCGACTACAGAATACGGCGCTCCGATCTGGCTCAACAGTGCACATACCTAAAAGGTAGACACACAATTGGTCGAGACCGTGAAGATAATCAGCGGAACACTAAAATCAACTCCTACCGAATGGCTACCTGTTTGGAGCTATAAACCCCCTCCAGATCTCCGGCGCAAAGCAGCTCTCCTCCGAGAATATAAACGTATACAAGGCAACCCTCAACTTCTCATCTACTAGAATACCGATAAATCATGCAAAAGCAGACTACGATTTAGTATACCAACCTTAAGAACTGCCAGAGAGCTGCACACGTCACAGTTCGACCCCATAGAGTTCTGGGAGCAAAAATGGACAGATAACTGCCCCCCTCAGGGCAGAAATCTTCCGTGCATAAGAACGAAATCCCCCACTTTCAACACCGCCGTAAAATTTGTGAACAAATGGGGCAGGGTATAGTCTGCGTGATGTGACTGCGGGGCGGAAAATCAAACAGTTCAACAAATGGTGATGGAATGCCCAAATACAGCATATGGAGGAAACTTTGATGACTTCCCAATGGCAACTGATTAAATGTGTGTTTGTAAACTGGACTAACTTGTAATTTATTTTATGTACTTTTATGTGTTTTATATCATATAAAGCCATACGATAAATAAATAGATTGTATGTATGATTATCAAAACACGTGTCAAAAGTGTGGAAATAATCGGTTTGGCGGTTGTTTAGATTGTGGAGCTACAGTTGTGCCAAAATAGTCAGTACTTTACTGGGTTGTGTACTATTTTAATTCATCGCACCATATTTCTGCCTAGATTTCTAGAGTAAAAATGTGTTTTACCGTGGCAAGTGAAGCGATATAAAAGCTGACCTTTACTTTTCCCACAAATTCAAATATCCCGTCACGAGCAGTGCAAACAAGCCACAATTTTTCGTCACAGTCGAAACGTAACAATGCTCGTGATTCATTACGATCTTCATTATCATGTTCTGCTAACGGTAAAGAGTGTTTCGTTTCCAAAGAAAGCAAAACCGTACAACAAGCGTAACAGAAGCGTCCGTAGAAAGTGTTGCGACGAATCCTTCGTATCGATAATAGCAATTAAGTGGATGGATAATTTTTCACTTTCGTTGTACAATACTAGAATAGATAATGGAACGGTAAGAGGCTCTAGTACAGTACTATGAATGAAAAAATATACTATTTTGTCAATCTGTACCTTGAAAAAGGTTGAAGCGGCAAGGCGTGCTCTATACACTTACTAGTTCCTCTCGTATTGTCATATACAGGGTGTTCATTTGAAAACTTCCCACACGAATTTATCAAAAACCATTGATTAAAAGTAAAAACACCGAGACATGTCAAAAGATTTAGCAAGGCGGGCAACTTTTTAACCGAAAACTACTTCACCCTCTTGTATCCCCTCTGCCCCCCCCCCCCCCCAGGGTCATCCCCTTGCAAATTTTAAGTGACAATGGGTATCGAGCAATAGCTTGTTTTAAAGGTGTGTAGAAGTCCTCTATTGTGACGTATGATTTTTTTAAAATTGATCCATTCGTTTTTGAGTAAATTATAAAAATCTTAATTTATATTAATTTGTCCAAATAGAAAACAAAAACTTACGAAATGATGATATAGGTTGTATTCAAATTCCTGGCGGACAGTTGCAAAAATATGTTGTGGGTTGTGGGATATCATAACAGCTTTCGATGGTGCGCTGACGAAGGTGATCTAATCTTTCAGATTGGCGAATAAACACAATAGATTTTAAATGGTTCCATAGAAAAAACTCTACTGGCGTCAAATCAGGAGAACAAACATGCCATTCTATAAGCCCCTTTCGCCCTAGCCATTTTATGGAAAGGACTCGTCTAGTCATTACCGAACCGAAAAAACATAATAAGGAGGAGCGCCATCTTGCTGGAAATAGATCTCGGCTTCATCAAGTATAGGGTCCTTCTTCGATTTGGTTTTCAATGGTTTCAGGGTTAAGCGGATTGATAGTATTTTTCAACATATCCAAGTAGATGTCTCCATTTAAATTTCCATTAATAAACAACGGCCCAGTCACTTTGTTTCCTAAAATTCCTGCTCATCATCTTTTGAGGGTACTGAGTATGCCTTTCTACAAAAGCGTAAGGACTTTTATTGCTTCTATACCTGCAGTTAACAAATCCTGTTAGATAAAGTGTGCAATCAGCAGTGTGTATTATCATTAATCGCTGTAGTTATTAGTTCACAAAACTCAACCCGCCGATAGAAATCATCTTCTGTTAACTCTTCATTTTGAAAGTTTTGTATAGAGCCTAATGAAATCTCAGTCGCATTCAGAATTTTGTGTAACGAAGTATTAGGATGTATGCTAAAATGAGCCAGAACTTCAACTTGAACGGCTTCATCTAAAACTACATTTTTATTAATTGCAACAGATCCAGTTTGAGCAAATTTCGTAACAATTTCCAAAACATGCCTATGTGAAGTTATCTTCTCCGGATGTCTGGCGTTAAACGTAACCGCAGTTTGTCGAGCATAATGACTTTGGCACCATAAATTAGAATCATTTCCACTGTATTTACAATTATTGTTCGTCAGGAATTTGAACATCTCCTAGGTATATCGTTGTTTGGCCAATAACGGGCAACATTGTTAGCACTTAATTAAGATACATATAGATTATTCTAATTTTCTCGAGAACAAATAGAAGAATTTTTAAAAATTACATGTCATAATAAAGGGTAAAGGGGGATAAATAGTTTTTTGGTTAAACAGTTGTCCCCCTTGACAAATCTTCTGAAGTGTCTCGGCATTTGTTTCTTTTAACCATTGCTTTTTGATAAATCTGTGGTGGGAAGTGTTCAAATAAACACCCTGTATAGCTCCCATGTACCTTCAAAACTAGACAACTGCTGTTTGATGTGGTATTTATATATCCTTCAAGGGTGTCCATATATTGTAAAACAGTCACAAATAAAAATGATTCCAATTTACGCTACTCAAATTATTTCAATCGAGGGCGTTCAAAAAAGTTTTCAAAAGTTTTTTCGTTAGAATCATTGGAAGTATGGAAGTATGCCCGGACAGAGCTACTGAATACTCAATTCTACTTAATACACATAGTTATCTATTGCTCAATAAAAGGCGGATCTTAAATGCTTTAAGTTTTCTACATGACCTGCAGCATAATAACTAGGTACTTCTTGAGTGAAATTAGTTTAGTCAACACTGACTAGAAGATAATTGTATTTCCAGTGGCATCACGGGGGGCAGTCCCAAGAATCATATTAAAAAATATACGCCACTGACCTTAAAATAATTAAGTATTGTTTTTCAGATGAAACAGATAAAAGTACAATTTTTTTGTCTCCTGATCTATCTTCGTGTCTCGCTTTGTTTTGGAGGAATAAAATAAGAACCAGTTCATAGCCCGTCGAAAAAAATGCAACATATTACTTCAATTGCAAATATACGGTAAAGTATCTTACAAAAGATAAGTGGGGGTCAAGCGGCAGGCGGTTTTTCGCAGAAAAAATGGCCACTCTGCCTCTGGCGGCGCTGGAGTCTGCGGGCCAAAAACGTTCTTCCATCCTCTAGGAGGATACACGAATAGATTTTAGCTTGTGCTTCTCGTTTTCACGAAATTTCTGGTCTAGTAGGCGGAGTACTATCTACTCTGACAGTCAGACAGCATTCAGTGCTTGTAGGTTTACATCAAGACTCATTCTTCAATGTAGAAAGAGAAGACATCAGGTGTTGTGGGTGTTCAGTCATACTGAAGTTGCGGTCATGAAAAGGCGGACCTACTCGAAAGGCAAGGGTTGAAAAATGATTTTTTTGGCCCTGACCCGGCTGTAGGCCTAGCAATACATACCATTAGACAGAAAAAAAAGTGTGGTTGCAAAATCAACATCATAACTTATTTTAGGCCCTCTGGCTAAGGTGGCTCAATGGACGGAAGCCGGCTAAGGTTGATTGTGGGGCCGTTACCTGACCATAACTTCTTCAGACGTCACTTGAGTGTGACGAACGTTCTACGTCGCTGTGCCGTTCTTGGGTATCATAGGCAGACTATACTGAACTCAAGGGTTCTTCAGCCTGAAGATCTAAGATGATCAGGACCCAAGACCATCCTCACCTTTGCAAAGAGGGCTGGACTTGGGAACTACAGTAAGGAGAGATGCAGAAGCTCCCACTTATAGGCCTATATGCACTGGTGGCTCTTGACACTATAGAACACTTTTATCTGTCCACCTTTCATTCATTCGGTGAAGCTAAAATATTGAGAGGTACATAAATTATGGTATAATATAGTACATAATGCAGTAGAAGCAAGAGACCAGGGGCGTATCCAGACCTCAGTCTTGGGGGGGTGGCAGGGCATGAACTTGTGTGTGCTTCCACCATTTTTTCCTTCGTGAAGGACATTGATGCAAGAGAAAAGGAAAATGTTAATAGCATTAAAATAAAAAAAAAATATATAGATAGCAAGTGAAGCAGTGGAGTATTAGGTATTTTAGGGAGATGAAATAAGAAATCTGTTGATTCATTAATCAATTTTAATTTTACGGAAATAATATACAATACGTATCATCCGTGAACATTTTATTGGCACAGCATACAAAATTAAACGATGAGGAACACTCAACAGTCAGGTACCCTAGTAGCCACAACACGTACTCCATTTTTTTGAATTAGTGTTTCAACTTTTCTAATCGGTGCAATTTTCAAAACAGGTAATTAACGAGTTCGGTAAATTTTTGTGACAAGCTATTACGTTGTATAGGACATTCAATTGATTATGTAACAATGGGAATATATTAGATATGCATCACTGTAATAATGCAAAACGAACCCTTTTGTAATATAGTTACTGCAAAAAATATTTTTTTCAGCGCAACAATTGTTTAAATAAATGAGTCAAATAAAATAAGTCCAAGTTGAATTGAGTTTTTTTTCGAAAACCTGGGGGGGGGTAATAGCCTTGGGAGGGTTAATTACCCCTATTATCCCCCCTTGTATACGCCTGTGCAAGAGACTCAAGCATAGTGACCCAGTACTTCCCACATATTCTCCCTCTGCGAATCGTACCGCGATGCGGCTTCCATTTCAATTTTTCAAAGTATTTTAAATCCTTTAAAATGTTTAGAACTGGAGTGTTTCCAAAATTTGGAAAATATTTGAATAACTTTTAATATTTGGAATATTTCGAATATTTGAAATATTTGGAAAAATTGGAAAATCTTGATAATTCAAAAATTGGAGTAATATAAAAATTTAAAGCACTGATATATCGAATAAATTTAAAATTTTGAGAATTTCGAATAATTATGCAATTTTATATAGTCGGTCGTGTTCGGCAGGCTAGGGTAACAGCTAGTACGGGCACTGAACATCGGCACCTCCTTAAAAGGTATGTTCACGTATCATTCAATTCAAAAAACAAACCCGGCTTTCGGTATAAATGGGGCTATCCTTAGTTTATTCTGTCCAACTCAAATTAGGAAAAGATAAATTGAATCCACTCGGAGCTTTTTCCGATACTATCTACACCCTGGGGTATCGTATATCATACCATACTGTTAACGAGGAGAGTTCCAACTCCCAATGAAAGGCAATAATTTTTAAGACGATCTCACTGAATGGCAGATTTATCCGTTTTCTGCAGTTTACTTTTGATCGATAACTCTTAGCCCGTCTCTAAACTACGCCCCATAGCTGTTTGTTTATAGTTTTAATTAAGACTGCCAGCACTCTCTTGGCTGGCTAACAGTTACGAGCTCCTTTACTACTTCTCGTAATTTCCTAGACAAGGCTTCCCGGCATACCACCAGAGAGAGAGATAAAAAGATGAAAGCTGGCAGAAAGTTATACACATACCGTCCAATAAAAATAGTCGAGGTTTGGAACTGTAATTCAACAAGCGGGTCTTTTTCGTATACTTTATGAAAATAGTCGTTCAAGTTATAAAAAGCAGTGAGCCCAAAAGGGATGAAGTTTTTTTTATATAACTGAGCAGACCGCACAGGCAGAGCCTAAATACCAGAGTACCGCGGCTGCTGTGAGAGGGTTATGTTAGGGGAAGTTTGCTAACGCGAGATTTGAATGGGCAAATACCCGCAGGCCCAATAAATACATCTTCTGGCAGACCAATCCAAGCCTTGGACACCCTGGGAATAAATGTGCGGTTGTACCGCTCAGTTCTTGATGTATGAAGAACGACCGTCTTAGGATGAGATGCAGCGATCGCACGGGTACATCTGATAGGAACAGTGAGCGGCGGAACGATAGAGGATAGCTCAGAGGAGCAGATTCTGTTGGAATATCTCTGGACGGCATCTAGTATAGACAGGGTAGTAGGGGCAGCAGCTCCCCAGACATGAGAGCAATACTCCAGGCAAGGTCTTTATCAGGGCTTTATACACTGCAAAAAATGGGGGTAAAATTACATTCTGTATTATGTAAACTTTGCATAATATATCATGTTTTTCATGACATTACACTATTTATCATGTGCTTTTACATAATACTGTGTTATCACAGATATCATATACTTTTAATATGTAAACAACTATTTTTACATAAGAAAACATGTAATAAAAATAAAGTTACAATGTATTATTAACTGTCCACTTTCAATTCACACAAACACTGTGAATCGCATAATAGATTATGTGAAATAACATAACATATTAAGGAAGCGCCTTCGTGCCGTCTAAGTGCGCCATCTATTCATAGGTTATGAACACATAGCCTAAAACCTCAACTTTCGCGTAAAGAACGTACAACAGACGCCACTCATCTTTTGCTGTTTTGGTGATTTATAGGAGTGTAATTGTGTATTTAACGTATTTTGTGAAGGACGAAGGTTGTATTTCTGAAGGTAAGCTTATTAGCATCATGTTTATTTGCTGTACTTGCCAGTTCAAATGCCATACACTGACGAAATATAACAGCCACCAGTATGCCCATAGGAACTGGCAAGGCGTACAATTTATTTGCCTGCAATGAAATGTAACAGAATGCCGTTTAAATAATTTACTGATGTAAAAATATCACGGAATGGAATGTGCCACTTGATGTAAAACGAACGCAACATAATGCTGCTTGCTATTGGCACTAAGGTTAGGATAAGTTGGGATAAAATTCTAATATATCTGCAGTCCAAATCCTTATTTTTAATAACGGGAAAAGTAATCTGTCCCATTTTATAATTATGTTGTATAATAGTGCGATTCTGTTATATCTTATCGCACTTCTTTTACATGTTTATTTACATTACTCTTACAATGTGCTTTATTTTACAGATTTAACAGAAACAAATGGCAAAACAAGATTCTATCTTTTTGTGGAAAAACATTTGGTTGACCTCTACGAATCATTTATTGAAGCACTTAAGCTTGCTGACGCTGGCTAAAAAACAAAAAAGTGGCTGCATGAAAAAGGAAAGTGTTGGACTTAGTCAGCAATTTCAAACAGTTAATTTTCAATAATACATATCCATCATATGATATGAAGATTTTTTTATATAAATTTAAATCCTGTATAATAAACTCCATAATAAACTATGTACAATAGCAATAAAAATTATGCACGAAACTCAACATATTATGTAACAACAACCACATAATATGTTATGGAAAACGACAAAGAATGCATAGTTTTTCCATAACTTGTTATGTATTCCAACACAGAGCAAGTACTGGAGAATCACAGAATACATTATGTAAAAAAAGTACATTACAGTTTATGTAAAATGTCTTTACATCAGAACGACTGTGAAATTACATAACTTAACGTTGGTTACAAATTACCAACGTTAAGTTATGTAATTATTTTTTCCTGTGTATAGCGTGAGGAGGTTACATGGTGGGAAATACTTTCTGGCTCTAAATAGGTACCCAAGCTTTTTACCAGCAGCTGTTGTAATTGACGCGACGTGTTCGTGCCAGATCAGATTTTCTGTAATGTTGACTCCTAACAGCTTGAATGAGTGACTCCTTGGCAGAGCCTGGTTGTTCATTAGAACCTGGTGTTGGCTTGGGCACTTCTTGTTTGATAGCGTACAATGCTGGGTCTTGGAGGCATTAAATTCAACCATATTCTTAAGCCCCCAAGCGGTAATGGTATCGAGATCCTTTGAAAGTGAAGCTGCCACTGCCAGTCTTCTGCGTTCCAGCTCGACCACAGAGATCGGTCTATTGCTCATGATGCCTGCATGCAGCGTACTGTCAGCCGCAAAACTATGGATTGGGTTTGTAGTGCTAGAGAGTAGATCATTAATATGAAGCAGAAACAATGACGGAGCCAATACCGATCCTTGCGGTACCCCGGCATCGATGCTATGGAAAGAAGAGGAAAAGCCGTATACCACGACAGAGATTTTCCGACCTGAAAGGAAGTCTGCGAGCCAACCGCAGAGCTTAACAGGGAGCCCATAAGACGGGAGCTTGTTTAGGAGAGCTGCATGCCACAGTTGATCGAATGCCTTTGAAATATCAAGAGCAACGAAGTGAGCCTCGCCAAAGTACAACAAATGAATCCTAAAACAGCGATAGCGCTGAAACTAGAGGTTTTTATGTTACATGATTGAACAAATATTGATTATAAATAAATTTGTAGTAAAAACATTTGTATAAAGTTTTAAAAGTTGATTTAGTTTATGATGAGATAACAGCTACTAAACTTTGAATTGAGTAAAAAACTACTGTCTCTACGCTATTGTGATATATGGCTTCTGCAACGATATCAACCCCATACTGGAAGCTTAGGTAAAACTTACAACGTTGCAAGTAGACAGTTCTTCAACTGATTAAAATAGTATTAGCGAATAAAAAATGAAGTCAAGTTGATTGACTCAGTACTTCCCACACATTACGCTGACACCAGTTTATTATTTTCCCATAGCATGAAGCTTTAGTCTAAGATCCCTTGCAACCAAATAATTGCCAACCCCCCCCCCCCTAAAATTGTCCTATGCCGCTAGGTCTTTCCTTCACAGGTCAATGGACAGCCTATTAGCGATACTACAAACTTCTCAGTTTTACAACCCCCACCCCCACCCCCCATCACCTTACTTTCACCCCCACCCAAAAAACTGGTAGGAAATGATCTGGAACCCCTAAAACATCTAAAAACCGAATTTGAGTTGCTTTCACACTGGTCGCGTTCTTTGATTATTGCTACGCTGCCACTGACAAGATTTTTAACAAACATACGCGTTTTCCATTCACACTACGGTAACAATATACTGTGTCAAAATTTCATTAGAATCAATTTAATAGTGTCCACGTTACAAAATACAAAACGATTTAGACCAATAAATTCTCGTATAGTATACAGAAAATTCTAAGTCCCTTAGTTTCTGTAATAGGCTAGGCAATGTTCGGATGCACCTAAAAAGGTGATTTGTGTCGCTAGATCTTCCTTCACAGGTTAGTGGACAGCCTATTATGAGTACAAGAATTTTTTTAATTTTTCAACCCCCAACCCCCCAACCACCCCAATTTCACCCCCACCCAAAAAAAAAGTAGAAAATGATCAGGGACCCCTAAAACGCCTAAAAACGAAGTTTCAGCAATATTTAATTTTTTTTGTTTTTTGCTAATTACTCCGCCGCCTATGCACCGATTTTCAAAATTATAGGAACATTACCTACTACGACCCCACAGCATACCGCTGCCCAAATTTCATCACAATCCATGCAGCGGTTACTGAGATTACGAGGGTAGAAAAACGCGACAGACAGACAGACCGACAGACCGACAGACCGACAGACCGACAGACCGACAGACCGACAGACCGACAGATCGACAGACCGACAGACCGACAGACCGACAGACCGACAGACCGACAGACCGACAGAACGACAGACCGACAGACCGACAGACCGACAGACCGACAGACCGACAGACCGACAGACCGACAGACCGACAGACCGACAGACCGACAGACCGACAGACCGACAGACCGACAGACCGACAGACCGACAGACCGACAGACCGACAGACCGACAGACCGACAGACCGACAGACCGACAGACCGACAGACCGACAGACCGACAGACCGACAGACCGACAGACCGACAGACCGACAGACCGACAGACCGACAGACCGACAGACCGACAGACCGACAGACCGACAGACCGACAGACCGACAGACCGACAGACCGACAGACCGACAGACCGACAGACCGACAGACCGACAGACCGACAGACCGACAGACCGACAGACCGACAGACCGACAGACCGACAGACCGACAGACCGACAGACCGACAGACCGACAGACCGACAGACCGACAGACAGACCGACGGAAATGAGTGACGTGGATTTTCGTTATGTACACATCATAAAACGCCCAAAAAACGTATTATCTTGAAATCGAAAATTTTCGCGATCACAATACTCCCCTCACCTATCGGTGTGGGAAGTAAAAATAAGGCAATGTTGCAACAATTATGTCCATGACTGCAAAATCAGCGGTTGCTTAAGCACCATGTTGCCAGAGAAGCGAAATACCTGATGGGGATAAAGTTAAACGATAAACTTGGAACATAGAGAAGATCACGACCCGATTTCAGATTACCTAAACGATGATGAGACGAGCGATCGGATGTACCTGATGTTTAAGGGTCTAGGGTATAGCGCGCGGAATTAGGAATCCAAGAATAGACGTATTCTCGTGTTAGCGAGAAGGCGTGGCCGCCTGTTCCCTTTCTCCAGTGTGTGTGTCTAAGATGAGAGGAGATAAGTCAAAAAATCCAAAGGTCTAAAGGTAAGGTCCAAAGGTCACCATAAAGATGAATTTCGCATTTCCAAGCTCCTGACGTTACCTTTAAACTTACAGTAATGACTCAAAGAGCAAATTGGAGAAGAAGCCTTGCACTTGTGCAACCATTTAGCCTTTCTTTGATATCGTGTCTGGTTGTTAAAGTACAGGAATTTATAGAATGTTTGATTTTGGATTGCGAGTTTTTTTGCACATTAAAGAACTTTTTTGAAAAAATCGAAAATAGTTATTATTAAGGTCTTAGCTATCGCCTTCTGAAATATTAACTATGTAGTTTGAAAATAGAGTGAGTTATGCGAGAAATTGTGAGTCCGTGTTTTACATGGCAAATAAATACGTAGAAATGTGTGTATCAAGGCCCCTTAACCCCCTCGATGGTAAACTGGCTGTAAACCAGATTAATCAGACCCACGATGGTGTATAGCGCTATTGTATGAGGGCCATCAAACCGCAGCATCTAAAAAGCTCACAAAAGTGCAGCGGCCTGCCTTTGTGAGCATAGTGGGCGCCATGAAATGTACACCGACTGCAACATTGGAGGTACTACTGAATATCCCACCTCTTCAACCCCGAAGGCACAAGCTAGAATAGCCATGCTCTCTAGACGAATGCCGAATATTGGGGGAGCCAGCAGTAGAAAAAGAACATCGTCCAGTCGATTGTCCCTTACGGAGCGCCAGTTTGGCACAGGGCACTCAAAAGGGAAAAAACATCAGCAGGAGCTGGTCAGGCTGCAAAGGAAGTCACTGCTGAGGGTAGCCAGTGCCTATCGCAGAGTATCCAGTAAAGCTTTGCAAGTGGTGACAGGGATACCACCCTTGCATCTGCTAGCTGAAGAGAGACGAGAGATTTACGTCTCACAAGGAGACACAGAGTCGAGGCGGAAAGACTGCCGACAACCGACTATACCGAAGTGGCAGAGGATATGGTCTCAAACGACGGATGTTGCGCAATGGACCAAAAAACTGATACCATGACTAGGAGGATGGGTAAACTGCGAGCACAGGACTATCTGCTATTTTCTGACACAGGCTCTAACGGCACATGGCCCGTTCCAAGTGTATCGGAAAAGGGTAGGAAGAGCCATCGACGATCAGTGTCGCCATTGCAGACAGCTCGACACGGCCGAAAACATGCTCTTCGAGTGTGAGAGGTGGCTCACATACAGACAAGAAGCCTGTGCAAACCTACCCGAAGATCTGAAGGCGGATAACATGGTAAGACTAATGATCTCCCATAAAGTGTATTGGAAGACCATCCACTGCATGGAGAGGAAAACTGGGCGCCAAAGAAAGCGAAGAACGTAGATCGAAGCGATAATTAAACCTTAAGATCAACGAGCTCAGACCAGCCCTACACTCATGTTGTTATGTCGTTAGACGAAGGTTACGTGAGTGGTAGGAGAGCTTGGAGGTAAGAAAAGAGGGAACGGGTTTTAGCCGGTCGCACCGTGGTGGCATGTCGGATGGACATGTTGCGTCCATTGGACATGTGGCCAGAGGACTCAAGCTGGTTCGACGTCGGGCGGGCAGACTACCCCTCACACCATCGGGTATGCGAGTATTTTCTGTCCTTGCGATCAAGCCGATTTCCTAAACCCTGTATAATAAAAAAAACTACTGAATATCTCACCTCTTGATATTTACATAGAGGGAGAGGCAAAGCTGGCTTGGTACAGAATGCAGTGCTTTGGCAACTGGTTTTACCACCCCGCCATTAAATACACCACGATATTTGAAAACGCTGGGGTTCCTCAGGGATCTCTATTGGATCCCACATTGTTTCTGCTTCACATCAATAACCTACGCTCTAGCACTACAAATCCAATCCACAGTTTTACGGTTGGCAGTACTTTGCCTGCAGGCATCATGACTCATGAGCAATAGACCGACCTCTGTGGTTGAACCGGAATGCAAAAGGCTGGTAGTGGCTGTTTCGCTTTCAAAGTTTCAAGACTCAGTATTGTATTTTTAAATAAGTGCCCAAGCCAGCACCCCGTTCTAATGAACAATAATCAGGCGCTGCCAAGAAATCACTCATTCAAGCTCTCTTGGGAGTCAACATTACAGAAAATCTGATCTTACACGAACACGTTGCGCTAATTGCAGCAGCTGCTGAGAAAGAAGCTAAGCTCGGGTACCTATTCAGAGCCAGTAAGTACTTCTCATGCTATACAGGGTGGGCCAATAGTGCGTGGACGGAGGATTGTGGGCTTACTAAAAAATATTTCAGAAATCTGTCACTTGATCATGGTAGGGACCTTTGAGGGCTATAACGTAAAAATATGTTCACTTAAATTTTGACGTTTATACAGGGTGATTCATATCAAACTTATATTTTTTTAAATGGAACTCCCTATATATTATTGCATATTTGGATTCCCTGATCAATTCTAGTGTGACTTTATGTATCACACATGGGACTTTAAACGAACCGTTTAGGAGCAAATCACCATTTTTGGTATAAGTAGGTATCAGAAAAAAATTGAATATCGCAGCGATTATAAAACTTAGAAGGCCTTGACTTTGCGATACGACTAAGCATAAAACGCGTCACCTTAGGTAAGACGGCTAAATTTGAATTCTTTCTGTACTTGGAGAAATCAGAGGATAAATTAAGGAAACTTCAATCACAGATAACTTGATTTTTTCAAATGGGAATGCCTATTTTGGTTTAAAGAATCAAACGTAGAATTTGATTACCTTTCTAACGATATAGCATTCTTGATATCGATCTTTTTTGGTTTTCATTTTATTTCAAATTTTCAGTCAAATCGGTGTTTTTCAACTTTCCTGCATGCAAGCAACCTAGCAGGCCATGAAAAATAAACAAAAGCTTGTTAGTATGGAAGAAAGTAACTAACTTAGTAGAAAGATGCAAACTAATTAGAGCAACGAGGCAAGATTATGAAAATTCCTTACAACATATTAGCTCTAACCAGAAACAATAGCGGTAACAAGAACGCTCATTTTTCACAGCCTACTAGCGATTAGCCAATTTCCAAAGTCAGTAAAAACATATTTAATCAAAGGAAAACTATTAGTGATTGTTGCTGGCAGTAGAATATCTATGTCTTCTGAATAAATTTTCACATTTAATGCTATAAAAAAGTAGCCATTTCCGTAAGTCAAAATTAATAATACCTCTGACTAGAACCCTTCAAATTCTTTAGTAGGTACTTCTACTTATTAGCAAAAACACAGAAAATGAGACTTGAATTGCGGTCTGTTTGAATTGTAAAACATAATTTAGTTTGCAGAAAACTACATGAAATAATCACAATTACAACATAGCGTAATTAAAAAATTCTAGCAATTATTTCAATAGCTGTTCAGTATGCTCCAGTTGGAGATATCTTCATTTTTAACTTAACTAAACGGAAATGACTAATTTTTTTATCCCATTAAACGTGAAATTTCATTCTAGACATGTTAGACTGTGAGCAAAAATCGCTGGTAGTTTTCCTTCTGTTTCAAAATTTTTAATCGCTTTGGAAATTTGTCAAGCTCTAGTAGACCTCAATAGCTAGTAGGCTGTGGAAAACAAACACTTCTGTCAAGCCCAGCTACTCATTGACATTAGATATCTTGCGGCTGTTGTATCCGGTTAGAGCTAATATGTTGTAAGGAATTTTCATAATCTTGCCTCGTTACTCTAGTTAGTTTGCATCTTTCTACTAAGTTAGCTGCTTTCTTCCATATTAACGAGCTTTTGTTTATTTTTCATGGCCTGCTAGGTGGCTTGCACGTAGGAAAATTTGAAAAACACCGATTTGACTGAAAATTTGAAATAAAATGAAAACCAAAAAAAATTGATATCAAGAATGCTATATCGTTAGAAAGGTAATCAAATTTTACATTTGATTCTTTGAATCAAAATAGGCATTCCCATTTGAAAAAATCAAGTTATCTGTGATTGAAGTTTCCTTAATTTATCCTCTGATTTCTCCAAGTACAAAAAGAATTCAAATTTAGCCGTCTAACCTAAGGTGACGCGTTTTATGCTTAGTCGTACCGCAAAGTCAAGGCCTTCTAAGTTTTATAATCGCTGCGATATTCAATTTTTTTCTGATACCTACTTATACCAAGAATGGTGATTTGCGCCTAAACGGTTCGGTTAAAGTCCCATGTGTGATACATAAAGTTACACTAGAATTGATCAAGGAATCCAAATATGTAATAATATATAGGGGTTTCCATTTACAAAAATATAAGTTTGATATGAATCACCCTGTATAAACGTCAAAATTTAAGTGAACATATTTTTACGTTATAGCCCTCAAGGGTCCCTACCATGATCAAGTGACAGATTTCTGAAATATTTTTTAGTAAGCCCACAATCCTCCGTCCACGCACTATTGGCCCACCCTGTATAAAGCCCAGGTAAGACCTGGTCTTGAGCATCGCTCTCATATCTGGGAAGCTGCTGCCCCTACTACCCTTTACATAATTGATGCCGTCCAGAGAAGGGCAATTCGACTAATTGGTGACCCAGTCTTAGCGCTCCACCTCCAGCTACTTTATCACTGGCGTGCGGTTGGTGACCTCTTACTCCTCTACCGATATGCAAACGGAATCTGCTCCTCTGAGCTATCGTCTATAGTTCTACCGCTCATCGATCCTATCATATGTAGCCACGCGACTGCTGCATATTTCCCTAAGGCGATCGTTCTTCATGCCTCAAGAACCAAGCGATATGACCAAACATTTATCCTTAGGATGTCCAAGAGTTGAAATAAGGTGCCAGGAGATAGGGCCTGCGGATGTTGTCCTATCCAAGTCCCGCGTTAACAAACTTCCCTATATAACATAACCTTTTCACAGCAGCCGCGATACTCTGGTATTCAGGCTCTGCCTACGCGGTCTGCTCAGATTAAAAAAAATCATTAGGGTCAGCTCCGTAGTACTCCGTCACTGTTCGATTCTTTATCAACACATCCGCATAATACCTCAAATTGGCTAATAATAAACTGCACCTAGCAAAATTAAGGAGATTTAACCCTAATATCGATCTATATGCGCAAAATCCAACTTTGGAATTAGTTCTATCGACCCTGCATTACATTAGCATTAATTTGATTAGCTTAAATCTGAATTTACATACACGGATCGGTTATAAAATTGGTATTACCGCGTTATGTACGTTTGTTCGAACCAAACTGATAAAGGCGTAAGCTTTTAATCCTGTAAAATATGCAATTTAAGTTGCCAATGGTCACTCATTGACGCTAATCTTCCACTGTTCGGTCTCTGAGACTCAGAGTCTGAGGGAGTGAGAGAATTAAATGAGTGCATTATCCTACAATAGTGGAGTTCCCAGGGCGTTTGACCTTGGAATATAATTACTTTGAATGTATTGTTTGTTTTTTATAACTACGCAGACCGCGTAGACAGAGCCTAAATACCAGAGTACCGCGGCTGCTGTGAAAAGGTTATGTTAGGGGAAGTTTTTTAACGAGTGACTTAAATAGGCCAACTCCGCAGGCCCAATAAACACATCTCCTGGCAGGACTGAGCACACATGACTTGAGAACACACATTGGCATGCGTGCTCAATGTGTGTGATCTCAAAATCATGTGTTGATTTTAATTTTTAAGTCGCATGTTTGTGTTCTCATTCTCAACCCGCTCCACAAGATTTGGTTCGACCATGGCCGACTCTACACTAGGCCGGAGCCTTAGATGTGGCAACGTGGCTTAGTTGTCAAATAGTGGCCCTATAGTTTCAGAATAATTATTACATTTTATATGTATTAGAGTTCATCTCGGTTAATAAATTAAGAAAAATACTTTTTAGAACTACTACTACTAATACCACTTACATCTGATGTCTGTTTCATCACAGTCAGACACTACAAAATAAAAATAAACGCAACCTGTTTCCTGCCGCCACTTCCATTTCCACTTAAATGAACACTCAATTTACTTTGTAAATTATCACTTGAGCTAGAAAAATTCACTATTAGGTCACTGTGAAGCCATTCTTGCTGGTCTTGATTTCCCTTTCACTATCAAATGCTTTCGTAGGTATTCCCCAGGCCATGCCCAGATGAGTTCTATTAACTGTATTTTTCTGTGATATTTGGGAGGTCCAGAAAACATTATAGGTACCACATTGTGCTTTAAAATAGGTCTTATCCTTTGAAATGTTTGTCAATTATTGTCTTTATCCTTATAAATATAACCAGCCCTTCCGAGGAATACCTTTCACCGACTTCTGTTTATGTCCCTTATCGGACGCACAATTGCTAGTGCAACCTGGTACTACACACTTTGCAGGCATCTTTTTATCTTTATAGTTTCATTTGTGCAGGTGAATAAGTAGAAACTCATTCAAAATCACCTTGAAACGTTCTTTTTAATCTGAAATAAGGTTATGTTGGGCCATGGTTTGGTAGTCCTCTACTCATGCCTCTACTGGGCTGCAACCTGGTACTACACGCTTTGCAGGTATCTTGTTATCTTTATAGTTTCGTTTGTGCAGGTAAATAATTAGAAACAAATTAATAATCACCTTCCAACCATATTTTCTGCACCTTGAAGAATACACATGACATAACAACAAATGAAAACACGGCCTGATCTCCAACGTTGCCATATTTCAATGCTCCTGCCTAGTGAGTAGAGACGGCCATGGTTCGACCCATGCACGCTCAAGATCGCGCGCGAGTCAGCTCGCATGCCCTGAGTAAACGTGCACAGTAGTGGCGGTTAGCAAATAGCAGCGTTGGACTGCGTTGGCCAGCGCCGCCCGAGCCCTCTCGCACGTAGAAGCAGGCCGGCGGCAGTTCCGCACGCAGTCAAGCACATTAGTGCATGGTACAGTGAACACAGGCAAGAAAAAGAGTACAAAGTTTGGCCAGTCGCATCTAGTTACGGTATAGGAAACATGCAATAGGGTTCAAAATGTTGCCCATTATTGGCAGTTCTAGTCCACGTAGACGCTTCATTCTTTATTTTGGGTTATCTCGTCGAGATATCAACATCTGGATCATTTTCACTACTCTGGAAAATCGGGAAATTCCGCTAAAGATGACTATTTTTATCCTGTAAACTTTTTTATAATAGAAATCTTGATACATTTTAACTATGTCACGGTAATTCTTTCAATTTCACCTGGAGAAAACTTTTGAAGCATTTAAGGAAGACAAACAAAAGCAAAAACGTGAGCCCTACGATGAAAAACAAAAACTTCTTTCTAGAATTAATGTGCTCGTAAGCTAGAATAATGAAAACCAGGTTACTATAAATGGACTTAAAAATGATATTAAAGGATTTGAAAACTCTAAAGAAACCTTAGTCTTAATAGGCACTCAAACATCCTTGGAAACCTCTCACTTGCGTTTTGAATCAAAAAAGCAGAATCTATATAAAAAACCATCTGAAATATTGATTCTTTCGGATGAACACGGGAAAAATTTGAATAAAAATATTAAAAAACATTTGAATTTGAAAAACAATAAAATTCAGTCGATAGTAAAACCTGGTGCTCATTACTATGGCGTGCTCCAATATCTGAGAAATTTAGTTAAAGATTATAACAAAAATGATTATGTTGTCATTATTGCAGGTTTAAATGATTTATGTAATAACAATAGACCAAGGCTTAACAATGTACATAGAATTTTCAAAGACTGTCTAAATACTAATTTCCTGTTTTTATCTTGTCCAATTTTGCATAAAAATACTAATATTAACAGTAATGTTAGTCGATTTAATGATAACCTAAGAAAATTTTTGACTACATTTTCGAACAGCTCTGACACCCTATGTGATTATGTTGACATCAACACGGATAGAGGCTTCATGCCCATGGGCAGTAACTGGTTGATTGGTAGGATGATATCAAAATCCATTCAGTCAAACATCGAACAAATTGAATTATGCAATAGTAATTTAGAGAAAATTGTTGATCCCGAGCCAACAAATGTACAACAGGTTAATAGATCTCCCCAAGCTCTCGCGAGGACCCTGCATATTGACACTCATACTCATTCAGTCAGTCTATTTGAGGAACTAAATACTTGTGATGCAAATAATATCGGTAATTTTGATCCAAATATTTCACATTCCTCGACTTATTTAGAAACAAGGCTATCGGAAATAAAACGTCGTCCAAAAAAAATCAAATCAATAACTCTGGTTCTACAGAACATTCAATCAGCTAGAAACAAATCTGACGAACTATTTACTTTTCTAGAATGTCATAATTTTCCCCATCTAGTATTACTTACAGAACATTGGTTAAAAGTAGACGAACCATTTTATGTTCCTAACTATCAGGTTATATCTCAATTTTGTCGATCGGAATTTTCGCACGGTGGAACTAGTATGCTTATCAATACAGAATTATTATCAGAATCTGATTTCACTAGTTGTAATAAATTCGACTTTCTTATTTCCGAAAAGTTTTTTGAGTTTTCTTTACTCTACTCGCAATCATCGAACATTTTCATTCTCTGCATCTACCGTTCTCCTAATCCTTCTAATATTACACCATTCTTAGAAAACTTCGAAATGCTCCTCTCAAATCTTCCAACTAAATCAAATCTTATTGTTGCTGGCGATCTAAATATTGACTTCAGTGACACACAAGTTAACTCTACCATCCTGCTTCTTAATTTGCTTGAGTCATTCAACCTCAAAATGCATGTTAAAAAACCAACTAGACTCACAAATTCATCCTCCACGATCATTGATTACATATGCTCTAATCTTGATAGAGGCGTGAAGTGTGACGTAATTGATGGTGGTCTTTCTGACCACAACGCCGTTATAGCAACCTTTCCTTTAGAAACTGAACGTTACAGACGCTACAGTAAACCAGGGAGAATCTTTAGTAAAAAGAATTTCATATCTTTTAAACGCTTTTGTAACGATTGCGAATGGGAACACGTCCTTGCTGCGGATGACCCACTCAATAACTTTAACCTAATTCTTAGTTCTTTAGTTAACAAGGCCTTTCCTCTATGTCCCTTGAAAAAGAAAATGAATCAAAAGTACTGGATAACAAAAGGCTTGAGAACATCGGCTAATAATTTAAGATCACTAAACACTATCAGAAGACACTTTAGTGCTAACTCCTTTATATCGAATTACTACAAACTCTACCGCAAGGTCTATAGAAAATTGGTTAAAAAAGCTAAATTAAATTATTACTCACAAAAGCTAGAAAACTCTAGTAACAAATCAAAAGAAACATGGAAAATTATTCGTGTGGTCACAGGAAAAACTGGAATAAATATGCAGCAAGTTAATGTTGAACCAAACGATCTAAATAAGTTCTACTGTACAGTTGCAGAAAATCTGACTAACTGCTTAAAATCGGACGTAGATCCTCTAAGTTATCTCAACAGTATGCATGTTACAAATTCATTTTTCTTTCAGCCGACTGATATCCGAGAAATTAAAGCTGTCATTAAATCTATCAAAAATCAAAATGCATCTGGATGTGATGGAATCTCCGCTAAACTTCTTATGGAACTTCCAGATCGCCCTTTGATTGTTTTATCAGAAACAATAAACAGATCGTTTTCAGAAGGCACATTTCCTCCTAGCTTTAAAAAAGCTCTTGTAGTTCCACTTCACAAAAGCGGGGATATAAAGGATCCATCAAATTACCGCCCTATTTCTTTGCTTTCAACTATTTCCAAAGTCGTTGAAATACTAGTTAAAAGACGAATGATGGACTTCCTATCTCAGCACGCTGTTTTTAGCTCTTCTCAGTTTGGTTTTCTTCCCGCCAAAAATACTCATGATGCTATGTTTTACGTTCTGGAGCAGCTTTTCACACACTACAACAGCGGCCAGGCAACTGCAGCGGTGTTCTGTGATTTTTCGAAGGCTTTTGACTGCGTTAAACACAGAACGCTGCTGCGGAAGCTTGAAGTCTATGGTTTTCGGGGTGTGGCACTGGAGTGGTTCAAGTCTTATCTTTCCTCAAGACTCCAGTGTGTCTTAGCGAATGGCAGAAACTCTTCTGATCATTTTATTAAGCATGGGGTCCCTCAAGGCTCTGTGCTGGGCCCAATTTTATTTCTTTTATATATCAACGACTTATTTCATCTTGATATATCTGGAAAGTTCACTGCCTTTGCTGATGATGCTACTGTGATATGGCACAAAGACGATCCAGAAGATCTGGTCCAAACAATTGCACGTGAGATCGTTGTTATCAAAACCTGGTGTGATTCAAATGGGCTTTTATTTAACTTTAAAAAAACACAAGTTCTTGGATTTCGTGTTGATATCAATGACATCGTTTGTGAACAATTTTCCATCAAAAGCTCTGAATGTACTAGGTTTCTTGGACTGCAGCTTGACGTTGACCTTAAATTTCAAAAAC
Organism: Callosobruchus maculatus; assembly: GCA_951848785.1. NCBI lineage: Eukaryota > Metazoa > Arthropoda > Insecta > Coleoptera > Chrysomelidae > Callosobruchus > Callosobruchus maculatus. The sequence goes on along the minus strand of CATOUR010000212.1, from coordinate 511,854 downwards.
ATATTATCATTTTGAACAAAAAGCTTGCATCAGGCTGTTATTGCGTACGAGCTGCAGCAACAAACTTGGGCATCTCGATTGCTAGGACAGTTTTTTTCGCGGTGGTGCAATCCCATCTGTCCTACGGTCTACCATTTTGGGGCTGTTGTAGCCAGTTCCTTTTCCAATCTGTCTTTAAGTTGCAAAAACGTGCAATACGATATGTTGTAGGTGCTTCTTGTAGAGATCCTTGCAGACCGCTTTTTATTCGTCTCAAGGTCCTTACACTGCCATCTCTTTTCATATTAGAGACTACGAGCCTAATACATAAACATCGTTCTTCATTCTCCGACCATCAACAAGCTTATGCAACTCGCCGAAGACATGACATTCCGCTACCAATACCTCATTCTACCCTCGTGCGAAATTCCATAATATATAATAGTGTGAAAATATATAACTACTTGCCGTCGGATATTAAAGCAATCCCAAATATTATGAAGTTCCGTAAAGCGTTAAAAAACATACTAATAGCACAAGCATTCTACTCGCTGGACCAATATTTTGGATTTTCCTTCACTCAATGAGTTAGTCAACTATTGCCCCAAGTGTTTGATGAACATAAAAATAACCTTCATCTATGGGGTGTCAGTAAAATTTTTAATTTGTGAATGTCTGACTTTTAAGTATTTTATTTATTTTTATGTATTTGTATTTTAATTTGTATGTATATGTACTTTCATTATGTACTTTTACATAGTTATTTGCTTTGTCAATAAGATTTTTTATATCTCTTTGACAATAAAGCATGTTAACCAACCAACCAACCAAATGTTTATATTCATTTTTAAGATTGTATTATTGTTGTAACTGACTTATTATTTTTAAGTAAATTTAAATATAATGCACATAACTTTCATCTTTCGTTAAGATTAGTTTATATTCACGTTTGCTTTTACTTTGAATGTGAGAATGTTTGCACTGTTCTTCTTTTTTGTTATTATTTATATTATTATTTTCAATGTAGTTGTTTTGGTGAAGGTAATTAAATTTGGTAGGCGATTTTTATTAGTTACTTAAGTTTATATTCAATGGTTTATATGAACGTCTTCACTGAAACTTATTACTCTACAAATATTGAACGCCAATCTATTAGTAATTATAAACTAGTATTTTACATCAAATCATTTATTAATTATTCAGTCAAACTGAATACTTTGATACCAGAACGTACACTTAAACAAAATGTAAGTAGATGTACCGTTGGTTTTAAAACTGGAAAATGTGGTTGTATGTTGAAAGCATGGATTGAACTGTCAGCCCTTTGTTTAAATTGCAATAATGAAAATGACAAATCAAAACGCTTGAATATTGTCAGTGACTGTTGATGATGGGGAAATGGAGAATGAAGTTGATGACGAGTTATTTAAAGAAATGTCGAACGATGGCGAGCCTTCTAAAAAATGGAAAAGTTTGGCTGGATAATGAATAAATGTTTTGATGTAAATAATTGTTTATACTTACTAATATATTGCAATTTAATATTTGTAATGTAATAATTTACTGTGAAAATATTCATACAAACCATTGCATATAATCTTAAGTAACTAATAAAAAGTTGCTGTCAAATTAGTTTAACTTCGTCAAAACAATTACATTGAAACAAGTAATATCACTAATAATAAACAAGATTAATTCAAACATTATAACATTCAAAGTAAAGGCAAACATGAATATAATCAGTATTAGTCTTAACGAAAGATAAAGGGTCTCTGCATTTTATTTAGATTTACTAAAAGACATCTGACAAAGTATGAATAAATTCAACGTAGGGTTAAGTGAGAATTCCCATGTCGGAGCGATGATCCTTTGTGTTGGCCAGCCCGTTATAAGATCATTATACTATCATTAAATTCTCATTTTGTTATCTCATATATTTTATGTTTTATACTCAACCATTCCTTTACCATATTTATACTATATTTTGATGCACATTTCTCATTCAAACTTGTTATCATTAATCAGCCCACTTTTTAATATCAAGTTTTGAAACTAACCAACATATCAAACATCAGGCATAGTTAAAGTATATCAAGATTTCTATTATCCAAAGTTTACATGATAAAAAGTGTCATTTTTACATGAATTTTGATCTTATAAAGTAGTAAAAATGGCCGAGACCCGTTGATATCTTGACGAGATACCCCACAATAAAGAACAACTAAAGGTTCTACGTTGTCTTGAACCAGAGATATTGCAAATATTTGCAGCGCGCTCCAATCTAAGGTTCGATATATGTATGGTTGCGTGACAATTGCATAATTCATAAATTCATAAGTTGCATTCCAAATATTTGTAAGCAGCCGAGATATGCTTTTGTGAATAAAATATGCTATGTTCGTTTCGATTACTCGGTTTTTTAATAAGCTTTCCTAAACAACTTTATTGCAAATAGATGTGACAATAAACGCAACAGTTATTGAATTTGTTTATTAGAAAAAAGTGACTCCATTTTATACGACTTTATTTGATTTAATCACGCAAACACTGAAGCTATAAGTAACTCTTTATCGATACTCATCTTCGACCGGCACGACGAAACCAGGTAACAAACTGAATTTCTGCGTTACTATAAAGGGGTTCAAGGGCTTCCGACGCTGGTAAGCGGTCGAAAACACAGTTGAGCAGGTCAGCCTGCATGCGGTATCTGCACGCAGTTGCACTCTAACCTGCCCCACTGTGTATGCGCCCTGAGACACGACAAATGAAACGTCCACATTTGCATATTCGAGTACGCAAACCATGTGCGCTCAGATGTGTACGCAGCTTTCGAATATCGCCAAAGTTTCTATAGCTGTCCGTACTGCAAAATATGATTATTATGTAATATTAATAAAATATGATTATTATATACTGTGTAAGGCTTTCGCGGCCATCGTCCAATGAATTTGTGGTTCTTGGGTTTTTAGGCCTGCGTCGTTTAGCGTTAAAGCTTTACGACGCAGGCCTAAAAACCCAAGAAGCCACAAATTCATATGATTATTATGTAATACATCATTGATGATGGAGAGCTATTACACTGATGTAAGTGGCAACTGGAAGAAAAAATGCGATCATTATGTTAGATACATAAATAATAGCTAGTTTTTGGTGGGTATCAGAATAATAAATAAAGTCAGCATAAAGAAATCGCCATGAACTAAAAGAATTTGATGAAAATACTCCCCCTACCACAGGCTCTGACAGTCATACTACAGTGGGGCTCGAAAGCTAGAGCCTCACTTTTGGGGGGAGGGGCAAGAATTTGAGGTATTTTCTGATTCAATATTATTCAGTTACGTAATCAACTTTGCCAGAAGTATGTTTAAATAAGAATGTTGTTGTTCTGAAAAATGTTCAATGTACACATGGGATAACACTGATCTCAAGAGATGAGTTTGATCGCCTGCTTATGCCTACCTAATTTATATGAGTGGCGTATCCAGATAATTGTAAAGGGGGGGGGGGCGGGATTAAATTTTAAAAAAACGAATCCTGAAGAGCAAATACAGATGCTTTTCTTACAATCCAAAAATTGTCAATGTCAATGAAGATTCTAACATTATTTTTTAAGCTCTTGTGCATAGGCGTAGTTAGGTGTGGGCTTGTGCCCCCCCCCCCAAGTAATCTAAAAATAATTATTTCTGTTAAGTCTCTTATATCTGGGGCGGGGCTTACGCCCTCCCCCCAGATTCAGGACTTAAGCCCCCCTCCCCCCCAGATTCAGGAACTTAACTACGCCTATGTTCTTGTGGCATCCTTTTAGCTTTGTGTGATACTTGAAAAATATAAAATTTCCTTCTTGGGCACTAGGGCAGATGTGATGTGAATCGCAACCTTAAGCCGCAGCCACACTACACAAAGTTAGTCAAATGTGAGAGTGTGGATGGTCGCTTCCGACTACCTCGCTCTGCCTCGAGCCACTTCCAGTCGTTGTCGGTCTCTGCGCCGAGGCAAAGGATCGAAGGTGCGAGCTGAAGTGACTGTCCATACTATGAGGCTTAGGTACTGATAAAAAGAAAATGTTCCGTAAACCTGCTATCAGTTGATTTTGTTATTATTAAAGCAGCAGTGTGGCTGAGGCTTCATCATCATCATAGTCACAATGTCAGACTTGTTGTGAACTCGTAAAATGCATCAAGTCGGAGCTAGAGTATTGCCGACACGAATATTATCAATAGTTTTGAGAACTGTAGCTCGACATCGTTCGCGATTTACTGTCAGTTCGGTGGCGCTCTTGATACTCATATCTAGCAACTGTTTCGTCGGATCCACCCAGCGTCTAGTTCAGGGCCACGCCCACTCGGAGCGTGGCCGTTTCTCCATATTATCGCTTATGTGAATATGTCCGAAGAATGTAAGCATTCTCGTCGACACAATGGAGGATAGTCTCTTTGAATTACCGAGCTCATCCAGTATGGAAACATTAGTTCGATGAGCGGTATAAGGAATTCTCAGCATTCTCCTCCACGTCCACATTTCAAAAGTATCTATGCGAGCTCGATCTGCCTTTTTAACATTCCAAGTTTCCGAGGCATACAAAAATATGGAGAACACAAGAGATTGAACCAGCGACATTTTGGTGGCTTTAGTGAATGCGCCGTCGAATCTCATTCTCACAGCTACCTGAATTGTCGATCAAAGAACCGAGGTACACAAAACTTTGAACTACCTCAGCTCAGAACGACCTGTTGACTGTCGTCCTGAGACTTTAGGCTTCAAATATTAGACGACAGAATTCGGGAACGAGTCACTATATTCAGCGACATACTAACTTTCGTTAAAAGGTGCGTGGTAGCTCCGATAAGGAGCTCTCTAGGACGTAGGCTTTTTGTATTTTCAGTGTTGGTTCAGTGGGGTCGGCAAAAAGGGCCAAAGGTGGCCTTCTTGCCTGGCTTCGCCTCCCCATCACTTCTACTACTTTCGTAAGCGGTTGCTAGAGCTAGACCTGTATCGGGAAATTCCTCGGGTAGCGGATACGCAAACGAACGCCTCTCATCAGATATAGGAATCCCGCGTACCTTCCAGATATGGGAGGAACGTGGGGTTTCCCAGGGCGGACCAAAACTACAATTTTTCGGTGAGTATCACCCCATTAAAAAACAGTGTTTTCACCTGGACCCTCTGATAGCAGCCTGTAAGGTCCCCTTGTCAGGCTTACGATGCAGACCCCAACGACGGGGAAGGCAAAGAACGTTTCAGTACGGCGGACCTAGCAGAAGTGACTCTAGTGACACGACGACGACTTGCGATGGCATGGATACGATATTGGATAAAAAGGAACAGATTTCGTCCCAGACCGACTAACAGCCCGTTCACACGATAGGGTCAAATCACCGTTTAGGTAATTTTAACGAATCGGTAAACAAACTGTATCGTCTGAACGCTTCGCATGCATACACATTGTCACTAATCACCGATTAGGTTTTATTTCCGAATCAGCTTTTTGATTTTCGGACTCATCGTGTGAACATGTTCATTTACCTAAATGAACGCGCCACTGCAGTACACGGTAAAAAAGACAATTCGGTAAAATAGCCGAATCGGTGTCGTGTGAACGGGTTCTTAGACGACAAAGCGCTACGACACGAACCAATTTGTATATTCAACATCTGAGGACTGAAGCCGATTCAACTTCGGACTGGTGACTCTCGGTCAAAGACCCGGGTGCGCGAGTGCTTCATGCATCTGTCCCTACGATCAAGCCAATTTTCCTAAATCCTTCATATAATAAAAAAACCATTAGTAGATACCACTATACTACTGTCTGAAAGATTAATTTTGGGCAACCACTGATCCACTGATCGGACTCTAAAATTACTTCTCGGGATGTGAATCTGTTCCGGGCCAGACCCAGGCCCATAGCCACGCCTTCGTTGGTACTAGGCCATTGCTGGTTATTGTCACTTTGTCAGAGTGGCATTTATAGGACCTCAAATTGTAAGTATATCAAGTATTTTTAGGGTAGAAGAATATCTATAGATCTTGTATATCAATAATAATATTGTAATTAATAATCACCATTTGAATTATTGATTCATCATTTTTCTTTTCTACTTCCCACACCGTTAGGTGTAATCTCAGTAACCGCTGCATGAATTGTGATAAAATTTAGTCAGCGACATGCTGTGGGGGCCTAGTAGGTAATGCTGCTAAAATTTTTAAAATCGGTGCATTGACGGCGGAATAATTAGCAAAAAACAAAAAAAAAATAAATATTCCTCAAACTTCGTTTTTAGGCGTTTTCTACTTTTTTTTGGTGGGGGTGAAATTAGGGTGGTTGGGGGGTGGGGGTTGTAAAACTGAAAAATTTTTTGTATTCATAATGGGCTGTCCATTGACCTTCGATTGGAAAACCTAGCGGCATAATACACTTTTTTAGGTCCATCCGAACATTGCCTTGCTTATTACAGAAATCAAGGGAGGACTTGGTTGGGACTTGAATTTGTGATATATAAATATGATATACATACAAGTATTATTTTAGATTGTTCCGTATTACTTAACGCGAAAATTAGTGAATTGATTTTAGTGAAATTTTGATACAGTATTACTACCCCGGCGAGGATGGAAAACGCGTGTTTTGGAAAAATCGTGCCAGTAATAATAAAAAAACCAAAAATATAAAAACAACTCGAACTTTGTTCTTAGGCGTTTTAGGGGTTCCTGACCATTTTCTACTTTTTTTTTAGTAGCGGTGCATTTGGGGTGGTTGGGGGGTAGGGGTTGTAAAACTGAAAAATTTGTTGTATTCGTAATAGTTTGTCCATTGACTTATGGAAAAAAATACCTAGCGGCATATTCTGTCCATCTGAACATTGGCTTGCCTATTACAGAAATCATGGGACTTTTGTGACGCTTACATAATTATACGAGTGTTGCTTAATTTCGTTCTATGTATATTGCGTAAAGCAAAAATTATTGAACTGATTTTAATGAAATTTGGACACAGGATTTACTATGGCAGCGAGAATGGGAAACGCGTCAGTTTCTGAAAAATCGTGTCTGTGGGGGCGCAACAATAATCAAAAAACTAAAAGTATAGAAACAGCTCATACTTCGTTCTTAGACGGTTTGGAGGCTCCTGATCGTTTCGCATCGTCCAGTTGAAGCATGCAGAATCCAAACTGTGGCGTGCTAGTTCCTAAGGCGGGAGACGCAAGAAACTATTTACGAGAATTTTTGTGTCGGATGTTTTTTTGTGGGCGAGTGGGCGATGATTTGGTTGCAAGGGGATTTCAGACTATATATATGTAGAATTGTAGATATACTGTGTAAGGCTTTCGCGGCCATCGTCCAATGAATTTGTGGTTCTTGGGTTTTTAGGCCGGCGTCGTTTAGCGTTAAAGCTTGACGTTTCGCCACCACGAGTGGATGGCATCTTCAGAAGCTATTTCACTACGGCGACTTCCAAAATACTGACGGCTGGTGGATCTTTACCTGTATTTATACCTGCTAATGATGACGTGGCCCAACCAGGTAGCGTTGGTAGCCCCGCCCCTTCGCGATATGGTAGTGTCTTCAGGTCCTTTAGGATATATATATATATATGTAGCTTCATGCAGTGGGAAAACAATAAAATGGTATCATTATTATGTGTGGGAAGTACTGAGTCAATTAACTTGACTCCATTTTTTAACTTTACCTTTACTAGGTACCTATTTGATAATAGTGAATCCATGTTATTCTTCAAGTATATGTTGATGAATGCAGAAAAGTTTCATCTACAGAGAAACAAAGAAACATTTGCAAAACAAAGGTTAAATAAAACGAGAACAAAGTATGTGCGGCTTTACCGTATCATTTATTTTATTATCAATTATATGAAATAACATAATTGTCGGGGCGAAAATTATGCTTGTCAGTGTGGTGCCGGCGCCCTGATTCGCCCTATTCATGGCCGGCTTTACTCACTAGGCCGGAGCATTGAAATATAGCAACACTGGTATCGGGCCGAGCTTTTGTTTGTTGTTAAGTCATTAGTGTAATCTTCCAGAGTGAAAAATAAGATTGGAAGGTGATTCTTAATGTGTTTCTAATTATTTACCTGCACAAACGAAACTATAAAGATAAAAAGATGCCTGCAAAGTGCGTAGTGCCAGGTTGCAATAGCAATTGGGGCTTCCAAACAAGGATATACCAACATAACCTTCCAGAGTAACAACGAAGAGTGGAAGGTGATTTTTAATGTGTTTCTAATTATTTACCTGCACAAACGAAACTATAAAGATAAAAAGATGCCTGCAAAGTGCGTAGTACCAGGTTGCAATAGCAATTGGGGCTTCCAAACAAGGATATACCAACATAACCTTCCAGAGTAACAACGAAGAGTGGAAGGTGATTTTTAATGTGTTTCTAACTATTTACCTGCACAAACGAAACTATAAAGATAAAAAGATGCCTGCAAAGTGTGTAGTACCAGGTTGCAATAGCAATTGGGGCTTCCAAACAAGGAGATACCAACATAACCTTCCAGAGTAACAACGAAGAGTGGAAGGGGATTTTTAATGTGTTTCTAATTATTTACCTGCACAAACGAAACTATAAAGATAAAAAGATGCCTGCATAGTGTGTAGTACCAGGTTGCACTAGCAATTAGTGCTTCCAATGAAGGACATAAACAGAAGTGGGTGAAAGGTATTCCTCATATAAGGGCTGGTTATATTTATAAGAATAAAGACAATAATTTACAAACATTTCAAAGGATAAGACCTATTTTAAACCACAATGTGGTACCTACAATGTTTTCTGGACCTCCCAAATATCACAGAAAAAGACAGTTAATAGAACTCATCTGGGCATGCCAACGAGGCCATGCATCTGGGCATACCTACGAAAAGATTTGATAGTGAAAGGGAATCAAGACCAGCAAGAATGGCTTCACAGTGACCTAATAGTGAATTTTTCTAGCTCAAGTGACAATTTACAAAATTGAATGTTCATTTAAGTGGAAGTGGAAGTGTCAGCAGGAAACAGGTTGCGTTTATTTTTTATTTTGTAGTGTCTGACTGTGATGAACCAGACATCAGATGTAAGTGGTATTAGTAGTAGTAGTTCTAAAAAGTATTTTTCTTAATTTATTAACCCAGATTCTGAAACTATAGGCCAACTATTTGACAGCTAAGCCACGTTGCCACATCTAAGGCTCCGGCCTAGTGTAGAGTCGGCCATGCCCTATTGCATAGGTATAGGCGTATTTAAGTCCCTGAGAGGGGCTTGTGTCCTTGGACCTGGGGGGAAGGGGATTAAGTCCACGCCCTAGATACAATAAACTTAACAGAACGAATTATTCTTGGATTTTTGAGGGGCTAATTTCATTCTTGGGGGAGCTTAGCCCCCACATAACCACGCCTATTAGCTACGGGCTGGCCAGACTCCGACCGTTTAAAACATTTTGATCCATTATTTTTCCTCAAAATATTGGCCATAATGACTGCACTATTATTAGTAACTGTGAAAAACAAACAGCCCAACTCTACTACTCTCTAGATTTTTGCATGACTTAAGACTTTGACAGCTGACATTTGTCAGACTGAGAAGTGAAACGTCATATTGCAGATCTTTTGTGTTGTTCTCGAGTGAATTTTTACCGTTTCTCAGGGTTTTTGAAAGGTTTTTTATTTTATCTGGTTTCCAGATGATGTCCGTATTCGGAACGTTAATGGGAGATATGGAAGACGATCCGATATTTGGGTAAGTGAAATAAAAATATGCAAAACTAGCTACCTGCTTTCACTAGACATTGACCGCCATTTTCTAGAAGGAATATTTTTAGCAAGATTTCACAGCAAATGAATTGAACATTTATTACTTAAAATATTGGAATTGAGATATATTACCTATAACATTCTGTTGGACTAAGTATAAAATAAGTTTAGTTTAGATCTTTAGCCTGTTCACGTTGTCAGCCCTATATTTGTCAAATTATCAGAGCAACAAATAAGTACACATTTTTCTAGTATGTACTTCAGAAATGTATGAAAATAAATCGAGGTTTTTATGGGTTACTGACTAAGCTTTCACCCACAATAGAGTGGTACAAATTAGAAAATCCAAATTGAATCTAAATAGAAGGGTAACTTGTCATATTTTCAAGTTATAGTAAGTTTTTGGCTACTGAATCAGTTTTCAGTTCCTGTTCAGTATGGTTGTGGAGCCATTTTTTCAACTCAATGGGGTGGTATAAATTAGAAAATCTAAGTTTGATGTAAATAGAATAGTGACTTTTCTGATTTCCAAGTTTTATACTATGTTTCAAAATCCCATCAAAGACCTCGATTTGCTCTGTAGCATTTCAGTATTCACTCAACATCAAACGGTCAACAAAAATCTGTGTTCCCTTATTGCATTCCCGAGGCCATGGATGTCATCGTTTTGCTCGGAAATCAAATTGAGATTTTAGCTACCTTTGTGTACAAAACTGTCAAGAGATATTTTTCACTTGACAGCTAACAACTTAACATAGCCTCTTCTGCTTTATTTGTATGCTGTCCCTTTACTTTAATATATGGTCTAGAAGTAAATACAATGGAAAACAGAGTTCAATATGTTTTGGATAAAAATAATCAAATTATTACCGAAACTGACAAAGTTTTATTTGTAAATGCAGGTGGGTACTTCATGAGAAAGGAATTTTATTGTTATAGAGAACTGCTAGCAGCTCTGTGCACTTTTCATGATGTACTTATAATGATGCAGAGCTCATCCATTCTTATATTTTCAATATTTGAGTCCATTTGAATGTCCTTTCAGTTTCACCACAAAATACTTTCACAAAAGCAAAACAGCCTCAGGGCTCAGATGGTAACAACTGTGACTGAAACTACTCACTCCCTCTGACTCTGAGAAAACAGCAATAGGTTATATGATATGTCAAAATTGTCAAAAAAAAGATCTTTGCCGTTTCATAAATATTCAAACCTCCCTAACATCTGGAATCATGTGATTATCCTCAACAATTCATCTGCTCACTCGATAGATGGGATTTTGGAACATAGTATTAGTATTCTAAGCTTCATAGCAAAAATTTAGCAAATTGTATATATTTAACCTAGTGCACTTGATGTTACAATGTGAGATTTGTATTTATAAATAATGTTTTAGATAAGATAGGACTATTTGATTGGTTTTAAGTTCATAATAATTATTATTATATAATTAAAAAAACAATTATTGTTGTCTATATAATAATTTATTTGGATATTTTCTAATAATTTCAAACCTGAATCCACTTGAGATTGTCTGGTCTAGTAGATTAGCAATAAGCAGGTATGTCTGATAGTTGCATCACTTGTTTTTACAGTGTAGAAATTGACTAGTAAAAAAAATTAGTAGACGTGCAACTAGTAATTGATGTGCTATCTAATCAGCAATAAATTGTTTGTGTGATTATTTAAAACATTTAACTGATAAATATAAATATTTTCATGCAGGTCTCACATGCTGCGTCAGATGCGCCAAATGAACAACATGATGAATTCCTTGTTCTCTGATCCATTTGGCATGATGCGTGGTGGAGGATCCATGTTTGACGACTTCGAAAATAGAGCACTGGCCCATCATCGTCACAATGCACTAATGTCCCCCTTTGGAATGCCCATCATGCCCAACTTCAACAGACTGCTCAGTGGATCTTTGGATTCTATGAACCACCCTGGCAACTTTAGCAGCTCAAGCACTGTAATCAGTATGACTCCTGGACCAGATGGGCGTCCCCAGGTGAGCAGTTATTTTAACTGAATATATATCTTAAGACCGTGTGCATAAAGTGTACTACTTGCACGTGAAATCTGAACACTGAGAAAAATAGGGTTGTGGTTGATGAAATGCCATAGGGCTTAATACATTAATAAACAAACTCATTTGCCATAATTAGTTTATAAAAAGATATAACAGATCAATAATGGGTGGGCCCCCCATGTTGATGAATACACTCCTCTAGCCTACAGGGCTTGTAATCTGGTTGTTAAGAACCTCTAGAGGTACAGCCTCCCAAGTTGCCCTCACAGCATGTAGTAGTTCATCCTGCGTGGTTCGAGGATTGGCTAAATAGCCTATGTATCAACCCATCCAATCCAATGGGGGATAAATCGGATAATTGTGGAGGCCAGGGGAGTACGCTGACCTCATACCCTTGCAATATGATGATGTGCATTATCTTGCTAGAAGAAACCCTCTTCGAGGCCTCAGACATATGGAACAGCAATTGGTTCTAATACCTCATTCACATAATGTTGCACAATTATTGTGCCACAAATCACAAGTAAAGGTGACTTGATGTTGAATGCAATGGCATCCCAAACTATCAAACCAATAGAATGGTGTACATGGTGCTCAACAGCAAACTGTAAATCATGTTGTTTACCCTGTCGTGGTCTTACACTTAAGCGTCCATCATGTGCCCCCAGATAAAGCCTGGACTCCCTGGACTCGTTGGAGAAGGTGGTCTGATGCCACCTAGCATGCCATTGTTGGTGTACTTGGTACCAATCAAACTGTTGGCAAGGATGATTTGCAGATGATATGATCCTAAGTCTATGTCACTCAATCTGTGGTACACTGTGCGGATTTGAATAATAGGCCTCCCTATTGCTGCATTCATCCTTGTGCAATCCATGCACACCATGCTGCTACAACTGCAGCCACCCTACATCCCATGCTTACAGCAATTGCTCTGAAAGAAGCATCACATTAGGGGCTTAACTGTGTAAATGGGGTCTGTCATCTTCTAGGGGGCATCTCTCCACAACCAATTCAACTCTTTTACACATCCAACTGGTCTCTCGCCAAATTTGCAACAGATATTGTTACTGAATCGACAATAAGCCATGCTTTGTTTTTAGATGTCTAGAGTCTTTTAGATGTGCCATGTAGGTAAGTCTAAATGAACAAAAAGTGTTACATGTGTATGTACTAGAGATGGTACTGCCAAGCTGTGTACAAATTTTCAATGCAGATATCCCTTTTTTCTAGATGTTTGGTTCCATTTGTGTGTAGTATAATTTAACCAAATAAAAAAAATAGGTGTTGTGCTATTGTTTCCAGGCATATCTCTGATGGTGCAAGCAATAGGTATGTTGCAGGGTTAATAATTTCCTGTAAACCTAACTTTTTGCAGAACATAAATATGGAAATGAATGCTTTTTTCTTATAGTGTTAGGGCTCCATTACATTTGAGGGAAAAAAGGGGCTAGCAATTTTCATTTTTTAGCTATAGAATGGGACAGATATACGTCAGAACAACACAAAAATGACCTGAAATTAACTTTCCGAAAGTTACTTGAAAATATGCCAAAATCTGCATTATTAGAAATTTTGATTATCTTTTGAGTTTTATTTTGTTTTTTTTTTACTGAGAAGATGGCAAAGGCTAAGTTTAAATACCAGGGTACTGCGGCTACTATGAAAATGTTATGTTAGGGGAAGTTTGTTGATGCAGGACTTAAATAGGCTCAATAAATACATCTCCTGGAAGTCCATTCCAGTCCCTGGATATCCTGGGATCAAAAGTGCAGTCATTCCTCCAGTTCTTCATGTATATAAAGAACAACCACCTTGGGATTAAATGCAGCACTCCTGCTGTTATAGCCGCCCTGTAATTGGCAGATGCTTTTGGGTGTTGAAATAATAAAATAATACTGTGACTAATAATGCTATTTGTGTTCTACTTATACAAATATTAATAAGGGTGAAAAAGCTGATTGTGATAATATTCCTTATATTTAGGTCTATAAAGCTACATCTAGTACAAGGGTTGGTCCTGATGGAATAAAAGAAACACAGAAGACTGTTGAAGACTCAACTACAGGAACCAAAAAGATGTCTATAGGGCATCATATTGGTGAAAGGGCTCATATCATTGAGAAAGAACAGAATGTCTACACAGGTAGGTTCAAACCTTCTAACTCAGATCAATTATCATTACTAGCAAATATACTATTATATGAGAATAAAATGGGCCCAAGTCCATATTTTTGTTATATATATATATTTTTTTTGTAGTATTTTGTCAACATTTAATGGCGTGTCCTTTCAGTTTTGGTGTCTAAAATATATATTTGATGTTAGAAAATAGATGATAAATAACAAAAAAAAATATGGAAGCCAAAAATTGATTGTTATTTTTCCAGAATTCTTCCTGCCGGACTTAGGCCCTTTTCATTCTCATATAATCATATAATGTTGCCTAAACAGCACTTGAACATCAAGTTGGAATCTTTTTTCTTTTACTTCCCACACCGATAGGTGAGGGGAGTATTGTGATCGCGAAAATTTTCGATTTCGAGATAATACGTTTTTTGGGCATTTCATGATGTCTACATAACGAAAATCCACGTCACTCATTTCCGTCGGTCTGTCGGTCGTTCTGTCTGTCTGTCTGTCTGTCTGTCTGTCTGTCTGTTGGCGTTTTTCTAACGTCGTAATCTCAGTAACCGCTACTACGATTGTGATTAAATTTGGGTAGCGATATGTTGTGGGGTCGTAGTAGCTAATGTTCATATAATTTTGGAAATTGTTGTACAGGGGGCGGAGTAAATAGCAAAAAACAAAAATTTTCACATATTCTTCAAACTTCGTTTTTAGGCGTTTTAGGGCTTCCTGATCATTTTCTACTTTTTTTTGGGTGGGGGTGAATTTGGGGTGGTTGGGGGGTGGGGGGTTGTAAAATTGAAAAATTTGTTGCTGTCATAATAGACTGTCCACTGACCTGTGAAGGAAGACCTGGCGACATAAATAACTTTTTTAGGTCCATCCGAACATTGCCTTGCCTATTACAGAAAGCAAAGGACGAATTTTTTCTGGTGTAAACATACGAGAGTATTGCGTTAGATCGTTGTAACGAGGAAACTGTTGAATTGATTTTAATGAAATTTTGAAGCAGCATTACTACCATGGCGAAGATGGAAAGCGCGTATGGTTTTGATAAATCGTGCCAGTGGCGGCGCAGAAATAATAAAAAAACTAAAAATATAAAAACAGCTCAAACTTGGTTTTTCAGCGTTTTAGAGGTTCCTGATCATTTTCTGCGTTTTTTTTTTTTGGTGGGGGTGAAAGTGGGGTGGTTGGGAGGTTGGGGGTTGAAAAACTAAAAAATTTCTTGCCCTCATAATAGGCTGTCCACTAACCTGTGAAGGAAGATCTAGCGACACAAATCACCTTTTTAGGTCCATCCGAACATTGCCTAGCCTATTACAGAAACTAAGGGACTTTTCTGTATAGTATACCAGAATTTATTAATTGGCTTAAATCGTTTTGTACTTTGTAACGTGGACACTATTAAATTGATTCTAATGAAATTTTGACACAGTATATTGTTACCGTGGTGAGAATGGAAAACGCGTATGTTTGTTAAAAATCTTGTCAGTGGCAGCGTAGCAATAATCAAAGAACGCGACAAGTATGAAAGCAACTCAAATTCAGTTTGTAGATGTTGTAGGGGTTCTTGATCATTTCCTACCAGTTTTTTGGGTGGGGGTGAAAGTGAGGTGGTTGGGGGGTGGGTAAAACTGAGAAGTTTGTAGTATCGATAATAGGCTGTCCATTGACCTGTGAAGGAAAGACCTAGCAGCATAAGACAATTTTAGGGGGGGGGCTGGCGATTGTTTGGTTGCAAGGGATCTTAGACTAAAGCTTCATGCTATGGGAAAATAATAAACTGGTATCAGCGTAATGTGTGGGAAGTACTGAGTCAATCAACTTGACTCCATTTTTTCTAGGTATATTAATTAATTGTGATATCTGTGTAAATTGTTTGTAATTATTAATATGTATTATCGTCTATTTACACTTACTAATTGTTTCTTGTCTTTATGTGCTAACAAAATCTGTCTTGTTCTAAATCATCAAATGATGATCCTAAGAATTATTATTATTATTTAATTTAACAGCATCTTTGACCTTGAGATCAAGTTTAAAAAATAGAATGAATTAGAAAGATATTCAATATACCAAATTAAATCATTTTTATTATGCTGATGGTGCAATAAGGGCCATTGCTGTACTGGAAGAACTTTTTATATAACTGTTATAGACCATTTGGCTTAGAAAGCAGCAAGAACTTTAAGAGCAAGTTCTTTGGAAAACATTACTTTTTGAGACTGAAGGTACTTTGAGGGTTTGTGGTTTAGTGGTTGGAGCTCTTCCATTGAAGGTTCTGGTCAACTCTGAAATATGTTACTTTAATGTCAGCAATACAGGGTGGGCCAATAGTGCGTGGACGGAGGATTGTGGGCTTACTGAAAAATATTTCAAAAATCTGTCACTTGACCGTGGTAGGCACCCTTGAGGGCTATAACCTAAAAATATTTTCACTTAAATTCTGACGTTTATACAGGGTGATTCATATCAAACTTACATTTTTTTGAATGGAACCCCCTATATATTATTGCATATTTGGATTCCTTGGTCAATTCTAGTGTGACTTTATGTATCACACATGGAACTTTAAATGAACCGTTTAGGCGCAAATCACCCTTTTTGGTATAAGTAGGTATCAGAAAAAAAATTTAATATCGCAGCGATTATAAAACTTAGAAGGCCGTGACTTTGCGGTACGACTAAGCATGAAATGCGTCACCTAAGGTCAGCCGGCTAAATTTGAATTCTTTTTGTACTTGGAGAAATCGATAGATTAATTAAGGAAACTTCAATCACAGACAACTTGATTTTTTCAAATGGGAATGCCTATTTTGGTTTAAAGAATCAAATGTAGAATTTGATTACCTTTCTAACGATATAGCGTTCTTGATATCAGTCTTTCTTGGTTTTCATTTTATTTCAAATTGTTAGTCAAATCGGTGTTTTTCAATTTTCCTGCGTGCAAGCAACCTAGCAGGCCATGAAAAATAAACAAAAGCTCGTTAATATGGAGCAAACCAACTAACTTAGTAGAAAAATGCAAACTAACTAGAACAACGAGACAAGGTTATGAAAATTTCTTACAACATATTAGCTCTAACCGGATACAGCAGCGGCAAGATATCTAATGTCAATGAGTAGCTGGGGAATGACAGAAGTGTTTGTTTTTCACAGCCTACTAGCTATTGAGATCTACTAGAGCTTGACAACTTTCCAAAACGATTGAAAATTTTGAAGCAAAAGGAAAACTACCAGCGATTTTTGCTTACAGTCTAACATGTTTAGAATGAAATTTCACATTTAGTGGGATACACAAATTAGTCACTTCCGTTTAGTTAAGTCAAAAGTGAAGATATCTCCAACTGGAGCATTCTGAACATCTATTGAAATAATTGCTAGAATTTTTTAATTACGCTTGTAATTGCGATTATTTCATGTAGTTTTCTACAAACGAAATAATGTTTTACAATTCAAACAGACTGCAAATCAAGCTTCATTTTCCACGATTTTTCTAATAAGTAGAAGAAGAATTTGAAGGGTTCCAGTCAGAGGTATCAGTACTTTTGACTTATGGAAATGGCTACTTTTTCATAGCATTAAATGTGATAATTTATTCAGAAGACATAGATATTCTACTGCCAGCAACAATCACTAGTAGTTTTCCTTTGATTACATATTTTTTTACTGACTTTGGAAATTGGATAATAGCTAGTAGGCTGTGAAAAATGAGCGTTCTTGTTACCACTATTGTTTCAGGTTAGAGCTAATATGTTGTAAGGAATTTTGATAATCTTGCCTCGTTGCCCAGTTTAGTTTGCATCTTTCTACTGAGTCAGTTGCTTTCTTCCATATTAATGAGCTTTTGTTTATTTTTCATGGCCTGCTAGGTTGCTTGCATGCAGGAAAATTGAAAAACGCCGATTTGACTGAAAATTTGAAATAAAATGAAAACCAAAAAAGATTGATATCAAGAGTGCTATATCGTTAGAAAGGTAATCAAATTTTACATTTGATTCTTTAAACCAAAATAGGCATTCCCATTTGAAAAAATCAAGTTATCTGTGATTGAAGTTTCTTTAATTTATTCTCTGATTTCTTCAAGTACAAAAAGAATTCAAATTTAGCCGTCTGACTTAAGGTGACGCATTTCATGCTTAGTCGTACTGTAAAGTCAAGGCCCTCTAAGTTTTATAATCGCTGCGATATTCAACTTTTTTCTGATACCTACTTATACCAAAAATGGTGATTTGCGCCTAAACGGTTCGTTTAAAGTTCCATGTGTGATACACACTAGAGTCACACTAGAATTGACCAAGGAATCCAAATATGCAATAATATATAGGGGATTCTATTCAAAAAAATGTAAGTTTGATATGAATCACCCTGTATAAACGTCAGAATTCAAGTGAAAATATTTTTAGGTAATAGCCCTCAAGGGTCCCTACCATGATCAACTGACAGATTTTTGGAATATTTTTCAGTAAGCCCACAATCCTCCGTCCACGCACTATTGGCCCACCCTGTATAACCTGGTGCATCATTAAAACTACTTACATTTGAAAACTTCCCACCAGGGAGTATCGAATACCACTGATTAAACGAAAAAACGCCGATACAAAAGATTTGTCAAAGGGGACAACTTTTTAAGCATATTCTACTTCACCCCCTTGTACCCTCTGCCTCCCAGGGTCATGCCCTTACACATTTTAAATGACAAGAATTTCGAGTAATATCGTCTCAAAGCTATATTGAAGTCCTTCATTTTGACGTTTAATTTTTTTTAAATCGGTCGATTCTTTTTCGAGAAGATTGCATAAATCTTTATATATCTTATTTAGTTTATTCAATTAAACCAAAAACACACGAAAATATCACTGTTTATTGCAATAAGTGCTCAATATATTGCCTGTTATTGGCAAAACAATGGTGATGTTCGAATTCAAACAGACAGTTTGAAAAAGGCTGGAAATGATTCCAATTTGTGGTGCCCAAAATCAATGTGCTGGGCGAACTGCCGTTCCGTTTATCACCAGACATCCGGAAAAGATAACTTCGCATAGGTATATCTTGGAGCTTGTTACGAAATTTCTTCAAACTGGATCTGTTGCAAATAAAAAACTGAGTTTTGGATGAAGCTGCTCAAGTTGAAGTTTTGGGTCATATTTGCATAAATCCTAATACTTCATTACGCAAAATTCTGGATGAGCCTGATATTTGATTGTTTGATTTATTTGATTTGGTTCTATACACACAGTTACTAAACTCCATAAATTTTATCTATTCAAAATGAAAATAGTGCACAGGTTAACCAAAAATGATTTTGATCAGCTAGTTGAGTTTTGTGAACAAATGGCTACAGTAATTATTGATGATACCATTCACGTAAAGAATATTTGCCTCGCTGATGAATGCACATGTTATCTAACTGGATTTGTTAATAAGCATAACTGCAGGTATTGCATCAATGAAAATCTTCAAGTTTTTGTAGAAGGGCATACGCAGTACCCCCAAGAAATTAATGTATAGACATGCATTTTAGGAAACAACGTGATCGTGCCATAGTTTAGGAAATTTAAATGGAGACATTTATTTGAATATGTTAGGGAATACCATCAATCTGCTTATCATGAAATAAGTGAAAACTAAATCGAAGAGGTTGGAAACCCTTTACTTGATGAGACTGAAATCTATTTTCAGCAAGGCGGTGTTCCTCATTCTGTTATAGACGAATAGCTGGACGTCGCGTTTCCCGATAAATGGACAGGGCGAAGAGGGCTTATAGAATGACCTACTAGATCCCCTGATTTGACGCCATTAGAATTTTGTCTATGGGGCCGATTAATATTTATTGTGATTTTTCCCCAACCTGGAAGTTTGGATGACCGTCAACGCATCATCGAAAGCCGCCATGATATCCCATAACAGTTTTTTGCAACTGTCCGACAGGATTATGAACATCGCCTATATCATTGTCTGGCCAATAATAGGCAAGATTTTGAACACTTATTGCGACAAGAACTGATATTTTTTTTGGTTTTTTCTTCTATTTGAACAAATTAATAAGATAGAGATCTTTTTTCAACATACCTTTGTAACAAGATATTACTCGATACCCCTTGTCTTTTAAAATTTTTAAGGGGATAACCCTGAGTGGCAGAGGGTACAAAGGGGTGAAGTAGTTTCGATTAAAACAGTTTCCGTGTCTCGGTGTTTTTTCGTTTAAGCAATGGTTTTCGATAAATGCGTGGTGGGAAGTCTTCAAATTATCATCCTGCATGTTGTATTACAAACCCTGCTTTGACATTTCAGTAAACTATGTAGTGTTAATGATGGCCTAGTAAAGCATGATGAATCAAAGAAGCAACCACATGATAAATTTCTGAAATTACATTTATAGGTGCTGGCGCATTATTTTGATTAAAATGATGAAAATAGTCACACTAGTTTGGAGCACAATCAAACTATACTGTATTCACAGCCAAGCTAGACCAAATGAAAACAAGTCCGCGTGCGTGATCGGCTCATGTCGGTAGGGTCCCTAATAGTCCAGTACAGTGTGTGTGAATTGTATGTTATAATCCGGCAAGTAAAAACCCCCAAGACTGACTGGAAGTCAGATCCAAATATGCGATGTCAAGTGTTCATTGCCTAAATGATCATTTGAAACTGGCAACTGGCTACTTTTAAGTTGCAATGGGTTAATAGGACAACTCTTTTAAATAGTAATATAAAATTCCATAATTGCACTGGACTAAAGCTGTCGCGTTCGCAGATGGCAGCGGATAGTAACAACGCTAATGCTGCATGCAGACTGTTTATGTGAAGTCTGTCTTGGGATTGAATATACTGTAGCTATAGTTGTATGATTGAAATTGCTGAAGTGGATATATGGAAATTGCATTTTCATGTTTACCGTATTTCACACCTTCCAAGTATATGCATTCTTGCAATCATGATGTGGTAGTGTAAATGGTTAGAAAGAAGATTTGATGTTTAAGTATTACTACTGTGTTAATATTATAATTGAATACTAAATAAACAAACGATAACCTTCATTCATTAATTTAAAAAAGTAGTTTTATTGAGCTAATTTTTTATCGATTTGTTATGGTATTTTCACAAAGAAGAACTGGACAAAATCCTATTGAAACTCAACGTTTTATTAACAGACTCGCACAAACTGAAAAATGGCGTCAGTTATGTAAAAATCATTTGGCATCGTACTAAAATATCTGGATATACTCATATTACAGGTGATAGAGAAGAAAGAGAAGATCTGATTAACATAGATGAAGATGAAAAAGAGGAGTTTGACAAGGAATGGGACCAGAAAACAAGAAGAGCTGAGATCCCAAGGATAAGCAGCATTCCTAGAAACAGGCATTCTTATGCAGGACATACTTCTGCACCTCTTGCCATCACAGCAGGTCCTAGGTAGGTACAATGATATTAGGTAGTTAGTTCTCAAGTGTTAAAGCCTTAACGTTGAATTATACAGTGTCCTCTCAATATTGGAATTTTTTTGACACTGCATATACTTGTAAAAATGGATAGTTCATAGTAACATATACCTGACAGCTCATGATGAGAAGTATATTATGCGTTGAAATTTACGGCTGTTATAAAGGGTGAGTCCTAAGTTGATACTTCTTTTTAAGCTGTGTGTAGAAGTGCCGTTAAAATAAACAACTTTGTCAAATAACTTTGTTCAGAGAACTGAAAAATAAGCGAGGTACAACATACAGGGTGAGTTTTTAGTACCGGCTCGGCCGATAACTCCACTACTGTAGAAGATAGAGAAAAAAGTTGTATATAAAAGTTTTAGCCACGGATATGCTACTTACTCAGAAAATATTTAGATTTATACAGGGTGATCCATAACTACGTGGTGATGCAAACATGCATTTTTTTAAATGAGACACCCTATATGTTATTCCATATTCAAATTATACTAATGATTTCCGTTCTTCCAATATAGGGTTCTGTTACATTATACAGGGTATTTCAAAAGTTATGACCATTTTTATATCCAAATTGCGGTCAAATGAACGTACTGTATATCAAAAAGTTATCGATCAAAAATTATTTTTTTTACATGAAAAGATTAAAAATGTCCTCTAGTTCTAAAATCGGCTATAAAAAAAGCCCGTGACGAATTTTCATATACAGGGTGATGTAGAATGCAAAATCTAGATTTTCTCTCTTTTTTTAAATGTAACCCCCAATATTTTATTATACCAAAGAATTGCTTTTAATATGCTCTTTCATATTTGTATAACACTTGTTATGCCTGCATTCATTAGTTTCTGAGATATTTCGATTTTTCTACAAATTTTAAATATACGTTCTATTTGTTTACTAAAATTTATTTATTTTGAGAAAATACTATCAAATTTTGTTTTTGCTTAACAAACAACAAAAATATAAGGTCATAATAATACTTAATCAAGTCAAAACACTGAAGTAACGATATAATATAGGTCAAGTGTGCTGAGGAAACAATTTTATAGACGTTATGCTTAATTATCAAGCATATGTATCAGGTAGGCTATGAAATATTAAACGACACGGTCCAAATAAAACGGTTCTTCAATCTTTCAAACGCATTAGTTTTAGACTGCGTCCGTTCTGGATATTGCTATTCATAGTTGATATATTCTAGAGCCAAGTAGACAATTTCTCAAAGATTCTCCTAAATACTCTCAAAGGAAAAATTAATTTTCAAAGCTGGTTTTTCACACAGTACCGAATTATTGAGCAGGTTATGAAAACTGTCAATTTTTCAAAGCACACTTGATAAATCTGCTTGATAATTATGCATGACGCCTACAAAATTGTTTCCTCAGCATACTTGACTTTATTATCTCGATAATTTAGGGTTTTGACTTCATCAAATAGTATCATGACCTTATAATTTAGTTGTTCGTTAAATAAAAAACAAATTCGATAGTATTTTCTCAAAATAAATAAATTTCAGTACACAAATAAAAGATATATTTTAAATTTACCGAAAAATCGAAATATCTCGGAAACTGATGGACTTAGGTACAACAAGTGCTGTACAAAGATAAAAGAGCATATTAAAAGCAATTCTTTGAGATAATAAAATATTGGGAGTTACATTTAAAAAAAAAGAGAAAATTTGGATTTTGCATTCTACATCACCCTGTATACGAATATGCGTCGCGGGCTTTTTTTATAGCCGATTTTAAAACTAGACGATATCTTTAATCTTTTCATGTAAAAAAAATAATTTTTGATTTATTACTTCTTGATATACAGTAGGTTGATTTGACCACGATTTGGATATAAAAATGGTCATAACTTTTGAAATACCCTGTATAATGTAACAAAACCCTATATTGGAAGAACGGAAATCATTAGTAGAATTTGAATATGGAATAATATATAGGGTGTCTCATTTAAAAAAATGCATGTTTGCATCACCACGTAGTTATGGATCACCCTGTATAAATCTAAATATTTTCTGAGCAAGGAGCATATCCGTGGCTACAACTTTTATATACAACTTTTTTTGCTATCTTCTATGGTAGTGGAGTTATCGACCGAGCCGGTACTAAAAACTCACCCTGTATATCATAAAAAAGCATATCTGGGCTTGTGTATCACGACGTATCTAGCCTGTTTATGTTTAGTTTTTTTGCTCGGATTTTTGTCAATTTGATTAGGCATTGTACCTGTCAGATAGTGCAGTAGTCACTTTTTTTATCGTTGTTAATTTTGAATTGGTAAATCCTTAAAGTTGTTTAAAACAAAGTATGATAAATTGAAAGTAAGTCAATGCCTGATCGATAAGACAGAAATCGGAGCGAAAAACTAAACATAAATATACTAGGTGTGTTAAGAGAAAGGTGGCAACGCCGCATTCTCTGGCAGATGACAGTTTTTGACGTGATTTTGACGGCGAGAAGGAGGGGACCCGAAGAAACATGGCCGACTGTACTCACTAGGCCGGAGCATGAAATATGGCAACACTGAATCTGGGGGCCGAGTTTGCATTTGTTATGTCATGTGTATTCTTCCAGGTGCAGAAAATATGGTTGGAAGGTGATTATTAGTGTGTTTCTAATTATTTACCTGCACAAACGAAACTATAAAGATAACAAGATGCCTGCAAAGCGTGTAGTACCAGGTTGCAGCCCAGTAGAGGACTACCAAACCATGGCCCAACATCACCTTATTCCAGATTAAAAAGAACGTTGCAAGGTGATTTTTAATAGGTTTCTACTTATTTACCTGCACAAATGAAACTATAAAGATAAAAACAGTGGATGGATAAAGACAATAATTTACAAACATTTCAAAGGATAAGACCTATTTTAAAGCACAAAGTGGTACCTATAATGTTTTCTGGACCTCCCAAATATCACAGAAAAATACAGTTAATAGAACTCATCTGGGCATAGCCTGGGGCATACCTACGAAAGGATTTGATAGTGAAAGGGAAATCAAGACCAGCAAGAATGGCTTCACAGTGACCTAATAGTGAATTTTTCTAGCTCAAGTGACAATTTACAAAGTAAATTGAGTGTTCATTTAAGTGGAAGTGGCAGTAGGAAACAGGTTGCGTTTATTTTTATTTTGTAGTGTCTAACTGTGATGAAACAGACATCAGATGTAAGTGGTATTAGTAGTAGTAGTAGTAGTTCTAAAAAGTATTTTTCTTAATTTATTAACCGAGATGAACTCTAATACATATAAAATGTAATAATTATTCTGAAACTATAGGGCCACTATTTGACAGCTAAGCCACGTTGCCACATCTAAGGCTCCGGCCTAGTGTAGAGTCGGCCCTGGAAGAAAGGACGACGGTGCCATGCTGCTCCCGAACAACGACAACGCTATGCGACAACATGAACTAACGCTAAATTGTTATTCACAAAATTTGATATGTTCTATTTTTGAATAAATTACATTATTATACAGTCCACTATATTGAAGAGGTGATAAACACCAGCTCCAACAAGGTGCACAAGCCCAGATTTACTTTTTTTGATTCTGTATCTCGCTTATTTTTCAGTTTTCGGAAAAACAGGTATTTGATATAGTTGTTTATTTTAGCGATATCTAGATAAACAGTTGGAAAAAAGTATCAACTTAGGACGCGCCTTGTATTGTTCACAGTTATAATCCTGACCAATGTACATGAAAAAGAGATGCATGAGTAGTCAAATATTATATGCCAGTTGTCAAACGTTACAGGTTCTTAAATTCATCTATGACTCATCTATGTGATTTTGCGTTTATTCATCGATGTAATAAAAGAACCGTCCTTATTATTGTAATGAAAGTTAGTTGCTGCTTTCTAAATTTCTTATCAGTGATATCCAATACTTTTTGCGTAATGTGATAATTCAATTTTTGTCCTTAGAGATACAATTTTGTTGGAAAGTCCTGAAAATCCTGAAAAGAGAGACTTGCTATTTTTTTTTTTGTAGATAAATATTTTTGTTTAATTCCTACATTCTGGCGAAAAAGACAAAGATAGTTTAAAAAAGAAGTGTCTGGAGTACATTTTATGAAATTTCATTACTTTAAATATTAAAGAAAAAAATATTATTATTTTGCTTTGAAATTTGTAACGTTTTTTTCCGTTTTAACTCAAATACAAACCGTATATATCTGAAAGCCTTTCCCGCTTGTTTGGTCCAATGTATGGTTCGTATGGTTGCGTGTGCGATATGAGGTGGGCCAATGATGCCCGAGTGAATTACCTTGTTAGCGAGTGATGAATACTTCCAGTTGCGTGGGAATTGGGGATGAATCGCGGTTGCACGATTAAATGAGTGGACTGTATATCGGTTGCATGTGGCGCGACGTGCACGTGTTGCTCGCGCGAGACGGTCCGTCCTCCTCGACTGCCGGTGACCGAATCTCATGAATGACTGTTCACCCGGTTCAGCTTCACTTCCGCCTTTATGAGTCTGCGCACTGGTGCCGGACTTTGCGAGATAAAGCGCGCGACATTCGAAACTGTACATACCGGCCGCCTTGAAACCTCTAAGTTTCAATAACACTAACACTTGGTCCATATGGCCATGATGACATACCACTATGCACTAATGAAGAAAAGTACTGTATTAGTCTATGGGTAGAACGCTGATTCGCGTCACAGCGCGCTTTAGTATGCCATGAGCCGTTCTGATACTCACTACTCGTACCACATTGTCACATCCAGGGTGAATGTCTATAATCCTGCCCATTTTCCATTGGAGTGGTGGAGAATTTTCATGTAGCAGAACTAACATTCCTGGCTTGAGGTTCTCCGGTTTCTGAAACCACTTCTGCCGTTGTTGGACGTGTTGTAGATAATCTCTTGACCAAATTTTCCAAAATGATTGAGAAATTTGGAGAATCTGCTGATACTTGTTAATCCGGTTGCTCTGAATCTCAGTGACATCTTCCTCAGGTAAAACGTCCAATCTTGAGCCGACGAGGAAATGCCCAGGAGTGAGGAAGGAAAGATCATTTGGATCTTCAGACATGGGGCACAGGGGTCGAGAGTTGAGGATTGACTCAATCTGTGTCAGGGTAGTGTACAAATCCTCAAAAGTCAAAACAGCTGTGCCTATGACTCTAATTAAATGAGATTTCATACTTTTTACTGCTGCCTCATGTAGTCCTCCGAAATGAGGTGAATTGGGAGGGTTGAATTTCCATCGTCTTTTTTTTTTTTTTTTTATGGACAGCCTCCCGCAAAGGCTAAAAGCCTATGTCGCTGTAGAAGCGCTGCGAGAGGATAAGTGTCGGTGCACGTTAGATTTGAAGCGCTGCAGGTTGTAGCCGGCGGGAAACAAATTCCCTGGCAGCTCGTTCCACAGCGTCGAAGTTCTCCAAAAAAAGGAATGCTGGAGGAGACTGGTTCGTGGAGTAGGGACCTCGACCTGGTAAGGGTGAGCTCGCAGAGCCTCTCTAGTGTTCCTCGTTCGGGCGGCCTTTGCTGTTATTACCTGGGAGAGCTCACTCGAACACCTTCCGTGATAGAATCTGTAGAACAGTGACAGGTCAGCCACCCTTCTTCGATGTTCCAGGCTATGGAGGTCCTTTGTGAGGTTAGGTGAATCGATTAGTCTAATTGCTCTCTTCTGGATCGTGTCCAGAAGCTTTAGAGAGTGCTTGGGAGCGCATCCCCACACATGGGAGCAATACTCCAGCGGTGGTCGGATCTGTGCCTTGTAGAGCAGCAGTAATTGCTCTGGTGTGTACAGCTTCCTACAGCGGAACAAAACTCCAAGCTTCTGGGATGCCGTTTTAGCAATACTGACGACGTGGTCGTGCCAAGACATGTTGTTGTTGATGTTGACCCCCAAAAGCTTGACGGAAGGTGACTCGTCTATGGGGTGACCCTCCATTTCCAATGTTGGTAAGCCAGTGTGAGACTTCTTTGTAAGTGTTGTTGCCTGGGTTTTCTGTACGTTGAACTGTACTTTATTTACTAATCCCCACTCGACAATTTTTTCGATATCTGCGTTGATCTGTGAGGCATACTGCTGTCGTCGACGTACCGTCTCCTGGGATGATAGTGGCTTGCCTGGTTCCATGCACGATATCAATGTACTGTCGTCTGCGAAGCTGTAGATTGGATTGGATGTTATTTCCAGCAGCTCGTTGATGTACAGCAAGAACAGTGTAGGGGATAAAACAGATCCCTGAGGAACACCGGCGTTTATTGAAAATACGTCTGATGAACAGCCTTCGACTACAACGAACAGAGATCGGTCGTTCAAAAAGCTGTTCAGCCACTGGCGCAGACCAGGTGGTAGTCCATAAGCAGCAAGCGTGACTAGAAGTCCCTCATGCCACACTCTATCGAAGGCTTTCGATATGTCAAGCGCAACAACACGGGATTCGCCATGGTTTTCAATGGCTCTGTTCCACAAGTGAGTGACATAGGCCAGAAGGTCACCCGTAGACCTGTGCTTACGGAAGCCATACTGGCGATCATTTATGATGTTATTATTGTCCAGGTATTTCAGGATCTGTGTGTTAATGACAGTCTCCATAACCTTGGACATGATGCTGAGAAGAGCCACAGGTCTATAGTTTGTGGGATCGGTTTTTTTTGCCTTTCTTAGGGATGGGTTGTACGCAGCCAATTTTCCATGAAGCGGGAAACACGCCTTGCTGATATGATAGTTTGAAGAGCTTGCAAAGAATAGGTGCAAGCTCAGCGGCACAGCGTTTAAGGACAATGGCTGGAATTTGGTCGGGACCAGTAGCTTTCTTCGTGTTTAGCTTCTGGAGGATGCTTTTTACATCTCGATGTTGAAATTTGACCTCTGCCATTCTTGAGTTTACGTTTATGTTGGTGGTCGGATTGCTTCCTTGGAAGTCTACAGTAGAATTGGCTGCGAAAAGCCTCCCTAAGATGTCTGCTTTTTCTTTAGGAGCAGAAGCGATGGACTTGTCCTCTCTGGTCAAGGGTGGTATTGAGGAATAGGAAAAGTTCTGACTAACAGCCTTAGCTACAGACCAGAATGTTCTGGACGAACTAGGACATGAGAGGAGCTTGTTCTTAATTTTTTGGTTGTGTTCCTCCTTGCAGTTGTCAATCACGCGTTTACAGTGGCTTCTGGCGTCGATAAAACTGCGGTGGTTCTCGGCGTTTGGATTTTTCCTCCATTCCTTGTAATGTTGGTTTTTAGAGGTAACTGCATCTCTGCAACGCTGATTAAACCATGGCTTGTTTTTGGAGGGACGCTTGACGACATGTGGAATATAGGCCTCCATGCCAGACATTATTACCTCTGTTATTTCTTGGGCGCAAGCTGATGGGTCTCGTGACTTGAAGCAGACGTCGTGCCAGGGAAAGGACTGGTAGTATTCCCTTAGGTCGTCCCACTTTGCTGATCCGTAATGCCAGACACGGCGAGGCATTGTATGGTGGGGATCTGGAGAATGCATCCTGCATAGTGTTGAGACGGTGTTATGGTCAGACGATCCTAGTGGAGCGGTTACTTTCACTGTGTAAATTGTTGGGGTAGTTGTTAGGTATAGGTCCAGCAGACTGGCAAAATCTCCGTGGCGGCTGGGGATTCTTGTTGGTTCTTTAACTATCTGCTCCAAGCCGCAGCTAATAGCAAAGGCTTCAGCTACACGTCCCTCGTCGTCCGTTTTGTTTGAGTGTTTGAGCCAGTATGAGTTGTGAACGTTGAAGTCGCCCAGAAAGACTATCTCTGAATTAGGATGACCTGACTGCAGCGCGTCCACAGTGGCTGAAAGCTTATCGAAGAGCTCTTTGCAGTTGTTACTACTTGGTGGCCTATAGATGCAGCATATGAATTTGGAATGATTTTGGAAGGATATTTTAAGCCATATGATGTCAAATCCTTCCAGTTCGAGCTCTTCCTCTCGATGACAAGAAAGCCCAGATTTAACGTACACGCATACGCCAAACCTACGTCTAAATCGGGTGTATAAGTCATAGCCGGGATATCTGAAGCAATTATCCATTGTTGAAGAGCCGACTTGAGTTTCTGTAAGAGCCAGAATGTGTGGCTTCTCTGTCTGAAGATGTTGATGGACAGAGTTTATGTTGGAGGCAAGACCTCGTATATTTGTAAAATCGGCTCTGAACACGTTTCTCTGGCCTTCGGGCCTGTCGTCAGTGCGAAGTTGCTGCGAAGGACGGCTTGTGTTGATAGCCTGATGAGGAGTGGCAGCGAAATTTTTTAAACGAACTTCGCTTAATGTTCCCCCCGGACCACCTGGCACCCGGAGATCCGAACGGCCAGGTATTTTACCTCCGGAATCTTTTGATCCTGGAAGAGCCATTGAGCATTTTTTACTTCTAATTAATCCAATTTGTCACTTATGAGAAACCGGGAACATCGGCCCAGCGACGGAACATGAACCATGAGGCCATTTGGCGCCGCCTATTTTCGGGAACCTATTTCTAGTTTCCCGGAAATATTCCGATGTGGGGGTGATTGCACCGCGGGCGAAGCTAGGTGACTGCACTTCTCCCCCCTTTGGCTGATTGCAGAGCTAATAGTACACGATGCACCATCGTTGGTGCGAGGTGTACCATCACCTCTGGGCGATGGGGTCGCCACATCCCTACGCCTATCGCCTATCGTATTTGGTTTGCCGAAAAATACTCTTGCAGCAAAGGATCACTCGCAAACTGACGAGTGCGCTCGTATGTTTCTTTGAGAACGTTATTCGCGCCTACAAAATTCGTTCCATTGTCACTATATATGACGCTACATAGTCCTCTGCGGGATATAAACCTTTTCAGGCAATTTAAAAAATGATCAGTCGATAGACTGACTGTCAATTCCAAATGAATCGCTCGTGTGCTACAGCAAACGAAGACACATACGTATGATTTGATCAATTTTCGTGAACGCAACGTGCCTTCTTTAACCATTATGGGTCCAGCAAAATCGATAGATACGTTTGCAAAAAGTCTTGAAGGAACAACACGATGTGATGGTAAATCGCCCATGATAGGATTGAATGACTTTGGCCTAACCTTGAAGCATCTCACACATTTATTGATAACTCTTTTGACTGCGATTTTGCCATGTATGGGCCAATATTTTGTGCGTACTGAAGACAGAACTGTCTGAACACCACCATGAAATGTCCGTTCATGTGCCTCTTGAATTATTAGATTGACAAAATGCGAATTATTTGGCAACAAAATTTGGAACTTACTATCATGAGTTAAGTTAGAATGACGAAGTCGTCCACCTAATAATGCCATCAGCATCAAGAAATGGACTCAAACGTAGAGTATTACTTGACTTTGACACTGAACCTGTTTTTTGCAATGATGCAATCTCTGTGGCAAAATGCTGACGCTGCATTAATTGTACTAAAACTGTATGAGCGCGGTTAATTTCCTCGAAATTAAGCGTGCCTTTGATTCTTGATTTGTCTGGTAACCTTAAATTATGTGTAAATCGCAAAATGAATGCCGTAACATTCAATAAAGTCCGTAAAGTCGAAAATCGTGAGATTAGGTTGAAACTCTCATCTAATGACACTGTATGAACAGATTTGATAACCTTTTGTTCAGGTACATCGTCGACTATATCAGTCTGAAGTGTGGGCCATGATTCTGTACCTAACCTGAGCCAGTCTGGTCCTGACCACCAGAGTTCAGAATGTATCAACTCCTCAGCATCACACCCTCTGGATACCAAGTCAGCAGGACTGCATGAAGAGTCGACATGACGCCAATGAGCAACATCTGTTAAATGTTGAATCTTTGCGACTCGATTCGCGACAAATGCCTTCCAAAAACTAGCCTCTCGTGACAGCCAGGATAGGACTATTTGAGAGTCTGTCCAACAGAATATCTCATCTATCTGCAATTTCAATGAATTTATAGCTGTGTTCAGCAATCTGGCTGACAGTAATGCTCCGCACAACTCTAGCCTGGGTAATGAAATGGTTTTCACTGGAGCTACTCTAGACTTAGAGCAGAGCAAGGAAACCTGACAATTGCCTTGTAAATCAACGCTGCGCAAATAGATGACTGATCCATATGCTGACATGGAGGCATCCGAAAAGGCATGTATTTGGACATGCTTATATCCTAGCAATAATGAGTGTCTAGGAATAGAAAAGGCTTGACTATTCTTGAAATTCATCAAGAATCTCGTGAATTCTGAATTAAGTTCCTTTGGAATGGGATCATCCCATGACAGAGATAATTTCCACAATGATTGTAACAAAATCTTTGCCCTCACAACTATTGGAGATACTAGTCCAAGGGGATCAAAAATCTGACTTACAACTGATAGCATAATGCGCTTGGTTACTACACTACCAGTCATTTTGAACTCTGAGACGAACTGAAATTTGTCATTTTTTAGATTCCACAAAATTCCTAATGTCTTGACAGACTTGTCCTCAATATCAGTGATGTGGAAATTACTTTGCTCTTGACCATCTAGTAGTGCAGGATGGTTGCTCATCCACTGAGTCAATATGAATTGACCTGACCTCAAAATATCCGAAATATCCTTCTTTAATTGAATCAAGGAATCTAAATCGTCAGACCCAGTGATGAGGTCATCAACGTAAAAATCGGAAAGGATTACGCTTGAAGCTACTGGATGCTCATCCATTGATCCATATGCAACTTGATGCATTGCTCTTATAGCCAGATGTGAGCTACTTTTGATTCCGTAAGTTACGGTATTTAAAGTGTAATGTGAAATGTTGTCATTTACATTATCACGCCATAAAATTCTCTGTAAATTCCTTTCATGAGCGTTTATGTTGACGCACCTATACATTTTTGTTACATCCGCTTTGAGCACGTATGCATGCTTTCGAAATCTTAATAATATTGAGAATAGTGTTTCCTGGATTACAGGACCTAAATAAAGAACATCATTTAATGATAAATTATTGCCTGATTTTGAGCTCCCATCAAAAACTACTCGTAATTTGGTTGTGGCACTGTGTTCTTTTAAAACCGCATGATGGGGCAAGTAGTAAATTAAATCAGAGTCTTTGTGTTCTGATGAAACTTGTGACATACGTCCTAACATAACATATTCTGACATGAAGTCTCTATAGAGCCTAGCAAACTCTGGATTCTTAGACATGCGCTGCTCCATGTGCAGTAATCTCTTTTCAGCTAGATCGTAATTGTCTGACAAGCCTTTGAAGTCCTTTAATGGCAATGAAACTTCAAAGCGTCCAGTCTCATCACGCTTGTGAGTCTGCAAGAAATGATTCTCGCAGTATTGCTCCTCCTTAGACAATTTGGGACTGTCCTCAGGAGTGTCTTCCACTTGCCAGAACCTTTCTAGTTGGTTCTGAATCTGGATGTTGTCGTCCACAATGGTTTCCATGACAAAACAACATAAATTGCTTGCTGCGCTTAAACTTGTTTGTAATGGTCCTGCTATTAACCAACCAAACTTGGTGTGTGTGAGGTTTGGCATCTGCTTGCCAAGCCTGATGGAACGGTTAGTTAAAATGTCATAAAATAATGACGCTCCTATTAAAACATCGACTGGAGCTGATTTATGAAAATCAGGATCTGCCAATTTGATATTGGGTGGGATTTTCAGTTGTAATGCTGCACTAGACTGTTGCGTCTGAGGCAAATTACCAGTTATTTGAGTGATAACTGAAAATGTAAGCTCGGCTGTAAAATTGGTATTGACAGATTTGATCGTCGCAGAAACCTGATGACTGATAGTTGCGCTTGAGGCACCTATTCCAAGTATTGGCATTGTACCCTCTTTGATACTTAGACCTAGTCTTGCTGCTAAACTACTGGTAATAAAATTCAATTGCGAACCTGCATCTAATAACGCTCGACATTTAATATACCTTCCTTCGTGATCTTGAATGTAAATGATGGCAGTGCCAAGCAAAACTGTGGTTTGACCTACACTACTGCAATGTGTACTCATTGGTAACATCCCTGATGTTGACTGATCTGACTCTGTACTAGCCACTAATGATGACCTGTCTTCAGGAGTTTCAGTGGTTGAAGACCTTGATTCTTTGTCACATAAAATTGAGTTATGCCTAACCTTGCAATTCTTACATGACCCTGAACACTTATGTCTATCTACATTGGGTCTTAGACAATTAATGCATAATTTCAACTTTCTTATCTCTTGATACCTGTTTGACACTGAAAGCTTTAGAAATTGGTCGCAATAATACAAATAATGATTTGCACCACAATAGTAACACTTAACTGACGTAGATATGTTTACTGAGGGAATGTCATGCCTTCTGACATTCCTCTGATTGTTTTGAGGGGCTGGTTGTGGATTGACTGTGTGTGGATATAAGTTTTCTAAAAATGCACATCTGTTTTCTAGAAAGCTTATCAGATCTTTTATCTTTGGCAATGCTTTCGGGGGTATTGTACTTTCCCATTGACGTCGTGTACTATTGTCTAACTTCCCTGACACTATGAATATCAAAATAGAATCCCATGAATCAAATGGTTCACCTAGATTTGACAATGAACGAAAATTCTTGATAAAAGTATCTGTGAACTGTCTTAACTGAGTTGCATTTTCCCTTTGCAGAGCAGGCAAATTGGAAATGATTGCTTTCAAATGATCATTGATAATGGCACGTTTGTTTTCATATCTTGCTTTAAGTAAGTCATAAGCTATAGCGTAATTGACATCTGTTATTTCTATATTTTTTATCACTTGTAGTGCATCACCACGCAAACAACTTTGTAAATAAACAAACTTTTGCGAATTGGACAATGAGTCATTCAAATGGATTGCTTTATTAAATGCATCATAAAAATGTATGAAGTCCGAGTACGACCCTGTAAATGTTGGCAAGTTCAATGGCGGTAGCTTAACTTGTGCATGAGCTATTGACTGATTGATAGTTACAGGCGTGCTGGTGGCACGAACTTGTGTAGCTTTAAATTGATCTATCACATCACGCGCTCTAGAAATTGTATCAAAGTACGATTCATCAAAAGTTTCCCGCTCATTTAGATGGTCTTCGAAATTATCCAATAACTCTATTTGCGACTGGATGTTATTGAAAGCGTCGTAACTGGTTTCGACCTTCTCTAAACGAGTAATGATCTGGTTCACAGAATTATTTTCAAATGAAAAGTTGTCCAAAAATGTTTGGAAACGCTGAAGTCCAGCTTTGACCTGATTTCTACTGTGTTTTAAATCGCGCAGAGTTCTCTCAGTTTGCGAGGTTGATTCCATTGCTCAAGTTTTCAAACTGATTTCGATTGAACGTAAAACGTAAACAAGGCTTGTGATTTGTAAACAATAACAAATGATTCTAACCAAATTTTCGTGTTTGACAGCTGCTGACGGCTGACACAAATGACAGGTAGGGTTGAGGTATTT
The DNA here is from genome assembly GCA_951848785.1 of Callosobruchus maculatus. Taxonomy (NCBI): domain Eukaryota; kingdom Metazoa; phylum Arthropoda; class Insecta; order Coleoptera; family Chrysomelidae; genus Callosobruchus; species Callosobruchus maculatus. The sequence goes on along the minus strand of CATOUR010000212.1, from coordinate 477,133 downwards.
GAGCTACTGGGGCATTTGAACTACTGAGTTTGGGCCTACTGGTCACTTGTTACTTGGATTTCACACTGTTGGCAACACTTGACAGATGACGTTGCCGTTGTGGACAAAATTCAAATGGCTACCTGAATTTCCGGTTTTTCTGTGGACTCATGGAAACTGGAAACAGGATTTCTTGGATTTCACTGCACACCCTGGATGTATTTCTTCACTGTGGTTTCACGAAAATGTTCGTTTCACTCACTAATTCACTGTCTAGTTGCTGCTTCAAACCAAATGCGGCTCGATGGGACCAATGTTTGGTCCAATGTATGGTTCGTATGGTTGCGTGTGCGATATGAGGTGGGCCAATGATGCCCGAGTGAATTACCTTGTTAGCGAGTGATGAATACTTCCAGTTGCGTGGGAATTGGGGATGAATCGCGGTTGCACGATTAAATGAGTGGACTGTATATCGGTTGCATGTGGCGCGACGTGCACGTGTTGCTCGCGCGAGACGGTCCGTCCTCCTCGACTGCCGGTGACCGAATCTCATGAATGACTGTTCACCCGGTTCAGCTTCACTTCCGCCTTTATGAGTCTGCGCACTGGTGCCGGACTTTGCGAGATAAAGCGCGCGACATTCGAAACTGTACACCGCTAAAGATAAAAAACATACCTACCATAAAAATGTACCATAAAAAGTACCACAGTATTGGCAGCCCACACAGAAAGAATGCAGTTATAATAAAATTTCTAGTAAAAACAAATTATTGACCTGGTTGGTGCCGCTTATAAAAAAAGAATACATAGTTCTATCCTTAAAAATTCTAGCTCATACGTGAAACCCAAATTGTTTTAGATTTCTAACTACTTGAACATAATGTTATTTGAAAGTGTCTCCATTGGTGAAATAAGAATCGTTTAAGTTCATTTTATCAAAAAATCATGCATATCATTGATTTTTCCAGAATCCCTTGACAAAAATCCATACAATATAAATTATCTCGAAGACTCATATCGGGCTTGGAAAACATAATTTTGGCGAGTAGTTAGACTGTACTGTATGTAACTGAGCTCCAGATACTGACTTTTTCGCCCATTTCTATGAAGTGTTATATTCATAAAAAAGGCGTACAAGAATTGGAAAGAGAACGACCTACGTCATATTTGCGTGAAACCAGCTGCTGTCGTCAGTGATTATGTTATTAAAAATGTCATCCATTGGTATGGGGTCAATAAAATAAATAAAAAAAATTAATTAAAAATATATTTGAGAAATTATATTAACAGAATAGATAAAAAAATTAAACAACAACGGCAATCACGAATCCTTACAAATAAAATCTAATATTTGGTCATTTCACCATGTTTTTCTATAACCTTATTTAATCTATTGGGCATTGAGTGGATTATATTTGATATTGCATTGGCATCAAGTTCTTCCCAGCATTCTTGAATCTTTTCCCATAATTCAATTGAATTTTGAGGTCTAAAATTTTGCTTATACATTTGTTTAACAATTATACCCTCAATATTTTCGATGGGATTCATATCGGGACTACAACAGGGCCATGGCAGCACTTCCACACTACTAGCTTGAAACCAATTCCTTACAGAATTGGCGGTATGAACAGGACAATTATCTTGTTTAAATATATAGGTATTTTCAGGATAAACTTGTTCAATGGATGGGAGCATTATATTTTCTAAAATGTTAATATAGTTTTCGGCGTTAAACCTGCCTTCTATTCTCCAGCAAACACCAGGTCCATGGATACTCATCCAGTCCCATACGTTAACAGGAAAACGTTCCGATCTGAAAGCAAATGATGCTGGTGTAACGTTCTTCAAATCTGCCATTGTCTGGTCGATAAACACGGATTTGGCCATTGTAAGTGAAGTGGAACGTTTTCTCGTGGTAAAACCGACCGTGTTCCAAAATGCGCGACTGCGGTATATGTAATTCAATAAAAAAAAAAATCTTGTCTGCCGCTGTTCTACAGTCAGGAACATTTTTTTGCTGCTGGTCGGTTTTTTAGTTCGGATTCTCTGACCCTTCTACTGTGAACCAGAAAATTCTATATAAATAACCGCATCTCTCGCCGTTCCAAATGGTTTTGCCTTTAGGTACCCCAAAAAAGCTTCATCCTGTTCAGCGTTTGAAACTCTGGAACGACCTGAACCAACTTTTCTTTTTACTGATTTTTCTTGGTCCGAGCGTTGTTTAATTTTTTATATCGCGTTTTTATTTCTGTTGTAGAACTGCTCAACTTCATGAATTTTCCAACCTTCTTCAATTTTAGCCACTATTTGAGCCTTCTCTATTTCAGATAACTGATGTGGCATTTTTATTTTTTAAATTTGTAAAACACTGTCATGCATAAAATTTAGCAATAATCTCCAATAGGCAGTGACTGGCACCAGCCCGTTTTACACAAATATGACGTAGGTCGTTCTCTTTCTAATTTTTGTACGCCTTTTTATGAATTAAACTGTATATGCACCGACGACAAATAGGTTAGAACCCTCATCATTCATGATTATACATTTGTTTACATTGGAACATTAAAAGGTAGGCCAGCGGCTAGAGAGGAACGGCGCGGTAAGCCAAAATGGCTGCCTCGTAGGTCAAGACATTTATAACATCAAATTCTTATTGAATCTTATCTTACCTACCTAATAAATGTGTTTGATTCAGGCTGGCGGGTATATATCTTACATACATAGTAACGCATCATTATAAGCAGAAAATTCAGGGCCTATCTAATGACACTCAAAGTTATGAACATGTATCTCGTAAATTTGGCTCTCACACATTGCATTCAGGGAGCAGTGCTTTAATGTTCCACCCAGAAAATCGTGTGTTTACCTAGATTTATCGTCGATGATTATAAAACGTATCTAAATTGGCCTAGTTAGCAGGTCACTATCAGATTTACTTTTACAATAGTCACCGCTATACTTGTTGTCTTTCTTCGAATACGAGGAAGGTTATCGCTTGCGACCGGCAACGTAAAAACCATAATACAAAAGCAAAATGATCACTTATGTTTGGTTATGTTAGAAACTGTATTATTTTGCATGCAATTTAGTGTAACTGGCAGTCGAAGACACCACAGAGACAGAAGCACGGTCGAAGAACAATCTACGAAACTTCCGTATGTCAAAGGGAGGAGAAGTATAAGGTCATCGCCCAAACCCGTTTCAGGGGCGTCTAGGTAGGAAAGGGATCGTTTGGAAACAGTTACATCGATTCGTTCTTAAACATTGCTCCATCACTAATTTTGTTAAGCATCATACATACTGTTGCAACTCGATAGAAAATAATTTACATTCTGTCAAACGTATGTAAACTCAAGAGATGCAAGCTGCCTCAGTCACCGAGAGATGGCGGCTACGTGTACCCTAACCGCTAATGCCGCTTAAGCTTAACTCACATGCACACGATTTCCGATTCGTATTTCTATTGATTCTATCGCATAATCCAAATATGTTCATTCACATTAATCCTATTTTTTTTTGTACGAAATTTGGCACAAATTTGGGAAATTTGTGTCTCACGAGACCCATCAGCTTGTGCCCAAGAAATAACAGAGGTATTAATATCCGGCATGGAAGCCTATATTCCACATGTCGGTCAAGCGTCCCTCCAAAAACAAGCCATGGTTTAATCAGCGTTTTAGAGATGCAGTTACCTCTAAAAACCAACATTACAAGGAATGGAGGAAAAATCCAAATGCCGAGAACCACCGCAGTTTTATCGACGCCAGAAACCACTGTAAACGTGATTGACAACAGCAAGGAGGAACACAATCAAAAAATTAAGAACAAGCCTCTCTCATGTCCTAGTTCGTCCAGAACATTCTGGTCTGTAGCTAAGGCTGTTAGTCAGAACTTTTCCTATTCCTCAATACCACCCTTGACCAGAGAGGACAAGTCCATCGCTTCTGCTCCTAAAGAAAAGGCAGACATTTTAGGGAGGCTTTTCACAGCCAATTCTACTGTAGACTTCCAAGAAAGTACTCCGACTACCACCATAAACGTAAACTCGAGAATGGCAGAGGTCGAATTTCAACATCGAGATGTAAAAAGCATCCTCCAAAAACTCAACACAAAGAAAGCTACTGGTCCTGACCAAATTCCAGCCATTGTTCTTAAACGCTGCGCCCCTGAGCTTGCACCTATTCTTTGAAAGCCCTTCAAACTATCATATCAGCGATGATCGCCAGTATGGCCTCCGTAAGCACAGGTCTACGGGTGAGCTTCTGGCCTATGTCACTCACTTATGGAACAGAGCAATTGAAAACTATGGCGAATCCCATGTTGTTGCACTTGACATATCGAAAGCCTTCGACAGAGTGTGGCATGAGGGACTTCTAGTCTGCGCCAGTGGCTGAATAGCTTTTTGAACGACCGATCTCTTGTTTGTTGTAGTCGAAGGCTGTTCATCAGACGTATTTTCAATAAACGCCGGTGTTCCTCAGGGATCTGCTCTATCCCCTACACTGTTCCTGCTGTACATCAACGAGCTGCTGGAAATAACATCCAATCCAATCTACAGCTCCGCAGACGACAGTACATTAATATTGTGCATAGAACCAGGCAAGCCACTATCATCCCAGGAGACGGTACGTCGGCGACAGCAGCATGCCTCACAGATCAACGCAGATATCAAAACAATTGTCAAGTGGAGATTAGTAAATAAAGTACAGTTCAACGCACAGAAAACTCAGGCAACAACACTTACAAAGAAGTCTCACGTTGGCTTACCAACAGTGGAAATGGAGTGTCACCCCATAGACGAGTCACCTTCCGTCAAGCTTTTGGGGATCAACATCAATAACATGTCCTGGCACGACCACGTCGTCAGTATTGCTAAAACGGCAACCCACAAGCTTGGAATTTTGTTCCGCTGTAGGAAGCTGTACACACCAGAGCAACACTGCTGCTCTACAAGGCACAGATCCGACCATCGCTGGAGTATTGCTCCCATGTGTGGGGATGCGCTCCGAAGCACTCTCTAAAGCTTCTGGACACTATCCATAAGAGAGCAATTAGACTAATCGATACGCCTAACCTCACAAAGGACCTCCATAGCCTGGAACATCGAAGAACGGTGGCTGACCTGTCCCTGTTCTACAGATTCTATCACAGGAAGATGTTCGAGTGAGCTCTCCCAGGTAATAACAGCAAAGGCCGTTCGAACGAGGAACACTAGAGAGGCTCTGCGAGCTCATCCTTACCAGGTCGAGGTCCCTACTCCTCGAACCAGTCTCCTCCAGCATTCCTTCTTTTGGAGGACTTCGACGCTGTGGAATCAGCTGCCGGGCAATTTGTTTCCCGCCGGATACAACCTGCAGCGTTTCAAATCTAACATGCACCGACACTTATCCTCTCGCAGCGCTTCTACAGCGCTATAGGCTTTTAGCCTTTGCGGGAGGCTGACCATAAAAAAATCTTCTTAGTTGGTAGCTCTATGTCAGTTGCCGAGGTGCTGTCAAATCAAGTTAATTTAAATTGTTAGATATGTGATTTGAGGTTGTTTGGGGTCAAATCCAATGCACCAAATACCTCAATTTATTTTCAAGAATATCTGTTGGATACACAGTTGATGGAGGATGCATTTGATGATTGATGAACCAAGTATGTTTTTCTGTATTTAATTACCTCAAAGATAAGGCAAGTCTTTCCCAAGAAAAAAATAGATTCGCGAACACAATAGCCGGCCATACACAGGCGTTATTTCACGCGGTTTATCATCTAATCTCTCAAAACCCTTAGGTTAGGTTAGGGGCAGCGCTGCCTCCTTCTACTGCGACTCAATTGTGTCTGTTGTGGCTCACACATTTTTAGAGTTCACCGTACAGTCCGCACCTCTTTACGAAGGCGATCAACGTGAAGGGTGAAACTTCCTTGAAGTCATGAGGTTCCAGGTTGGCAAAGCCGAATGTCTGGAACCTAGCATTATCCAGTACTGGACAGGAGCAAAGAATATGCTCCGCTGTTTCGTCCTCCACGTAGCAGAAGCGACGGTCTGAAGTTTGTTCAAGACCCAACTTCCGCATATGGTACCTTAGACGACCATGTCCCGACAGCAGACCGACCAGAATGCGGAGATCGTACCTGTTACATTCCATGATCCTCGGGGGGCCTGACCCGAGGGGTATCTTATAAACGCCTTTGAGTGCAGTAGCCCCGGTGAATCTCGCCAGTTCAGGAGTGCTTTCCTCACTGCCCAGTCCGAGATGGTCTTTTTTACCGGTGCTTTTTGCAATGCTCGCAAATGGTTCTGGTCCTATGAACACAGATTCAGTTCCTCCTTTTGCTAGCGCGTCGGCCAATACATTGCCTTCCACTCCGCAGTGACCCGGAACCCAAATCAAGGTTACCCTGTTTTCCGTTCCGAGTTTGTTGAGGAGGTGCATGCAGTTCCATACCAGTCCTCAAAACCCTTGAAAAATAATGTGTGTGAGTGCGCATCGCGGCGCGCCACGATAAACGGGGAGGGGGGCCAATAATTTCAAGCAACTATTTGAATGCATTACTGATATTCGTAGATAATTGAAATATTTTTCTGTGTCAGTTAACTTCATCTCCTTAGCAACAGCTCCATACCATCGTATCATGTGAATTCAGTTTAACTTGAGGCAGTGAATACGTGGCCGAGGGTTAGGTAGCATATAGCGCCATTTCTGGGTGAGTGCTGAAGCTTAAAAAGGTTGGTTGTGTGTGCGTCAGCAGTTTGGGAGCGACATCGCTTTTTATATATCTTGGCAGCGGAGATATTTCTATTGGGTTACATAGTATGCATCCAATTTTTTGTGTTCATGTGTGCTAATAACTGAAATCCATAAACAGTTTGATTAACATTTTACCTAATATGGTGATAGAGAGGAGGTTCACCAAAAAATAATGTCATCGTACTTACATGTATTGCTTTCCATTTTCATAAAAAACGCTTTTCTGCTATACATATTTGTTTAAGCTAAATCACGAAATTGGAGCATTTCATTTCTCAATCAAAACTGTTTCATTTTTTTTATAGTTTTCGTTCATCAGTTTTGAACTCACGGTAGTATTGTTGTTATTGGAAAACATTGGCTGTCTTGCAAATCATTGTTAAAATTTAGTTATCAAAATATGCTTGAAATTGATGTATTTCAAAATGTGAATAATCGTTCATAAATATGTTAAACAAGAGTTGTAAGCTTTCCTTAGTAAATCAGTTACAAGCTAAAAACTTAGAACAACCACGATTCTTTTCTAAAATAAATAATGAAATAGAAAAAAATATTCAGCCAACTATCTTATAACAACTTTACTTGTCTAACAAACCCATCATACTCGGGACTTACACCGGGGGTTTGGTTTTGCAGGTTTTCACGACCGTTCTAGAAAACATTCTATATATATATGCCCCCCTCTCTTTGATCAACTATCTGAAGTAAGTAATAAAACTATCAACCATTACTATAAGTAATTAAAATGGAATAAGATATTTTTTCCGTGTGGTACATCTAACATTTAAAAATTAACTGTGTGTGACTACTAACACTAACATTGGGGTTGAATCTCTTATTCTACATAGTACTAAATATTGACACCAAAAAGTATTGTTGTGTAAATAAAAAAAATAGTTAACTGCTCTTGTGAATAGTGTTCTATATTATTTTGTTATTATAAATATGCGAGTAGTGTACGATACTATATGAGTTGTGATTTATAAGAAAAGGGGGTCCCATGATTTAAATTGCAATAGTTTCTGTATGGACTGCAATTTTCAATAGCAGGATTTATTACTCTGTTACATATTACATTTATTAGAATCGAAACCATTTTTTATTATCACTAAATGCTATATTTTTTTAATTCCTTCTGGGAATTGTTGCTGATTTTGCATTATTTTAATCTGTCCGAATTTTATTCTGACTTTATTTGCATTTTTTTCACTACACTTCAATCCGGCGTTTCATCTACAATTTTATTTTTTCATGTTTGCCATATCAGATTTTGGAGCAATTTCGATTTTAGTATAACATCATGAACTGTTCACTACTCAAAAAAAATATTCGCTGACTAATAAGCACACTTTTAAAGAACATGGGACTAAAAAGTTAAACATCTTTTTTAAAACAAGGTAAAAAAATAATGAACTAGTATTACTGTGAAAAAAGCGTCGGGCGCTGGATTTACGAATGATATGGCAGAAAGCGCCCACGCTTTTTTCACAATCATACTAGAATTTCTCGTTCATTATTGTAAAAGAGAGAAAAAATAACGATTTTGATAATTTTTAGAGAGTTTCGTCTATCTCCGGAAATACTGAATTTACAAACTTTTTTATTACAAATATGGGAACTTGTCCTCTAAACTAATGTGGTCGTACCTCCTTCAGAGATATGAGATATTTTTTTAGGTTGAAATTAGTCTCAGAATTGATGTGTATCATTGAAGAGCTGAGTTCTTACTCTAAAATAGGACCCTAGAACCTGAAAATCGTCTGTTACATATAAAAACTTCTGTAGAGTAATATTTTCTGCTAGCTATACATAAATTAAATATGTACACGTCTGAATGTGATTTGCAGCTTTAAAATGTCGCTTTATCGTCATCTCCATTGTCATACCTGATTTGGTCCGAGAGCACCTAATTTAAACCCCTCAAGATATTATGGATTTGTTATTTAACTACTAAACGGTATAATATTTTGTAAATTGATTTTAGATTCAAAATTGTACAAATCACCCAGAAAATACAAAAGAGTAATGGCGCCGCGCCCTTGATTGCAAATAGCTCAGGTGCTCCGCGCTAGGGTGCTGCCTTTTGTTCATTGTCCAACGAATTCGAATAGGTTAGAAGAAGTAAACAAAGATTTGTTTATTTGAACAATCCTAAAGTAATATTAACATTGTGTTTACCAGTGATTCAGCATGATGGCGGTAGAAGTTGGCATGGGGTAATTTTACCATCTTGCTTGATTGTCTCCGGTTAAAACCATTCCATTTTCCTTATATACCAGTCAGTAATGTAAATATCGAAGCTAGGTTGAGTATACAGGGTTATTCACGTTATTCGACACGGAGCATTATGGCTAAAGTATTTGGTGAAAGAGAAAATAATAATTTGGGATGGATAGAGACCCATAAAGGCTACATTTTAAAAATATTTTCATGTTATACAGGGTGTCCCAAAAACACGAAATGTATCAAAGTTATGTTTTTTTAAATGGAACACCCCGTATATTATTGCATATTCAAATTCCTTGGTAAATTCTAGTGTGATTTTATGTATCACACATGGGACCTAAAGCGAATCGTTTAGGTGTAAATCACCATTTTCGGTATAAGTAGATATCAGGAAAAAATTGAATATCGCAGAGATTATAAAATATGGAAGGCTGTGACTTTGCCCTATTACTAAGCATAAAATGCGCCAGCTTTGAAGAGACTGTCAAATTTAAATTACGTTTATGCTTGGAGAAATCGGTCGATGAATTAAGGAAACTTCGATCAGCGATAACTTGATTTTTTCAAATGGGTATGCCTATTTTTTTTATACGGTTAAACGTAGAATTTGATAGACTTTATAATGATATAAGGCTGTGAATATCAATCTCTGGTAGTTTTCATTTAATTTTAAATTTAAAACAAATCGACGATTTTCAATTTTCCTACCTATAAAGCAACGTAGCAGGCCATGAAATATAAACAAAAACCTGTTCAGGTAGAAGAAAACAACTTACTTAGCTGAAAAATACTCACGAACTAGACTAAAGGGGCAAGATTATAAAAATTACTCACAACAAACAAAGTCTGACCAGTAACAACTGCGGTAACATCTCTAATGTCAAAGAGAAGCTGGAGTATGGCAGTAATAGATATTTTTTACAGTCTACAGGCTACCGCAATTTACTAGAGATTAAAAATTTCCAAGACAATTAAAAACCCTGATATGAAACAGAAATAACCAGCGACTGTTGCTCCAGCACGCAACTATCAATCATATGTAATGGTGTAAAAAAGTACTAATTTGCGTCGAAGTCGATACCGCTGACTGGAGCCCTTCTATTTTTCAATATCTATTAGCAATATTGCAAAAAGAAATACTGACAAATCAAATTTAAATTTTCTGCCATTTAAGTTATGTTTTATAATTTGAACAAATTTTAATTCATTCTTCATTTTCTGCGACCTTGCTAATAGGTACTAAAGAATTTCCAGAACTCCAGTCAGAGGTACTTTTGACTTGAGTTTTGACAGAATTGCATACTTTTTTTATATCATTAAATGTGAAATTTTATTATGAAAACAATAAACTGCTTACAACATTCTCTAGTAGTTTTTATTTTATTTCAAAATTTTTGATGGTTTTGGAAATTGCCAATCTCTAGTACATTGCAGTAGCTAGTAGGCCGTGAAAAAATCCATTTCTGTCATACTTCAGCTTCTCTTTGACCAAAGATATGTTACCGCCGTTGTTTCTGGTTAGACTTCGTTTGTTGTAATTTTTATAATCTTGCCCCTTTAGTCTAGTTCGTGTGTATCTTTCAGCTAAGTTAGTTGTTTTCTTCTACCTGAACAGGTTTTTGTTTATATTTCATGGCCTGCTTCGTTTCTTATAGGTAGGCAAATTAAAAAACGCCGATTTGTTTGAAAATTTAAAATTAAATGAAAACTGCCAGAGATTGATATTCACAGCCTTATATCATTAGAAAGGTTATCAAATTCTACGTTTAACCGTATAAAAAAAATTAGGCGTTCCCATTTGAAAAAATCATGTTATTGCTGATCGAAGTTTCCTTAATTCATCGACCGATTTCTCCAAGCATAAACGTAATTTAAATTTGACAGTCTCATCAAAGCTGGCGCATTTTATGCTTAGTAATACGGCAAAGTCACAGCCTTCCATATTTTATAATCTCTGCGATATTCAATTTTTTCCTGATATCTACTTATACCGAAAATGGTGATTTACACCTAAACGATTCGCTTTAGGTCCCATGTGTGATACATAAAGTCACACTAGAATTCACCAAGGAATCTGAATATGCAATAATATACGGGGTGTTCCATTTAAAAAAATATAACTTTGATACATTTCGTGTTTTTGGGACACCCTGTATAACATAAAAATATTTTTAAAATGTAGCCTTTATGGATCTCTATCCATCCCAAATTATTATTTTCCTTTTTATTGAATACTTTAGCCATAATACTCCGTGTCGAATAACGTGAATAACCCTGTATATTGCAGTCATAGTAAAATAGCTAAAACAGCGTGTGAACAATATCCCAAAATAGCCTATTGCTTCAAAGAAAGATACTGATCCAATGTATTTTCTATTATGTAAGATATATTTATAAAAGCGGTAACTAATCCGATCAAAAATACGCTACCACAGAAGGTGCCATAAGAACAATTTAAGATTAATTATTGGGGCGATGGTTAAGTGGTATAAACGGCAAAACTTCGTTTTAGCGGAAACCGAAATTGGGGTCGATAATGGTGTCAAATGACTCTGTTTGATGTCCTGGGTCGATGAGAATACTCCCAAACATTCTGGTGAATAACCACGGCATATTAAACTTTCGTCACGTAACCTAACTTTACCAGACCGGAAACTTTACCTTGCCCAACATAACCTAACCAAATCGGTTGAGGTGAAAAGGTGATTCACTCGATTCGGCTTGATGTCCTGACTTGAACCGTATCAATCGTAGACTGAATAAATGTTTATTTTGATTCTCAATATGATATCAAGCCAAAAAACATGTTCTGACGCTTACCCAAACATATGAAAACACCGAGCAGGTGGCAACTTTACTTGAGAAGATCTGTTGCTTAGAGTTTTCGAAATATTCAAAATCAGTGACGTCTGTGGGGACGGCCTCGCCCACCCAGGTCCCCCCTAGTAACCCGCCGGAAAAAACCTAATTCAACTATAATAACTTAAATTTTAGATATCTATTTATTTCACCAATAGCTTTAGCATTAAAAATTGGAAGTATCATAACTTTTTTAGTTTCCATTTACTGGTGTTACGTCTAGCGTTGTTGTACTCTACTCGTCGAGTACTTGACCATAAGTTTAATGAAAGAATATCGAAACATCGAAGTCGTTTTTAGGTTAGGTTTGGAATTTTAAAGTGGCGGAGATTTTCGTCGGGACTTAAATCCTGCGGATTTCTGTAAAAAATAACATCATGTTTGTGAGCACATAGTAAATAATAACAACAGGGTCTTGCAAACACATACATGCCTGTTAGAGCACGGGCGTTGCTTCTTCTAACGTATTCGATTTCGCTGGCATTGTCCAACCAAGAGATCATTTTCATATAACGTCACAATGGGCGTGGCTGGTGTACGAGCTCGTATAACCAGTGTTGCCAGATGAAGTGGAGAGAAATTCGTGCAACTCGATTCCCAAAAATCGTGTAATTACACATTTTTGGTCCCTATTACACGAATAGAGGTCAAGTTCTCACGACTTTTAGTACTGCATGTGCGATGTACTTATCGTATTTTTATGACTATATGCTTTTTTGGAGTCGAGTTGCACGAATTTCTCTCCACTTCATCTGGCAACACTTATTATACGAGCTTGTACACCAGCCACGCTCACTTGTGAAGTAATATGAAAATGACATATACCTTCGAAATGTAAGCCACTTTGAATAGTCTTATCTCGTACGGTAAAGTAATAATAGATACATGTATAGCTTGGTTCAGAGTGATTTCGGACCCCTAACTGTGTTGGGTTTTTTATCACGCTAGTACGTTTGTACTTGCGCGTTGACATTCAAGCCGCGACTGGATATTAACAGAGTGAATTTCTGTTTCAGTCACCAGTCAAGAGCACCATACAGTGTCCCCAGTCATTCGCAAGCACAGCAACCGAGAAAAAGCAAGAATGTGAAAACGGTATCGGGTAGTTCCCCCAATCATGACAACTAAGTGTTTGCCAGTTAATGTATTTTCCTCTTCTCTGTAGCACAATTGTCAGATTTTTGTGAAGTGAAACTTTGAATACTTGGTGTCACAATTTATGTTTCTTATCTATTTATCGCAATAATGTAACAGGTGAGAATATACATTTGACCACGCGAATTTTTATTGTCAACCTCAACACATTTAAAGACAGTTTAAATTGAATTGAATTAAAATGTAGTTAAAAGCTTCAGGTTCAGTTTGGAACGGTTGCTTACGATTATCGTTCTAAACGCCAAGGTAGCGTTAACCTCAGTATTTAAAATGGTGACTATGCAGCAGAAAGCGTTTTGTGTTTTAGATCAAATTTCCTCGATGCCAGTATGACTAACAAGTCATCAGGGTATTCTCAGACGCAATCAATCGAAAACACACTAAACGTAAAAGCTACCTTCTGAGGAAGATCGAAATATTTTTAAAATACGTGAAATGCTCACCGAGTAATGATTGTTGTTCAACTCTTCATTCAACGTCTCACATTTCGAATATTTTGTAAATTGATAGTACTTGGAAAATTTTAAGCAATATAATTTCTGCAGACTTTCTCCGAATATTCATTTCAAGTCTTAGATGAATAACAAGTTGTGTTATTTTTTGCTAGATATCGTGGCATTCATATACCTATTGTAAATGTCACGATAATTTTTTTGTAACATTGGATAGTTGCGTGAATAGCTGAAATGTGATTTTATCAGTAAAATTCCTTAAAAAAAACTCGGAACTAACCACTTGTAAAATAGAGCTTCCGGTCAAATCCAATATTTGAGTCAATTTGAACGGTGACTATCCATTTAGGTTTTTTAAGCCTTTGCGACACAACGCTTGAATATTTTTTTGTCTTTCTTTCATGATGCCTCAATACTCCAATACCTCGGTTCTGTAGTTGTCAAATACACAAATAGAGCGTTTGTGAGCTGCAATAAATTGTGATTCCAAGTATATGCTAAAATTTATTTGATATTGAACTGATTCAGTATTTATTTTTCATCGGCGCGTTCTTTTCATTTTGAATACGTTTTTGGTTGAACAGGGTGCCAAACGTTTCAAGATTTATGTTTTTTTAAAACTTATTGTTTTACATGGATTAAAAAATTGATATTATAGCTTACTTTGAAGCAGGTGCTGTTCTCAGACAACCTTCATATTTTCTATGTATGTTTTATTAATAAATGTATGGTACTGGGCGAAAGTAGAATGGTTTTCTTCATTGAATATTTATTTCAGTATCTGAAAGCATCTCCAATATATCATTGAAATGAAACTGATGCCAAAATTGGCTTGAGGAGTAAAATCTGTTATTTTGTGAATCTTAACTTAGGTGTTCAAGTTGTTCATTCACAAGTTGTTAATTTACAACATACTTTAATTGCATAATCCGCCCAAAAGCAAAAAAAAACCCGTTCACTGATTTATTTAGAAAAGTGGAGGTTATTAGACCAGATATTCTAAAAAAACTATTAAAATCACCTCAATAATACTGTTTTTAGCTTGGTCAGGTCTGCGGTTGTTGGCGCATTCAATTCCTGCGTTCACAATTTTTCCCTAACATAACCTTTTCACAGCAGCCGCGGTACTTGGTATTTAGGCTCTGCCTACGCGGTCTGCTCAGTTATAAAAAATCCAAACAAATGTTTCTCAATCTAGTAGGCCTTCATGAAAAGTTAAGCTACAAAGCTGACCTCAATGTTTAATCAACGAAAGCATTTATACTGAGAGATGCAAATAAACCCGTACAAAATATTTTTTTGAAGTTTTTGGAATATACTGTCTTGGAACAGGAATGATAGTTAAAATATCGAAACAGTGAAGTTCGGGGTGAGGAGGACATTTTTTTAATGGCAACTGGCAAGAATTTTTTGATATTTGACTAGGTAAACAAGGTACTTCCTAGGCCAATTTTGGTGGATATTTTCACATGATATAACGTGCATTCATAGTGAATGGGCAACTTTGAAATTTTGTAATCGCAACGTATAGTCACCAAAAAAATTAAGGTTGGTAACTGTTATTTATAACTGCCTGAATTAAGTGCAGCTGGAAATTCGGTTACATTTTTATTTTTCAAAATCGTTAGTTTTAGAATGTTTTTGGGATTTTGTTTGCTTTTGTTATTTTGAAAGTAAGTTGCCCATAACTTAAGAAATATCATGTTTAGAGTGTAAGGTGATACTTTTTAAGAGTTCTCTCATTCTAGTTTATAGTTATGTATTGAGTACAATGTATTTTAGGCTTAATGTGAGTAAAACATATATTATTCCATACATGTGTTTAATTTAGCTTCTTTAAACGGGAATATTACTCAAATTCGTTTCAGAGTTGGATCATTCGCTAATGGTTTTGAATTGGCTGACGTACACAGATGTAGCAAAATACATTCTTATAGATAAATTCTTAACATGTAAGTAACAATAACAACTGAAGCGTTATTTACAAAAACAGCTATAGTCCAACTTAGGACGTATTCATAGTTGCCATTTGAGTATTCCATAATACTTCAGTATCTTTTAAGTGCTACACGTTTTCCAGCTGTAGTTTATAAAGCGTCAAGTGATAATTTAGAACCGTTTTGAATTATCACTTGACGCTTTAGAAACTACAGCTGGAAACGGTGTAGTACTGTTTTATGTTTCACAGTTGTTCGATACTCGTCATAAAACGTCAACATGACATTTCGTTATAGCCAAGGCGATTTTGTAAGTTAATTTTGGAGTAAGGTATTGTTAGTTTCTGCCACTTCTGTAAAAATCTCCGACAAAAAAACACGAAATACTGGCACAAAACAAATGACAGAAAACATCAAACTACGTAGGCATAAGCATAACAAATTGACATATTTGATACAGGACAACGTCTCCAAGTGTTTTCACTTCCTCTCGTAAGTGTTGTCTGGGAAACAGAGGAAACAGCACAAACACACTTGGTAAGGTACTCAAGTGGACACTTCAGGGATCTCTATGAATACGGCCCTTAGTATTTTGTAGGAACAATAACTGTTTCTGTAGAAACACAAGGGGACTACCATTATTTTTGTAGAATTATCGAAACCTTAATGTATCTTGAGACTAAGGTTGTTCTTGCTACAGCCGAGTTATCGATTCGTTTCGGCGCTTCACAGGTTATGGAAAGCATACATGACATTTTGTACTACGGCTGTTTTTGTAAGAAACGCCTCAATTGTACCAGTGAACTTCTGTTGTTTTGAATATTACAGACAAACAAAAAAGTACTTAATTATAGTTGTCTCGATGAAGACGCCTTTCTACATGGTAACATTCTAATGCCGCAGACGCTCTTTGAGCAGGAAGGAACTACGAGAGGTGGGTTGGATTGATAACTGGCCATTGGACGTTCAGTACACACCTGCAAAAGCTGGCGATTGAAATGGCAAACCCATTATGCAGGAAGTGGGGTGAGACAGAGGAAACAGCTATGCATATTATCCTCGACTGTCCTTCCTTGAGTGAAAACAGGAAGTCATCTCTAAATATAGGCCAAAAGGGAAGACAAGAGAGCATCGTCCAATACACCTCAAAGTTTGCACAGGACTTAGTATAGGACTCTATTTGATCCCTATGACTGGGGTTGCACACTAATCCTTAAAGCTGAGCGGCAACTATTAGGGCAACTGAACCCTAACCCCCTCACTGCAAAAAAGACGCCTTTCTGAACAAAGAAATAAAAATCGATACATCTGTGTGGGCGCCTGAGATAGGAATATACATAGAAAAATTAAACCTACAAAACTCTTTGCGTCCCTGATTTTATGGGCGACCTGCGCAGCTAGAAGAAATAAAATATGTTTCAATAACTGCGCCAGATTTGAATTCCAACACATGACACATGTAAAGCTCTCACATGGGAGTTAGTAAGATATGAGCATTGCGAGAGATAGAGCAAGTCCTGATTGTTAGTCATGGTTATCAAAAAGGTGAAAGTTTGCTGCCTTCGTAAAGTGTGTCCAAATTTTGACCATCGGGCGTTACTCATTCATCTACCTGGAAAATAAAAAAATTCGAAAGTACTGCTTCAATTGATAATGTGAAATTTACATGAGGGTTTTCTGGCAGAGAGACCATCAACCTTTTGGTGGGGGTTTTGACAAAGCTATTGCCGGCTGAATAGACATTTATCACTCCTGAGAGTGGTAGGAGACCCCATCTGCTTCAGATGCTGGGAGGACGACGAAACGGCGTTCGACTTCCTAGGGCAGATGTCGGTGTGTATCGTAACACCTCATTGGGGTTCAGATATTCAGTACGAGACAGAATTCGGAGAGGAGCCGCTATATTCAGCGACATGGTCGAACACTGATTTTCGTTAAAAGGTCTGAATGGTTCGACAAGGAGCTTTCTAGGACTTAGGTTTTCAGTATTTACATTGTTGGTTCTGTGGGGTGGCAAAAAGGACTTCGCCTCCCCATCACTTCTATTACTAGGTACTACTATACGACATAACGTTCATAACAAAACAGTTCTGGAAACTGTAGCCGATACATATCGCCCCCAACTCACCAAACTGTTTATTTCTGTAGATCATTCTCTTATAATATGTGTCATCGTCTGTACAATAGAATCCCCATAGATTTAAAACATTCTGCATCCAAATCAATTTAAACTTAAGATTCAAGAGGTATATTTTTCTTAACAGTTAGTTCAGGGTAATACTTTAGAATAAGGTGCGAATAGTCAATTCAATTTAGTTATGAGGAAGTGTTTTTCGTTTCAGAAGGTTTTGTTTTATAATTTTAGTGTAAAGGGCTGAACTTTGGTCATTCTTAGAATGCCTTCAGTCCAATTGCGACATGAATATGTTACTTATGGTTTTTTTATTGTATTGTATCTTTTTTATATACAGAAATGTCATGTTGCAAATAAATATTCATTCTGACTTTCTAAGTTCCTCTCACATGATTACGGTAATAACAAATGTTGACATGCTATGCCAATTCAACTCCTGAACTATTATTCATCGGAATTTAGGAAGGATTATACAATATTACAGGTTTTCAGTATTACAGACTTTTGGAACGCTTTGTGTAACTTTTCATCCAGGCCTTAAGTATGAAATAGAGTGCGGCAAGGTAAGAGGTAACGTAAGACGTAAGAATATAAACCTGTGGAATCAGATGAGAGTGTTTATAGTCGTAACGTAAGAGGTAACGCAACACTCTCATCTGATTCCACAGGTTTATTAGGGACTAAATAGAGTGCGGTAAGGTAAGAGGTAACGTAAGACGTAAGGTAATAAACCTGTGGAATCAGATGAGAGTGTTGCGTTACCTCTTACGTTACGACTATAAACACTCTCATCTGATTCCACAGGTTTATTTTCTTACGTCTTACGTTACCTCTTACCTTACCGCACTCTAATCTATACTTTACTGTTGCAGGTGTTGTGCAAATGTGTTTAGTGTAAGGCCTGAGACCTTGGGACCGACATAATGAGAGGGATAATGGTAACTTTGATTTGTTTGCAAAGTCGTTTTATTTCCATGGCAAAGATGGCATTCGGGTATTTAGATATCTTCCCGGCGTAGGTGTTTTGGATATTCACATCATGGGAAATAGCAATATCGATCAAATAGGTAACTTTGTCGGCCTTTGACTAATAAACCATATCTGGTCTATTGGCTGGAATAGTCTTGTTTGTATTTCAATGTCCCAGTATAGTTTATATTTATTGTTGTCTACTACTGATGTCGGAGAGTGTGATGTAATATGGATCTGTGTTTTTATTCACTTCTGTGTCATCGGCATCGACTGCTATGGTCATTATAGCCTCGTGTTCTGTTTCCCGGCGCCACTCTGGGAACAGCACTGTTAATTAGAAGCCAACAGTGAAGGCTCAGGTGGGGATTCTTCGCTGAGCTTTGTTTACGGATTTTTATTTTTGATTAAAAAAACCAGAAATAAGTTCTATTTGTTTGTACTTTGTAGTTAGTTATTATCAGTATTATTATTAAAAAGTCCGAAGTCGTCGATTCATCATAGTTCAGAAGAATTGGATAACAGCCACTCTTTATCGTATTCTCCCTAAATATTTGCATCTAAACGCACAACTTTTTCAAGCAGCTCGTATATGCAGAACAAATAGAGTGCACTAACTGAATCCTGCAGCAAACAGAAGTGAATATCGACTTTGTGCACCAAATCGTTTTCGGTGATGAGACCCATTTTTAACTCGCTGGTGTCGTTACTCGGCAAAACTCCGCATTATGGATTTAAAAATCTCCGAAGGAGTCACCAAAAAGCAATGCGTTTCGTTATTATTAATTCAGCAAATAAATAAATATAGTGATCTGAAAGGGCTCTGCAAAATACGGAACTGATACCAATAAAACTGCGACCACCACCTGGTAACACTATACAAATGTTACTTTAATAGGTCAGAATGGGAAAAGCGTATGCTTTTTGACAATCATTTTATTGTTGTCAGGAGAATAATAAACAAATCATTCTCAAAGTTCGCTTTTGAATGTGTTTGAGGACTCTGGTGTTTCCATTTTTTAAGGAGGGCGAATTTGTGGACGAGAGGGAACTCCTTTATTTTCAATCAATTGATACGTTCTTATATTGCCCGAACTCACACTCCTATTTTTTGTGCATAGCGGAATCTTTAAGGAGTGCAAAAATTGGGAAGTTTCCAACTTTAGGTACCGCTGTTTGGTAACTTTACGATTAATTGGAAAAAATAATCGTTATTTAAGTACACGTTTCTCTATCGTTTTTCGATTCCGTGCGATCATTTTGAAGCAGAGGCAAAAGGTCATTGGCAAATTCTTCTCATGGCGTACATATATACCTAATTATTTATATTTTATGATATAGTTCAATAAAAAATAGTCTTTAGCGTAGTCATTGTAGTAGGATAGGTCAGTTGGCTTCTATTTTTCGAAAAGGTGGACGAAGAAATCTGCCAACAGCGCCGCCCCTTTGATGTAAAGCCCACTTCTCCAGCGAAAAGCTGGGATTTCAGAACTTTTTGACATGCACGCTTGTACTATTTATTCTATATCTATACAGCTATACGTCGCTCAGTGCTAAATATGGACCAATTAGATGCATAGTCGTAGTGACAGTAGCCAAGTAATTCTGGGGTTTTCGGACTACTTAACTATTATAGAGATTTTATAACATCGCCAATCGCCATTTGGTGGAAAAAAACATTGGTCATTTTGAGGAAAGATTTTATTAGTGTTATAGTGTTGTAGGCGCAATCGATGCACCACATTTCAAAACAGAGAAGCCTCCTGAAGATCTCAAACACTGTTAGAATTACGAATTGGTATTTTTTGTCCAGAAAGATTCCAATAACTAAGACAGTTTTTGAACTATTGCCCTAGAACCGCCATTTATTTCTTATTTGAAACAATCAATCTACTTGGCATTCTATTGCGTGTATGAAATTATTTGAATCCTGTAGAAAGATCGTCTATATCCTCACAGTATACAGTTACTACGAACAGTTAAGGCACTATCTACTTAATTCGATTTACGGTGTAAACTGTATTGCTTTCTTCCTTTTTAATTGTTAATTGTTAAGTACTTGTGAGAAATACTTGTTCGCAGTGGCGTGCACTAACAATTTTAAGCCGGGGGTGGGACGCACTATTGCAGTATTATACACATTATAACGGAAACATAATAATGAAAATCTCACAAAGTTTAGGAAATTTATGCCCTTTTGTGTAATCTCTGTTGGTGTGCGTGTACATATACAATGTGTCCGTTCATCGAAGTCGGAGCCTCTAGGGGGATAAAATACGTTCATTTTTATCGACTCCTCAAAAGTAGTTTTTCTCCCACCATAAGAAAATGGCAGCGACTTTGTTTTTGTTTAATTGATGCATGAATGTTATACTAATTTAACCATAGCTACCTATGTAGACGTTCTAAAAACACAAAATAAGTCATTCGATAGAGAAATATGTAGACCATAAACTAGCGGTAAATATTTTCCAAATTTTATTTCATAAAAGGTCAAAAAAATTGCTAAAAGAAAATAATTAGGTATGTAATTTTTGGGTTTTTTTACAATTTTAGTTTTTTCAAAAATTCTGAGCTGTGAACCTACATTTTTTTATTTTTAAGCGATAGTACATATATGATGTTTTCTAAAAAAATAACTGCACATCTTAGACCTAATTAAAGTAGTTTAGAAGCTATGATGGTTTGAATATGACCCTTTATTGTCTAGTCCGGTAGTTGAGAAGGCAACAAAACAAAATACTTAGTATCACGACATTTATTTTGGGTAAAAAAGAAGCAGATGTTACAACCGCTGTTCGAAATGTCCTCCTTGGTGTTCAGACATGCTGTTGCTCTTTCTGACACATGTTGTGTGGAGCGACTGATCATCACTGTCATTCCGTAATTCATTTCCGACTTGAATAATTTTGCTAAGGTCCTCGCGTGTATTTGGCACGTCGATATGCACTTTCTGTTTCATTGTACCCCACAAGAAAAAATCAAGTGGTGTCAAGTCCGGTGAACGTGGTGGCCAAGCGATTGTTCTACCGCGTTCAATCCAGAGCAAATATTCTTGGAGAATAATCCTTGACCTATAGGCCAGTGGTACTTCCATAATGGCGTCCAGGAAGTCGGTGTACAAGAATTCTAGAAATCTACGGCCATTCATTCTGGCTGGCAATATGGGTGGGCCAATCAAAATATCATCAATCATTCCTGTTCACATATTTATCGAGAATTCGCCGCAAATGTATGAAGCCATTTACATTATTGATATTCGCCGTGGATTGGACGCGGTGGAACAATCGCTTGGCCACCGCGTTCACCAGACTTGACCCCACTTGATGTTTTCTCGTGGGATACAATGAAACAGAAAGTTTATGCCGACATGCCATATTTACGCGAGAAGCTTATTTGCAAAATTGTTCAATTCGGAAATGAATTAAGGAATGACAAAGCGATGATCAGTATCAGTAAGAGCAACAGCATATTATCTGCAACCCCAAGCAGGACATTTCGAACAGTGGTTGTAACATTTGCTTCCTTTTTTCCTAAATAAATGTCGTCGATTAGACAAAACCATCATAGCTTCTAAACTACTTTGCTTAGGGCTAAGATTTATAGCTATTTTTTTAAGAAACATCATGTAGATACTGTCGCTTAGAAATAAAAAAGTGTAGGTTAAGAGCTTAGATTTTTTTGAAAAAAATAAAATTGTATAAAAAAGTGCAAAAAATTACATTATTATGTTCTTTTAACAAGTTTTTGCCTTTTTATGATATAGGTACAATTAGGAAAACATTTACCACTAGTTTATAGTCTACATATTACGCTATCTACATGGGTAACTATGGCTAACTTAGTACAAGACTCATGGTTGGATTAAAAAAACAAAATGGCTGCCATTTAATTGTGGTGGGAAAAAAACTTCTCATGGGAGGAGGGAGGGGGGGGGGTGATTTGTCGATAAAAAGTACTGCGTTTTATTCCCCCAAAGGCTCCGACACCGATGACTAAACACATTGTATTCTATATCGCAATCATGCTAAATATCACATGTATTATTATTTTTAGAAGTATTTCTGTATGCGTATTCACCGAACAACTTTTAAGGATTTAATTTCGTCGTATTTAAATATAGTAATTGAGAAAGAAAAAACTGAAGGTATGATCTTCTAGGTACGCTCTAGCGTGGATCGGAAAATTAGGTCCCATTTCATGTACGGGAACTAACAAAAGAACGTGTTTACGAACTAGTACGAAATGTTTGAAAGTTCTTAAAAACAATACAAAAGCAATGATATAAATAATAATATGAATAAAAAAATCAAGTATATTTAGGGCACATGTCTATTAATAGAATATCTTTGAAATGGGCTTATCTATACCTGCGCCCACGAGGTTTGACTAACCCCATGCCAAACACCCTGCATTGACTCAGTTAAACCAGTTAAATTTATATTTGGAATTTGATGAATATTTCTGAAAATATCAGGAAAGGTCAGAAATAAATAAAATAAAGCGAAGCGATCTAGTCAAAAGCAATAACAATTAGCGTACTTTGCGTGTTGTTTCCGGAAAGATAGAAGTTCTTTGGAGCAACCTACAACTTTGGACGATGAAATGATGAAAGGGGGGGGTCTGGACCCGGCGGACCCCCCTAGTTGCGCCACTGCTTGATTGACCCACATAAGGCCATTAAGCGCGTCATCCGAACAACGCATACCCTCAAATTGATTGCAAAAGTGAAGAAGCTCAGAGAAAGTTGGTCGTATCTTCTTTATACAGCAAAACACGTTTCTATTGGTAAACATTGTACATATTATTAATAGTCTCACATAAAAAATTCTGTTATTACTATCGATTTATCGTCAGGGTTCGAAATAAGCTTGAGAATCATACAATATTTATAAAAATAAATGGGTCACCTGAATCGATATTAAATGACTTTAAATACCACGTGTACAATTTCATTAGTCTATGCTTATGGATTTATATTAATTTTTGATTAGGTTGCTAATCGATACAGTTTATATAGGTGCCTTTTGTAAATACACATTGCGAGTGCTTTAATTCGGGTAATTAAGGCTGCATTCAAGCGTTACAAAAGACCCGTACAGTAAAGGGACAAAACTGACAGCATATAATTTTATAGTGCTAACCAATCTAGAGAAATGTAACCTATAGCTAAATGGAATTTTGTATGCGCGTTAACTTCCTGTTACTGAAAGCAGTGAACCAATACTATCAATAGAAACAATTACTCTGAGGGCTAATACCCCTACCAGCATTGAATTACGCTATTAGCTCGAGTGCTTCCTTGGAGAAAACATGTTTTCACCTTGCCCAAAGCACCGTACATTGACAGAGAGAAGTAGGGTCACTCTACTAAGCCCCGCCCCCCAATGTTGCCTTTCCAACTCTGCTCTCGGAACCTACGCAAGCTGGCGAATTCGGAGGCCCGCTGATCTCGAGCAGTAGCCGAACGCTAACAGCTGTGGTTTACAGGGTCAGTCCACCTAACACCACCTAACACGCGACACGGTGCACGGGATACAATCGGTAGCTGCATCTGCAGTTATTGTGTTGAATGGTTTATTGAATAATAAATTATATTCTATCTATACTATAGAATTCATTTCTATTGACCCCCGTATAAGTAAAGTGAACGTTGACCGTTGACGTCGACAATATCGCACAGTCGGATTCCCTGTAAGTAAACGAGTCCGCACGAAGGGAACCCCTCTCAAATCGAGGCGGCTCGCATTTCTGAGACTCACATCAAAGTCGGCACGGCGAGTGACCCTACTTGTCTTTGTTAATGTACGGTGCCCAAAGTGAGCTCAAGGATGTTACAATCTTTGTTAGGAAGATGTCCTGAATAGCACCAGGCGCAATATCCCTAGTCCAAAACAGGTTGACCTGAGTAAAGCCCGATATCGCGGTATCAGGCTGATATGAAAGCAGAGAACGAACAGAAACAACCACTCCAAAGGCTAATACTCCTACCGGCATTGAGTTACACCCTACACTATTGGCTCGAGTACTTCCTTTGGGGAAACATCAATAAAATGTTTTCACCTTACCTAAAGTATAACCTCAAGCATATTACCTACCATCTTTGTTTGGAACATGTCCTGAATCGCATCAGGCACGATGTCCTTAGTTCATACACGACAGCGCTGTTCCGATCTCTTGGATCTCATCAGGTGGGCCTGAGTAAAGCCCGGTATCAGGCTGGTATGAAAGCAGTGAAAATATTGCTATATTGCTATATTGAAAATATTGCTCAAACTTCGTTTTTAGGCGTTTTAGGGGTTCCAGATCATTTTCAAATTTTTTTTTTGGTGGGGGTGAAATTGGGATGGTTGGGGGGTGGGGGGTTGTAAAATTGAAAAATTTGTTGCATTCATAATAGACTGTCCACTGACCTTTGAAGGAAGACTTAGTGACATAAATAACTTTTTTAGGTCCATCCGAACATTGCCTTGCCTATTACTGAAACCAAAGGGCTTTTCTGGTGTAAACATACAAGTATTGCTTCAGATCGTTCTATATTCTGTAACGAGGAAACTGTTGAATTGATTTCAATGGAGTTTTGACAAACAGCTCAAACTTCGTTTTTAAACGTTTTAGAGGTTCCTGATCATTTTCTGGGTTTTTTTGGGTGGGGGTGAAATTTGTATGGTTGGGGGGTCGAGGGTTGAAAAACTGATCATTTTCTACCTTTTTTTTAGGTGGGGATGAAATTAGGGTGTTTGGGGAGTTGTAAAACTAAAAATTCTTTAGTATTGATAATAGGCTGTCCATTGACCTGTGAAGGATAAGACAATTTTAGGGGACCTGCCGATGATTGGGTTGCAAGGGGATCTCAGACTAAAGCTTTATGCTATGGGAAAATAATAAACTGGTATCACCGTAATGTGTGGGAAGTACTGAGTCAATCAGCTTGACTCCATTTTTTCATAGGAGTTACTTAGGCACGTTTTTAACATGTTTTTATTAGTTTTAGATTAAGGGGTCGGACGCTCCAACTCTGCCGCGAAAACGATTTTGACGGCTTCAAATCCGTCAGGCCAGCGGTCGACTTCATTTTTTACTTCCCACACCGATAGGTAAGGGGAGTATTGTGATCGCGAAAATTTTCGATTTTGAGATATACTTTTTGGGCATTTTATGATGCCTACATAAAGAAAATCCACGTCGCTCACTTCCGTCGGTCTGTCTGCCGGTCTGTCTGTCTGTCGGTCGGTCTGTCGGTATGTCTGTCGGTCTGTCTGTCTGTCGGTCTGTCTGTCTCTTGGCATTTTTCCAGCCTCCTAATCTCAGCAACCGCTGCCTAGATTTTGATGAAATTTGGGCAGCGATATGGTGTGGGTAATGTAGGTAATGTTGCTACAATTTTGAAAATCGGTGCATGGGCAGCGGAGTAATTAGCAGAAAACGAAAAATTTCAAATATTCCTCAAACTTCGTTTTTAGGCGCTTCAGAGGTTCCTGATCATTTTCTACTTTTTTTGGGTGGGGGTGAAATTGGGGTTTTTTGGGGGGGGTTTGTGAATATGAAAAATTTGTTGTACTCATAATAGGCTGTCTACTGACCTGAGAGAGAGAGAGAGACCTTAGCTGTATTATACACTTTTTTAGGTCCACCTAAACACTGCCTTGACATATTACAGAAACCAAGGTATTTTCTTATGCATAAAAAATACATACGAGTATTACTTTGGACCGTTCTGTGTTGTATATGTGGAAACTTTTGAATTTAATAACATTTTGATACAGATTTATTACCACGACGAGTATGAAAAACGCGTATGGTTGTTAGAAATCGTTTCAGTGGCGGCGCGGCAATAATAAAAAGACAAAAATATAGAAAACACCTCAAACTTCGTTATAGACGTCTTAGCGGTTCCTGATCATTTGCAATTTTTTTTTTTTGGTGAGGGTGAAATTGGGGTGGTTCGGGCGTGAGCGTTTATAAAACTCAAAAATTTGTTGTATTCATGGTAGATTGTCCATTGACATGTGAAAGAAGCATCTAGTAGAATAAAACACTTTTTTTGTGGTCGGGCGAGCGATGATTTGGTTGCAAGGGCATCTACACTATAGTTTCGTGCTATGGGAAAGTAATGCAACTGGTATAATCCGAATGTGTAGGAAGTACTGAGTCAATCAACTTGACTACATTTTTTATTACTATTCCACCACCTCTGGATGGATTTCAGAAACTAATAAAAACTGTAAAAATCCAAAAATATCAAATTACATTCATAATATTACAATTACAATATTTCCTCTGCTCTTTGGTAAATGATGTGCCAAGACGTCGCGTCGTCTGCTTGCAGTATGATAATACACCTACTCAGACATACAAACACAATACAAGTACCAATGGTACTGAATTATTCATACGACGCAAGTCCATTTTATGTTTAGAAAGTTCAAACATTGAACTCAACAGATCACCAGCAGAACCACAAAATCTAAGTCGAAATGAATCTGATTTTCAATGTAGACTTTCGTTTACGCGATAAAATCAATTTTATCAATGATGGCTACATTAACTTTAATAGTCGCAAAAGTCCGATTTGAAGAGGTGTTGGTTCTTGGGCTGTTCGCTTGACGTTTCGCAAACACGAGTCGTTGGCATCCTCAGAAGCTGTTACATGTTCGGCATGTTCCGAGGACCTGAGACCGAGACCGCATTATATACCCCTGGTTAGGAGGGAGGCGGCTGTGCTGTGCAGCGCCAATCCCTGTGGATCTCCTGCCAATCTTAGAATATTTGCGTCTTATAGGGCGGGTATCCATATTCTGTTGAACTTGTATGATTCTTCTTTGTTGTTGAAGTTGTTTTTTTGTTTATGAATCTCGATGGACTTTCCGTACAATATGGCGTAATAAGACGAGGTCGTAGCAAGAGCCTGTGGATCCTCAAACTTCATCTTGTGGTCAACACTTTCCCGACTTTACGAAGAAAAGTGGTTTGTGTCTATATGAAATCAAAGGCACACAAGATTTTAAATAAAATAGTGACTTCATTATGTAGGAAAAGCTGTAGGGTGCTATTTGAAAGAAAACTTGGGGCTGAGTTTTAGCAAAGTTTACGGAATACATATAAGTTAGATCACTCCGCAAAAATATCAAAACGGACTGCCCCTTGCTCCGTCACCCCGGTACACCGGTAGCAGTGTACCGATGTCAGCCGGGAGATACGGGGCGGCGCAAAGTATAGGTTGAACGTGTTTAACGCGAAGTCTATACAGTGTCTCAAAAATATCGGATTTTGTTGTCTCGGCTTTGTTTGCAGGAAATGATTTGATTTTATCAATTAAATTTATTAACGGATTTGATGACGATTAAGACAAGCTATATGTCGGAACTGGGCAGTAGTAGAGAATTATAATTTTGGGGATGTAAATTAGAGCAGATGTTGTGTCTTTTTTGTCATTGTACTAACCAATGAGGTATTTGTTTTTGGTCTCGTGACATTCGATTCAAAATTATTAATAGGCCACCCTGTACATTTGTGCCATTCTGTGTTCCTCCCAATAAAACAATTCCAACAAACTAGCACACTTGGGGTCTAAAGTGATTAATTCAAGACCTACAGGTATTTAAAGGATTGTATCACGCTACAAGCGTATAGTGAGACAAAATATTCAGTCGGTGGTCTTACCATACCGCCCAGGGACATTGTAAATTATATTTTAGAGCTCAGACATATTTTTATTGGTAACTTTAACAATTTAGTTTCTACAGTAGCAATTGGAATGACACTGAAAAGCAAAATGTCAAAAATAATTTATTCACATCCAAGTAAAGCATTTCCACATGATTATCTTTTAAAATCTAAAATAGGGCTAGACGATGACCCTCACTGCAGATGTGGAGAGATTGGTACTGCTCAACCCTGTATTTTAGAATACCAATTGATCAATAATGAGGTAACAGACCTCTATCACAGATTGTCAAACTATATTCCGTTACCTGTTAATATGATCTCTATATTAGCAAGTGAAAACAACTGTGCATACAAACTATTATATAACTTTTGCACACAAAAACTAAAAATAACACTGTAACTTTGAACTATAACTAATATAAAACAATGTTCATATTATTAATAAAAAATAAATGTCCATCCAAAATAGAACTGGCCAGTTGATCTGAGATCAGAGCCAATAACATAAATAAAAAAAATCTTTCAAAATTGTACATACGAGTTCGTAATACTATACCACAAATTTTATAAGCTGTGGCCTCAAAAATAAGCCAAATAAACAAAACGTTAAGATAAAAATACTACAGCGCTGTTAAATACAAGAACTAAAACACTGATGAAATCCAACTACCTAGATGCCAAAATCTTATTGATTTTGTATAAAAGTTCTCACCTTGACTAGTTTTTCTTTCTATCAGTAACATGAACTTATCTTCAGCTCCTGGAAAATCTACTGCAAATAACGTTTCTTTAGATCGTTTTCTAGGTTTTATGTCTTTCAGGGATACTATGAAGCTATCTTCCTTGATGACTTCTTCTAAAGCCCCAGTTAATCCTGAAACAAAAGAAAAATGATAGACTTGAATATACAAAGTAGATCAATGTGTGGTCTATCGACTAAGGATACAGCAACAGGGGCTAGCCACCGCCTGCCATGTGACCACGTGACCAGGAGCACCGATCCCCTGATCCGCTGTGTTCGAGGACACGGGAATGCAGGTAATGGAGCCAACCTTTCACTTCCCACGCCAAAAGGTGGGGGCAGTATGGTGATTACGACAATTTTCATTTTGAGATAATACGCTTTTGGGACGATTTATGATAACTACATAACGAAATTCCACGTCACTCATTCCCGTCTGTCTGTCTGTCTTTCTGTCTGATGTCTGTCTGTTGGCGTTCTTCTAGCCTCGTAATCTCAGTAACTGCGGCATGGCTTGTGATAAAGTTTTGGGTAGGGATATGCTGTCGCGTCGTAGTCGGTAATGCTACTATACTTTTAGAAGTCAGTGTTTGGGCGGCGGAGTAATTAGCTAAAGAACAAAACCTTTCAAATATTCCTTAGACTTCGTTTTTAGGCGTTTTAGGAGCTTCTGATCATTTTCTGCTGTTTTTACTTATCTACGAAATAGCTACAATATGTGAACGCATTTGAGATTCATTAGTAATAGTTTTACTAGGTTTTATTTTTGATATCCATTCATGTAACTTAGTGTATTAGCAAAATAAACGTTATATTTGTATTTGTATGTCTAAATCGGCTGTCAATACCTAGTCTTGCAATGACCCTCGTATATATGTAAAACCCAGGCGTTAGCAAGTCCCCGCTAAAAGACCCTCGTATTTGGGCAAAAACCAACGCAAAAACTAACTGGCGTGTGCGGCCGCGGCATCGCTTTCATGTGAGTTCTTCAAAGTGCCGACGGACAGTGATCCAACTTATATGTATTCCGTAAACTTTGGTTTTAGGAGCTGAAGTAAAAAAGCATTTTGAAATCATTACATGATAGACCACTACTACTATCAAAAGTACCACTCAGTTTTCGTTTGAACTTTTATTGTTACGAGAATATCACGTGTCAAGGATATTCTGGCACACTCATTTACTAGCATGTCATACTAGGAGGCCCATGGCTTTGACTTTCTTCATCACATCTCTCCATAGTTTTTTATTTTGCGTAGTGTTTTCCCAATCTGGTATATTCATTAAACGTATATATCTTGTTTGACACATCTGAACCACTTCTTCTTGAGTCTTCCTCTTTTTTTTTTACTACTTTCGCCTCTTAGTAATAAGTACTCTTTTGGCTGTTCTACGTAGGGTAAACTTGTCCTAACCACCACACTCTTTGAGCTCGGATTTTTTGCACTATACTGGGCTGGTTATATCGCTTCTTTATTGGTCCTTCTTCTCCATATAACGTCCTCATTTTGTGTGCCGCCATATATTTTTCTTAACATCTTCCTCTTCCATCGTTCCAATCTTTGTTATGTTTCTTAGGCTTAATACCCTTATCGTAAGTATATTTAAAAAAATATATCACAGTTCTTGAGTTCAGAATCTACTTCTGCATCAAATTATTATCTTTTCGTAATTAGGCATAGTGCTTCTTCTGTCTTTGGATTAATTATCTTCTGACTGCAACACCATAGTGCACCCAGTAAGGTATACAAACACAATACTAATGATAGTGAATTATTCATGCCAGCACAGGTCTCAGGTCGCCAAGGCCCCCACCTCCCTCTCACCTGTCTCACGCCCAGCTGATTTCCCCCTAAGCCGCTGAATCGACTGGCGCGTTCCAACAGCGAACCATACACAATCAACCGGCAATTTCTTCCTTGGTTCGAGTCGGATGTGGGCGCGATCCCGCGATGTTCGGTACCCGCGACAAGGACCTACGTGAACCGTAGCAAAACTAGTAAAAGTTATTACTACCAATTCGGTAATCCGGCTGAAAGTGGGTTGTTATCAGATATCGATAAGTTGCGGTTTTGTGTCATCAGAATTTCGCCCGGAGAAAAGCTCTATAGGTGAGTTCGCTACCAAAAGAGTGAAGTTATCTTTTTTCTTGATAAATTAGAAGTTTGGCCCCGTAAATGTTGTTCATTCGGCCGAGATATTAACACATTTCTTTAGGCAACTGGCTTAGAAGTCTGTCCGAATATTATACAAAAATATACTCTCAAGGTATACCTACATTGTGAATGTCGCTCCGAGTAATCGTTTTCCAGATAGCTCAATTGTTTAGTGACCTACTGTATAATATCCAGGAAACAGATGGTTGGGTTTAGGTCAAGAAAAAGAGGGAGTCTCTTTCACTGTTTTGCCGACGTTTCGGCCTTTATTAGGCCATCTTCAGGGCACTAAATTTTTTTTTATAATTAAACAAACAATTATACGTTACAGTTATAAAAAATTGAATATATAAAATGACAATAAACAATAACAGATTAAAAAGGAGGGGTGACCATTGCTATTTGAAAAAAAAACCTAATATACAATATACACAATAAACGGGTAGTACTTACACCAGTGATGGACTCTTTGAATCAAATTTTGATTTTGACAATACAACCATTTTAACAAAACAAAGTAATTTAAAGAAACGTTTGTTTCTTGAAATGATAAATATAAAAAAAATTAATACCGTTAACAAGAAACAGGACATACAAAATTTAAATAGTAGTTATTTTAACCTGATCAGCAAAATACCACACATTTACTACTACTACTATAGTTAACACTGTTCTAGATTACCCCATCCCACCCCTTTTTCTACATTTTCTGTTTTCAACTTCGCCCTGTATTCAATGTTTATACTTATAAATATTCAAATATTATGTTTCTTGCTAACCTTTTTGTCCCCCTATAGATTTCCTTTATAACACCTATGATTTTTGCCAGTCCGGCGTACACATCAATTGTGAATAGACATATAATCTCCGTCTTATTGTCTTATTTATTTATTACGTGTCGTTTTGCCCTTACATATTTTTTTGTATATTAGGTTTTTTTTTCAAATAGCAATGATCACCCCTCCTTTTTCATTTGTTATTGTTTATTGTCATTTTATATATTCCATTTTTTTTTAACTGTAATGTATAATTGTTTGTTTAATTATAAAAAAAAATGTTAGTGCCCTGAAGATGGCCTAGTAAAGGCCGAAACGTCGGCAAAACAGTAGAGACTCCCTCTTTTTCTTGCCCTAAACCCAACCATCTGTTTCCTGGCTGTTTTCCAGATATCTACCTATCAATTAGTCAGCACACAGTCAAATTTCCAAATATAATTTTTTTTATAGAAGTAGGCCTGTGTTAAAAGCATATGTCAGTTGCAACACAGACGCTACATACTCATAGTTACTGGTAAACTTTGCTAGTGCTTGTTGACAATTTACACGTACTTAGTTCTTGAAAAAATGTTTAATAGGTTCGCAAAAAATGTTTCAAGAACTATGAGTAATACTCAAATGCTCTTATTTTCAATTAGGTAAGCTATTATCAAAAGCAGCGGGAAAGTAAATTCGGTCAAAAAATGGATACTTTACGGATTTTGATAAATCCATGACAATCAACCAGAATTTGTGACGACATTACTGCAAACCTTTGTAGAATAAATAATCTGCACGATAAGAGCCTACATTAACAGTTTGAGGAGGGTCACCAACTAAATGAACATTCAGTAAGACCGCATGCTAACTGAAACTAAACTAATTAGAAGCTTAGAATCATTAAATAGTTGATAGCCAACTATAAAGTCTTAATTTACTATATAGTTTTTCATCTTCTTGCTCTTTAAGGTTCATCTTCAATAGTAAATTGGAAACAAAGGTATATAAATGCTCATAGATAATTCTTTTATGATAATAATTAACATATAATGTTTTTCTACATTGTTTTTAATCGAGTGAAACTTCCACCAGGTGCGTCAAGGACCTACGCGAAATATAGCAAAACTAGTAAAAGCTATTTCAAACCCGGTAATATGGCTGGAAGTAGGTTGTTATCAAGTATCAATAAGTTCTAGCTTTATGCCATCACAATTTCGTTCGGAGAAGCACGTCCTGCTTGAGAGAAACGCTCTAGGTAGGTAGGTATACTGCTTTACGTCGGTCAATGAATGAGTGAAACTGATTTTTGTGACAGTTATCTAGGCCGTTAACGATATATTGTAATACGTATGTTCAGGACCTGACCAGAAAACGTGTGTTGCCAATCATAGGTTAGCAAGTCTCATAATAAGAATAAAGATATTAACTAAAAAACTTAAATTGCGAACCAGATACTAACTACAAATTGAGTATGCAAACAGTTCTCGATAAATCAGTGGTACAATCTAAAGCTGCTCTAAAAAAGAATAATTTGTGTTTTCTTATAAGCTTAGAAAAAACTCTGATAATTTTTGGAATTAGTTGTCTTCAAATTAGCTGAAAAAATATTTAGAATCAGAATTTTTCTTATAGCACCAGTGGTTTCAACCGGAAAATTCTTTCTTGGCTCGAGTCAAAAGCCTAAGTAAGTAAAACTAGTAAATGTAACGATAATAATGAATTACTAATTCGGCTGAAAGTGGGCTTGTTGACAGATACAGCTAGTGTCTTCATAATTTCGTCGAATACAAGCTCTAGATCAGCAACCAGTTTGTATACCGATGTAGTAAAGAAAATCTCTTTTCTGTGCCGAATCCCAGGTGCTCTTTAACCGTTTTAAGCAACTCCCTTACAAAGTGGGCTGAACCTTGTGTAGAAGAAACAAAGAAAGGACCAGACGCAAAAAATAGGCTATTAGCCGGCATCAGCTTTCAGTAACATGCATAATAAGAACGAACAAACTAATTAGAAACTCAAATCGCGAACCAGCTACTAACTACAAGAGAACGCGTCGACATTCGATTTGCTGAATATTTATGTATAGGTAGTAAATTAAATCTGCTGGGAAAAGAATCATTGTAGGATAGTAATTTCCTATTGCTTTTTTGATACACAAATCGTTTATAAGGCATTACAAAAAGTCACATTCAGTTTCACGGGATCGCGATCTTGTGTAATCATAGGCTCTGAAAAATTCTCTTCCTAAACTGCCGATGTTCATCATCATAATAGTCACAATGTCTTGAAAGACATGTGAACTCGTAAAATGCATTTACTCATTTTAGGATATCTTTAAGATCTTTAATGCAGTAGTTTCCCATTTGCTTCCTACATCCTCGTGCCGTTGACCAGATGTATCTACTGGTTCATCCGCCTTTGGGGGCAATTTCTCACCCCAAGAACAAGAAGATGTCCTGACTCTTCTCAACTCGTCCACCCAAAGCTGTTGGTTAAAAATAGGTTACTGCTTATACCGACAGTAGTTCGGTTCCTTTTAGTCGCCTTTTACGACACGCAGGATATGCGATGGGGGATATTCTAACCCGCCCCCATACGGGGGCTGCCGATGTTATCAACCGGCAATTTCTTCCTTGGTTCGAGTCGGAAGTGGGCACGATCCCGCGATGTTCGGTACCCGCGACAAGGACCTACTTGAATCGTAGCAAAACTAGTAAAAGTTATTACCAATTCGGTAATCCGACTGGAAGTGGGTTATTATCAGATATCGATAAGTTGCGGTTTTGTGTCATCAGAATTTCGCCCGGAGAAACGCTCTAGGTATGTACACTTTATTGTTAAAAGGTTCCAGATACACCATGCAGTAATTTTATGGCCCTAATTTCTCAAAAAGTTAATCTTCCTCAATGGCTAGACACATTTATTATACAACGCACAGTGTCACGTGCTAGATGTTGAGGGCAGAACGATCCACGGCCGCACTAACATTAAAGACTGAAATCAAACTTGGTTGGATTTAACACAAGTCAAAATCAGATTCAGATGAGTCACTATCATTCAGATTGATAATAATGTCATTCGGTCGTGCATTTAAAAATGATGCCTACTTTTATTAGTACATGTTTAATGCAGTTTCGCCAATTCTATTGAGTTGTTAACTTTTTTCCAATAATCTTGGATTTCTATTTTTAAAGCCCCGATTACTAGCGCACGATTCTGGATTAAACATAATAATTTGCTACCTGAATCGAATATAAGGTACTAGAAGGCCACTGTTTTAAGAAAACGACATTCAGTACAGTACAGTACAAGTATTAACCATGTAAGCATTTAAATAATTCAACATTGTACGGAAATTATAGTTTCACTTATAAGTTTTACTATTAATATAAAAAATATTTTACCACTACCCTGATAGAGAGCGGTCTGTACTAAGGGTTGTTTAATGTATACGTATAGCTGTGGTTTTGGGAGATTATAGTGTCAAGTGTCGTAAAATTTACTTTTGGGTATATCTCGAAGATTGTTACTATACCATATATATCATAACCTTTTGAATGTCAATGTATGTCAATACGTACCTATGTCCATGATTCAAACTCATTTTTTGTGGCAATTATGTATGTAAGACGTTAACGATACAATGTAGTTAAGGACCAGATCAGCAAAAGTGTGTTGCTAATCTCAGGTCAGCAAGTCTCATAATAAGAATAAAGCAATTAGTTAAAGAACTTGAATGGCAAATCAGATACTAACTAAGTACAAATGAAGTACGAAAACACTAACTTGATGAATCAACGGTAAAATCTAAAGCTTCCCGAAAAA
Source organism: Callosobruchus maculatus (assembly GCA_951848785.1). Lineage (NCBI taxonomy): Eukaryota > Metazoa > Arthropoda > Insecta > Coleoptera > Chrysomelidae > Callosobruchus > Callosobruchus maculatus. Next base: position 441,538 of record CATOUR010000212.1, on the reverse strand, counting down.
CTTATAATTTGTGTTTTCTTATGTATGTCAAATGTAGACAGCATTGTTCCTCAGAATCTTTCTCTTATCGCCAGTGTTATCAATCGGCAAGTTCTTCCTTGGCTAGAGTCGCAAGTAGACACGTGAGCCATGGTAAAACTAGTAAAAGTAACTACTGAATTCACTGATTCGGCTGAAAGTGGCTTGTCGACAGGTATATCTTCACAATTTCGTCCGAATAAAATCTCTAGACAAGTAGTCAGTTTGTATACCGATAAAGTCCACCTCTTTCTGTGGCGAGTCCCAGGTCCTCTCAAACCTTTTTAGGCAACTCCCTTTCAAAATAGGCTGAACTGCGCGCAGAAGGAAGAAAGAAAGGAAGAACCTGACGCAAAAAGTAGGCTTTTTATCGGCATCGCCGGCTTTCAGTAGCACCCATAATAAGAACGAACAAACTAATTAGGAACTCAAATCGCGAATCAGCTACTAACTACAAATGAAGGCGCCGCCGCCGATGTGCTGAATGGTAATAAAATCAAATATCAGATAAAGAATTAATTGCCTATTCCTTTTTTTTTTCTCGTTCAGATGGCATGACAAAAATGACATTCAATTTGAGGGATAGCAATCTTGTGTACTCATAGACTCTGAAATGTTCTTAGATTCGCGTGCCCCCAAAGACACCGGAAAAAAACAGTGATAAATGTAATGGGCGATGCTTGACGGTTCCCAAAGTGTCGGTGCTATCAACCAGCAATTACTTACTTGGTTCCAGTCGGAAATGGGCGCGATCCCCGCGATGTCCAGTACTCTCTGTATAGACCTACGTTAACCGTAGCAAATCTATAGTAAAAGTTACCACCAAGTCGGTAATCGGGTTAAAAGAGGGTTATTATCAGATATCGATAAGCTGCAATTTTGTACCATCACACTTTCGTCCATAGACGCTCTAGGTATGTATACTTTATTGTAAAAGGTTCCAGATATACCATGCAGTAATTTTATGGCCCTAATTTCTCAAAAAGTTAATTGTTCTTTAATGGCTAGAATCATTTATTATAACTCACAGTGTCGCGTGCCAGATGTTGACTTATATTGTAAAAATATACTGTTCAAGAATACAAATGAAAAATGAGGAAATAGAATAGGATTTATTACAGTCAAAATCATATTCAGATGAGTCGTTATCATTCAGATTGATAATAATATTCATTCGGTCGTGTATTTAGAAATGATGACTCTATTTTTGTTAGTATATATTATGTTTAAGGCGGTTCCGCCAATTTCATTGGGTTATTAAATGTACCTGATCTTTAATAGGATTTATACCTGCTGATGAGCTTTGGGGATGATTGTTGAGTTCTGATATTTATTTTTAAATCGTTCCATATTAATTTAGTCGGATTAAAAATACAAAAATGAGGTGAAACATCACACTCATTACTTCTCGTCATTTCATCCACGATATACTTTTTATCTAAGTTGTAACTTTTTACTAATTCCAATAACTGACTTTTTTCTTTGATTTCTTATGAAATTGTGATATCTTGTTTTGTAAGTTTTTCTAAACGAAGTGCTAGATATTTTTGACAATAATCTTGAATTTATATTTCTATTCTTTCTATTTATTAAAGCATCGATTACTAGCACATGATTAATCATGATAATTTGCTATCTGAATAGAAGATAAGCTGGTCCACTGTTTAAAAAAAAACTTATAATTCAACTTTGTACGGAAATGAATAGTTTTACCATTAATATTAAAATTACTTCAGTACTACCCTGGATAGAGAGCGGTCTACAATAAGGGTTGTTTGATGTATAACTGTGATTTTTGTGACAGTTATAGATATACTGTAAAATATAAGTTAAGGACCTGACCAGCAAAAGTGTGTTGCCAATCACATGTCAACAAATTTCATAATAAGAATAAAGAAATTAATTAAGAAGCTCAAATTGCGAACCAGATACTAACTACAAATGAAGTATGCAAACACTTCTTGATAAATCAGTGGTGAAATCTACCCGAAACAGAATAATTTGTCATTTCTAAGTTTAGAAAAAGCGCTGAATAGTATTGGAAATAGCTGTCCTCGAAAGATATTAAAAAAACGTAGAGGGCATTGTCATCCAGAATCTTCCACATAGCGCTAGTGTCATCAATTTTTTTTTGGCTCTAGTCAAAAGTTGACGCGATCATGTTATCTGCGTGTGCCACTGCTAGTGGCGGATTTAGAGGGGGCGTACGCCCGCCCCCCTAGGGCTCTACGGGAGCATGTAATATTTATATAAATACCAAAAGTCAAGTTTTTTTGCTCGTCATACCGCGGCAGCACTGGTCCGCCCCCCCCCTAGAGCTGTAGTGAAAAGTGTAATGAAAACATGGAATATTTGTATAAATAGGAAAAGCTGCTTTGTGAGCGTTTTTTTTTGCTCTTCAAAAAATTATAGCGCGTCCGCCGCCCCCCCCCTAGAAAAAAATCTTAAATCCGCCCCTGGCCACTGTATACTGTAAAACTGGTAAGAGTAACTAATGAATTCACTGATTCGGCTGAAAGTGGCTTGTTGACAGGTATAGCTATATGTCTTCACAATATTGTCCGAATAAAAGCTCTAGATCAGTAATTCGTTAGTATACCGATAGAGCAAAGTCAATATCTTATCTGTGCCGGGTCCCAGGTGCTCTCAAACCTTTTTTAACAGCTCCCTTACAACGTAGGCTAAACTTTGTATACAAGGAAGGAAGAAAAAAGGAATACCAGGCGCTAAAAGTAGGCTGTTTATCGACATCGGCTTTCAGTAGCACGCATAATAAGAACGAACAAACTAATTAGAAACTCAAATCGCGAACCAGCTACTAACTACAAATGAACGCGTCGATATGCCGAATGTTTATAAATAGGTAGTAAAATTAAATCTGCTGGGAAAAGATTTTTTTAAGGTAGCAATTGCCTATTCCTTTTTTTGCACAAGATGGCAAGACAAAAAATCACATATGTTTCGCGGAATCAGGATCTTGTATACTCATGGGCTCTGGATTCTTGGATTCAAAGACGCCGAAAAAAACAGTGATAAATTATGTAGAGGGCGATGCTCGATATATAGTTTTCAAAGTGCCGATATTATCAACCGGTACTTTCTTCCTTATTTCGAATCGAAAGTGGTTGCGATCAACGTCAGGTCCGTTATCTGCAACAAGGACATAGTAAAACTAGTAAAAGTGAAATACGAGAGCACTAAGCCATCTGAAGGTAAGGTGCTAAATTGTTTTGAATCGTATTAATAGTAATGCCGATATAATCGTCGTATTTTGACGATCATTTTGAACCCTAGTAATGGTATAGATGGAGTCAGAAATATATGAGTTGTTTACATTTTTTGTGCTCCTAGCGAGTGCCGACACTACAAAGTATGCCGCCCGACGAGTCCGATGACGGTAAGCCCCTTTCGGCATTTTTTGCTGGGCTGGCTAGGGGGCTGGTGCGGTCGTTAGTGTAGTCAAAATTGTATATTGTCTGTGTATAATCAGATGTCAATATACAATAAATAGATCATCAATAGATTTATTTTGTTTTTATCTATTGCAAATTGGTATTTGCGATTATTGTAATCTCCTACCACTTTCTGAATTATTATAATATATATTTTTTTATAATTACGTTTTTATCATTACTCAGGTCTGCATAATAACGTAAGTGCACTATAAAAGTTTCGGGACTGATTGGTCCTGAAAGAAATGTAAACAATACATATACTTAGGTACATAATAATATACACATATACAGCCACGGAATGACCGGTCTTTCCTTCAGCCCAGGTTGTGCACAACCAGTACAACCACACCCTATCAGTTCGAGAAATAGTCCGAGTCGACAGGCAAGGACTTTGACAGTCCGCCGTCAGTAACGGCCTGTCGATTTTTTGTAATTTCATCACACATTATCAGTTCATCGAACAGTCTGACACTTCCGACCGTAGTTTGTATCTATATGTATTTAAATATCCCTGAATTTCCTTGACACGTGATATTCTCGTAACAAAGACTGTTCAAAAACTGAGTGGAATGTTGAAAGTACTACAGGGTCTATCATACCATGCTTTCAAAACATTTTTTTTTTACTTCAACCCTCAAAACTCGCCCCAAACTTTGTTTTTTCAAATAGCACCTAATAGTTTTCCCACAAAAATTAAGTCCTTATTTTAATTGATATCTTGTAGTACCTTTGATTTTATACAAAAACCAATTTTTTTCGTGAAGTCATAAGCATAAAATAAATACAATGAATAAAATAAGGATTTGTTTCAGACGTAATATTTTCGTAAGAAAAACATAAAAAAGAATAATAAGTGGGCTTGTCAAGGGTACCGAACGACCTATCATACCATGCTTTCGAAACATGTATTCTTACTTCCACCCCTAAAACTTACCCCCTACTTTTTTACCAAATAGCATCCCACAGATTTTCCTACATTAATGAGGTAATTATTTTATTTATTATCTTGTAGTGCCTTTGACTTCATACACAAACCAATTTTTTTCGTAGTCATTAAAATAAGATAAGTAAAATAAGCATTTTCTTGAGGCGTAATTTTTCCACTTGTTTTCGCAAGCACGTTTTATAAGTCATATGGTACCCTTGAAAACCCAATCAGTTTTACTTTTATTTATATTATGCTAATCATTTTACGAAAAAAAAAATTAAGTTTTCGTATAAAATCAAAGGTACTGCAGGATTTTAAATAATATAAGGACTTAATTTGTGTATAAAGAACTGTTTGGTGCTATTTGAAAAATACAAGTTGAGGATGAATTCTAAGGGTTGAAGCACAAAAAAATGTTTTAAAAGCGTGAAATGATAGACTCTATAGTACTTTCAAAATTCCACTCAGTTTTTGTTTGGACTTTTTTTGTTCCGAAATTACGAGAATATCACGTATCAAGGAAATTCTGGAACACCCTGTATATTCTTATAAAAGACAAATGTTCATATTTTTGTCCCTTAGATTGTTGACATGGTGACTAAAAATAGTGAAATTACGCATAGAGGGTGTTTCTGGGTCATGACTGGGTTTTGAAAAGAATGAAACTGTCACATGAATTTGGTTCAGGATTTGAAAACATTTTATGGCGACTTAAAATATTTAAGAATAAATAGCGCATGTTATCAAAAGCTTCTCAAGATGGTCAAACCATACCTATATTAAAAGAAAAGTTACCAAAATCTAACAAGCTATTAGCGCTGAAGAAAAGTTGTAGCTACTCTCTTTTAATTAGTAAGTAGGCTTTCGGTGATCTATTTCTTATTTCTACTCAAAATGCAGCAGGACTGTACCGTAAAATGTATAAATTTCCAAGTACTTGCCGTCGATCAGGCCGCTAACAGATTTCAGTATGTTTTGAACACACAAATGCAGCTTTCAGACAATTCTCAGTGAGTTACGGCTTCGTTAACTGCTTGTATGTGCGCAAAACTGGATGAAGGTCTGATCGCCGGCGACATCGATAGTTAATGAGCCAGTTATTGAGTGGGCATCGTATAAGTCAAAAGCTTGGAGAGCTTTTCATGAAGAACTGCTTTATACATATTGTGATCAGAACATTCAAACATTGACTCCAGCTCATCACCCTCCTCGATTGAATTTTTGCCGTCTATTTTTACAGGCTCGAAGTTACCTTAATCCATTAGGATGAAGCTTTTTTTAAATTTAGGCTGCATCAACCGTGCAGCGTTATCAGCAGCAGAAGAATTGGCGTTGGTTTTGAAATATTGGGCGGTCAACATGCGAAACAAAGTCGGAACCAAATTCAAAGAAAAATTGCGAAAACAATGTGGAAGGCTTCATGTAAACTGTTGTAAGAATAATACTATAATGATTATAAAATTATGACTAACCCATTCAACAATATAATATTCAAACCAGCCTCCGATGCCCGTGATGCAATGAAGAAGAAACTACAGGAAGATCCATATAAAAACGAAAGTGCAGTTCAGTCTCGTTGAATTTGTCTGTAGTTATCAAAATAATATTGTTATGTTATATGCATAAATTTTACTATATCGCTGCTGTAGAATTAGCGTGGCGAGGAGGAGAAGCAGTTGATTGGCGTATTTTTTCAAATCGAGAAAAATAACGATGGTTCTTAAAAAAAATCGCATTGGATACATCCGATGCTCAGTAAACCGTTCCAAGGTGACTCTAAAGCTGGACAAGTAGTAAGTGGTTGGTTTCCAATATTGAAACACAAAGCTGTCCTGTACGTCTTCTTCATAAACTGTTATCAAAACAAGGCGACAATATTACCTCACCACGACTATTCTTAAAACCAAATGGACACTGGAAGAATGAAACTGGCAGATGGTACGATAATGTACCTGTTGGAAGACATACTATTAATGTATGGACCGAATATCCTTCGAACATCGACAAATGCCTCATAATTTTCTGAAAAATTTCTCAAACTCGTTACTTGGTAACAGCCCGAAGCCGCAGGCCAAGGAACGAACTTTCGATTTTCATAAAATTATCTCGTCGATTATGAATGTCAGCTGGTGTTAAAATTTGAGCTTTGATGTGAAATACCGCTTTTCTAAAAAAACTACTTATTATTGAACATTCAACCAAGTACAACATTTTTGTATACAAAAAGAAAAATGAGATTAAATAACTGCTATTTTCCGTTAAACTGTATTTTTGCAGATGCACTATTTTAGCAGAGTGAATACTTTCAACCACTGTAGATTTTATAATTGGGCAGGAATCAGAAAAATATTGCAAAATCAAAGGAATTAAGTAGTACCTAGCACCTGACCTTGACGAAATGCAGTCTGCGGTACTGAATGATGAGTTTGCAAATGCATTGATGACTCGATTATCAGTAAAACTATATCCAAGAATCCTTGTTAAGTGTTCATTGAATATTATATAAATATTATTACATAATTTAACAAACTAATTACATTGCACACATGAATGAGTAGCAGCGATTATTCAAGCAGTATTAATATATGTACATATGTTATATTTTTTCAGCGTTTTGAGATCACACGTTATTTGGTATTTTATGTTTGTCGGTCTGTTTGTTTGTCTGTCTGTCGCAATTGCTGTCACCATGTGATTTTCGTAACCGCTGCACGTATTTGATAAAATTCAGAGTGCGACATCTGCTGTGGGCTTATAAAACATTATATTTTTGACAAGACACAAGCTGACACCCGAGAATAACAAATATTCTCAGCTGACTCCAGACTATATAGGGTGGGCCAATAGTCCGTGGCCGGAAGATTGTGGGCTTACTAAAATATATTTTAGAAACCTGTAACTTAATCATGGTAGGAAACCTTGCGGGCTATAACATAAAAATAATTTCACTTAAATTTTGACGTTTATACAGGGTGATTCATATCAAACTTACATTTTTTAGAATGAAACTCCCTATATATTATTGCACATTTGCATTCCTTGGTCAATTTTAATGTGACTTTATGTATCATACATAGAACTTTAAACGAACCGTTTAGGCGCAAATCACCATTTTTGGTATAAGTAGGTATCAGAAAAAAAAAATTGAATATCGCAGGGATTATAAGACCTAGAAGGCCGTGACTTTTCGGTGTGATCAACCATGAAACGCGTCACCTTAGATTAGACGGATAAACTGGAATTCTTTTTATAGTTGGAGAAATCAATAGATTAATTAAGGAAACTTCAATCGCAGATAACTTGATTTTTTCAAATAGGAATGCCTATTTTGGTTTATAGAATCAAATGTAAAATTTGATTACCTTTCTAACGATATAGGATTCTCAATATCAAACTTTCTTAGTTTTCATTTTATTTCAAATTTTCAGTCAATTCGGTGTTTTTCAATTTTCCTGCGTGCAAGCGTGCAAGCAACCTAGCAGGCCATAAAGAATAAACAAAAATTCCTTACAACACATCAGCTCTACCCAAGTACAACAGCGGCAAGGTATCTAATGTCAATGAGAAGCTGGGGTATGACAGAAGTGTTTGTTTTTCACAGCCTACTAGCTATTGAGGTCTACTAGAGCTTGACAAATTTCCAAACCGATTAAAAATTTTGAAACAAAAGAAAAACTACCGGCTATTTTTGCTCACAATCTAACGTCTTCAGAATGAAATTTCACATTTAATGGGATAAAAAAATTAGCCATTTCCGTTTAGTTAACGCTGCTCCTACAATCTGGAATAGTTTCTCCGGAAGATGCGGGGAGCTGCAAAGGAACCGACGGTGCGCGTGATAAATAAACAGGTGCGCGCGTCATATTAGCGCGTCGCCCGAAATTTGTAAAATTGAAGAGGAAGGCGATGTGCAGATGTTTTTTATCCCAATTCCTGGCGCTTCATTTTCCAATATTTTTACATGAAACTTTCACATGATGTTTAGAAGGAAATTGCCCAGAGTGATATCGAAGCACTTTTTCATTTTTGCTTCTGGGCTTTTCTTAAAAGAATTACAAAGTTGACGAAGAAAATAGGTAACTTCAAGCGATCATCAATCAATTTTTTTTCAAAACGTGCTTCAATAGCCCTCTGTGTAATTTCCTTTTAAACCTCATGTAAAAATTTCATGCAAAAATATTGAAAAATAGAGCGTCAGGAATTGGGATGAAATCACTTGAAAATTACCGTTTATGCTCTCCATAGGAGCCGCCTTAAGTCAAAAGTGAAGATATCTCTAACTGGAGCACTCTAAACATCTATTGAAATGATTGCAGAATTTTTTAATGACGCTAGGTTGTAATTGTTTTTATTTCATGTAGTTTTCTACAAACTGAACTATTTTTTACAATTCAAACAGACTGCAATTCAAGTTTCGTTTTCCGCGATTTTGCTAATAAGTAGAAGTACCTACTGAAGAAAGCTTCCAGTCAGAAGTATCATTACTCTTGACTTACGGAAATGACTACTTTCTTATGGCATTAAATGTGAAAATTTATTCAGGAGACATAGACATTCTACTGTCAGCAACAATCACTAGTAGTTTTCCTTTGATTAAATATTTTTTCACTGACTTTGGAAATTGGCTAATTGCTAGTAGGCTGTGTTATTGTTACCGCTATTGTTTCTGGTTGGAGGTAATATGTTGTAAGGAGTTTTCATAATCTTGCCTCGTTACTCTAGTTAGTTTGCATCTTTCTACTAAGTTAGTTGGTTTCTTCCCTATTAACGGGCTTTTGTTTATTTTTCATGGCCTGCTAGGTTGCTTGCACGTATAAAAATTGAAAAACACCGATTTGACTGAAAATTTGAAATAAAATTAAAACCAAAAAAGATTGATATCGAGAATGCTACATCGTTAGAAAGGTAATCAAATTTTACATTTAATTCTTCAAACCAAACTACAGACAAAATCTTATATGGTCTCAGCTCACTTAACTAAGTCAGTTCACTTCAGTGTTCTTTTTATCCACTCAATTCAAATGACGTTAAAGAAAACTGTTAATTTTATTTTTGTTTGCTTGAAATGTTAACTCTTATGTAAAGTAATTATATTTATAGTTTATTTATTGTAGAAGTATTTATTGACTATTATTTTTAGTTTTGTTCAAAACGATAATTATAACATTAAAAATTCATAGAAGAATTATTTTTGTTTGTTAAACTTTTATGAAAATTAACTGTTAAGCTTCATTGCCCGAAGTTAAATAAATAAATGCTACTAAGTGATAAGTTACTTTTTACATTAAGAACTCAAGAAAGCAATGGATTTTGTTTCATTAACCAACTATTAAATTAGAAACAAATCTTTGCAAAAAATTCGAGACTGCGAATATTTTAAAACATGCGAATATCCGCAATAAATGCGAATAATCGTTACATCACTACTGTGCTCAGCTATTCTTTTTGAAGGCCTAATGGAACTGATATTTACTGATTTCACAATCTCACTTTAGTTTGAAATATCTCACTCACTTGCAAAACGAATGCGCCTGTAAACACAAAGCACCCATCGTAAATTTAAAATCATTTTCGTGTGACAGATGACACGTCAGCACTTAAGGGCATAGATCCTGAGGGTAAAACCCAAAAATATTCTTTTTAATAGGCATAAGGGAGCAAGAATAAGTCGGCAACGGTCCTTCAATTTATCGCATGTGTTTTATATTCATTCAAGTATTCTGTAGTTATAGGTAAATGGTGTGCCAATAAGTTTATCAGGAAACATCTCATTAAGCGAAGAAATTATCACAAATTTAGATACTTAGGATGGAAATTATGACCTGTCGTTATTACTAATTACAGTGTTCTGTCTATTATAATTGAGCAAGCGTTTGGTGTGACGTCAATTGGAACTGTGCAACTGTGCATTTTACTGTTACCAGTCGTAATGCACAAAAAATGATTAGATGACTATAGTGATATTTGGCTTAGGAAGCTTGATTTTGAAGTCCTACGTAACATATAGGATAGAGTTGCCGCTTTTCATCTGTGAATAGGTTCTTTATTTTTTGTCTATATGTGTGGAAAATACATGCTTTAGTAGTAGTAGATAATATCAGATTTGGGATATTGTACGAATGTATCATGTTTCATGGAGTATATAACACAAAAAACCATTTTTATACCGTGGAAAAGTATCAATTCGTTAATGGTTCTCAGTGCAGTCCAAAAGACTCCTGCGCCGGTACTCTGTAACTTAGAGATAGAAACTTGTTTCTATCACCATGACGACCATGATGATCGGGCAGTTTCGGGTGCCTACCACAACGTGCCTACGGTGCCTACTATGCTGACATATTTACGAGGCCACCCGATCCCATAGTACATAGTGCATAGAAACACGTTTCTAAGTTACACAGTACCGGTGCAGATTGCACTCATGTCGGTCAATCAGCTTGTCTATCTGGTTACCTATATACCAGGCAAAGCCAGGGAGGAGCAAAGGAAGAATAGGAAAAGCTAGGAAGCGAATAACAAAGACGAGGAAATGCGTTTCTACTGGAATTCAAAAATTTTAGGTTGATGCAGAAGGTTAGTTTTGAGGTTCGATATATAAAAAAATAGTTGTCTTCAAAATTGCATAATTTAATTTTAATCGCAGTGCAAGCCACCGCATTGTGTGCTTGCGAACTTGCTTGACTGTGTAGCCCACTGGGACAGGTCACAGTGAGTTGCTGTGAGATCCTGCTTGTAATCAAGCTCCTATTGTTTAATGTAATGTTTCAATTAAAGAGTATCGGGGTCACTGCTTAAGGGTCTCGTTGAAGTCAAACCTGGGGAGTTACTGTAGGACCTGCAGGCTCTGCACGTGAATTTTGGCGAGGCAACACAAAGTCGCACGTTAAAAGCTGGTGTAACAGTAATCATATAGTCAACATTTATTCAAGAAGCATAGTTTTGAAGTCGTACATAAATTAAGGTAGAGTTGGCGGAACTTTATTTCAAATTTTATTTTCAACACTTCAATTTGTTTTTCTGACAAACCGTTTCTTTGTCAATGGTAATTCCAAGGCACTTGGCAGAGTTTTGATATGGATTCCGAACACCGTTTATGGGAAAATTCTGCCACGTGTCAAGTAATCTAGGTGGAAAAGCATACCGTTGCTTTGAAAGCTAAACTTCAACTATAACTAAACGAAACCTAAAACCTTTCTACAACTCTTCCTTATTGTAGTACATACATTCAAAGTTAAGCTTGAGTAGTAACTTCGATACCCTAATTTAGTTCGACTTTACGAAATTTTGAAACAGAATTTTCTCTCTATACTCCATACTTTGAAATTGGTATAATAATGCATGTGAAATGATTACCCAATTAACGGTTTCATTTCTACTGCCAATATTATCTATGTGTGTTATCTGTTTGTAAATATGGAAGTGGAGCTTCATGGAGACAAACAAAAGCGAAGAAAGAGCCATAAATCATCATGGTAAACGTACGTAAAATGTTTTATTTGGTATTTCAACGACGCGGTGCTTACTTTTTAGATTTTTCGTTCTAAAAGATCGATTCTATGAGATTAACTTTCCATGTCTTACGTGTATTTTATTCCATAATCCAATAAGATGTAACTTGAAAGCTAGTGGGAAGCTACTAGCCTGGTTGAAAGTTAATTTTGAGATAGATACATTATACAGCTTTTGATTGTGTTGGTGGTGAGGAAGCAATCATTAAAAAGCGAAATACATCGAAACCATTCAAATTTCATTGGGGTGAGAGAGGATAACGAGTTGTGAATATGACTTATCATCAAAAATGTATAACATAAAAAACGCTCCAAACTTTATGTTTGTAGATGATTTGGGGGTTACTGCTAACTATTTTCCTATTTTCAGCAAAAATTGTTACACTAACATCACGGTACACCGAAAATGAATGGCTAGGTAACGCTATAAGTCAGAGAAGGGAAAATATAAAAATATGTTAGGTTTAACTTTGGTGTTCCCGAGTTTCAGTAACAACTAAGTAGAACGACTCTTACGTCAACCATACTTTTTTGTGTTTAATAAGATATACAAAGCCGTGTGCGTGGTTTTTTCAATATGAAAAACGCATCTTTAGTTCCAGGCATCCTTCGTTTCAAATAATACTGCTCTATACAAATCTATAGAATCAGTGACGTATAAAAACCCATACTTAAACGCTTTCCGGCACCTCTCTTGTTCTGTTGCGTAATTGGTTACCGGACATCCGGAAAAAACATTTTAGTGGTTTGTTGAATTAAGGAATCCTACCTTACGTAAATGCATTTTATGTAGATTATCATAATAAATAGTCTATACAGTTTGGAAAGTTTGCACAATAGGGTAGTATTGACCACTGCCTGTAGTGTGACGAGAAGCACCGATCCTCTGTATCGCTTTGTGCGAGATCACTAGATTGCGGGTAAAAGAGCCTTCCTTTTCAGAGCAGTAAAGTGAGCAGCCGAGGAACTCAGCCGCACTCACAGGCGGAGATATTAGGGAACTTGCTACCGCATAATTAAAAGCCCACATTCGTAGACTTCATAAAGATAAGCCAATGCATGGAATCTTCTACAAACATCTAGAAGCGCATGGCTTGTGTGAGCAATTGACCTTTTCCTTCCTGAGGTCTAGTGAGTCAGTTAGAGGCTGAGGGCTTTATAACGGCTTGCCAAGATCAAGATGGTTTCTTTAACACCTTGGTATACGGTAACAGGGTTTTTATAGATGTAGATGTACCCGACACCCGTTGTAGAGCCTACCGACAGGCGCAAGAGACTCTTATGCATCTCTTGTCAGCATTTTAAGACGTGCGCTGGGACGGTTTACGTCCGTCGGCACAGTGCGGCTCTAACAGTAGCGTAACTAAGGGCTCGCAGGGCCCGCAGCTGCGGGGGCCCCGTCGTTCGGGGGGCCACGTAGCCTTGGTGGCCCAGAGTCCTCAAGCGCCATCCTTTGTGCAACAAGAAAGTAGATAATAAATTAAAAGGTCGCTTTCCTTGTATGTGAGTATTTTATTACAAAAAATACCTATGAACTCCATCATACATACCTAGCATTAAAAAAGTGGGACAGTATTTCATTTTAAACTAAATCTTGAAAATCGGTGCAGTATCTGCAGTAAATAGAAAAATACGGTAAGGCATACGTCAAAATGTTTTTGCCTAATTTAACGCGGTGTCTTTCACAACACAGGTAGCACAAACAACCAACACATAGGTCTAAAATACAAACGAAACAACGACCTTCTAAAAAAAAATTAAATCGAAAAATATGTGTTTTCAAACCACGAATTTTCTAATTTTTCGGGCGATTTAAACATGTAAAGGTCGTTGTTTAGTTTGTATTTTACACCAATATGTTGGTTGTTTTTGTGATCTGTGTTGTGGAAGACACCGAGTTAAATAAGCCAAAAATTGTTTGACGTTTTTTTGTTTGAGAATTGCATTTGAAAATCTGTGACTCAATGCACATTTCTGTTTTTTGCGAGCAAACATCAACGTATGCAGTAACCCGTGCTTCTTATCAAAATTCTGACTACAGCCCCAAGATTTTTTCTTTAATATTATACAGGGTGAGTCCTAAGATGATACTTTTTTAACCGTGTGTAGAAGTCGTTGGAATAAGCTAGTTTTTCATATAATTTGTTTCAGAAAACTGAAAAATAAGCGAGATCCAAAATAAAAAAATGTAAATCAAGGCTTGTGTATCAAGACCTACCTACCCTAATCTATTTATGTTTAGTTGTTTGTTCGGATTTTTGTTTTATCTATTAGGCATTGCACCTGTCAGATGATGCAGTAGTCAGTTTATGTTTAAATTTGTTAATTTTAAATTGGTAATTCCTAAAACGACAAATTATTATAAACGCAAATTTTAGAATTTACCAACTTAAAATGAAAGTGACTAGTACACTAATTGACAGGTACAATGCCTGATGATAAGCCAAAATTTCGAGCAAAAAACTAAGCATATAGAGACCTGGTACGTCTAAATATACAAGCCCAGACCAGGGTTTAGACTTATTTTTTTTATTCTGTATCACGGTTATTTTGCAGGTTTGGGATAAAAGTTATTTGAAAAAGCTGTTTATTTTAACGACTTCTATACACAGTTTAAAAAATAATCAACCTAGGACTCACCCTGTATATATACATAAAATATAGAAATAGAGGCCACGGAAAATTTCTTGCAGGGGGGCCCCGGGAAGTATCTTGCGGGGGGGGGGGGCGAATTTGAAGTTACGCTACTGGGCTCTAAGAGTGCTCTACTATCATTAATTTAAGGTGCGCATACGGTATAGATGAGACACCAGTCTGCCATACGCTCCCGTGGGTTTAACGTCCATTGTGGTGAACGAGGGATGCTGGATTTACTGGAACTACTCCACCGCCACTCATTCCCCACGCTCGAGCTTGTGCAGGCAAACAAGCCAGACATAGTCCTCGTCGACCACCAACAGAAAACGATGTTCATTATAAAGTTTTCGGCATCTGTCAAGGTAAACATCGTTTCTGAGGAGGAAGAAAAGCGGTTCAAATAAGCTTGAACAGCTTCACAGGCTCTGGCCAGACTACACTATAAGTCTGCAGGTTATGGTCATTGGATCCCTAGGTGTAATGAGGAATATGCTGCACTCGGCACTTGCGCGCAATGCGGGGGTGACGTGTGGCGGCGCACATCTTAGCCGCTCGAATGCAGAGGACAGTCATCCTTGGCTCCCTCCGTAGACTGCTTAGGACGCACGATTCGCGGATTCAGTGATTGCTCACCTCACGGTGCGAGAAGTGGTCACTGGGTAATGGAACAGCTACTCAATGAGTGGAAGCCTGGGCTGCACCTCTTCGTAATAATCTGATGCAGATATGGGTGAAATTGGGAGTGTAGAAGAGGAGGTCAATTCGGCAGTTCAAAAATTTGTGATGAACTGTGTGGGAGGTACTGCTGTTTGGCTACATGACGCCATTTACTATAGTCTTGATAAAATAGCTGGTTTTATCGATATTTTTCTTCAAATTTCAGGTAGCAGCATCGGCTGTCACAAAAATGCCATCAGTGACGCCGTCTAAAAATGTGGTTATGTACTATGCAGTCCTTTTCGTGGTGTGTGTGTTGAGCACGAATGGCAAACCTTCTTTGTCCTTCAATTTGCCTTTCAAGGGTCCGTTCGCAAGTTTCATCGGCGGAGGTGACAGAGTCAACAGATTCACATTAAAGGAGTACAGGTAACAACAACTCCCATCACGTTTTATCAGTAGGTCAGGATAGATGCTTACAGAATGTGACAGTTTGTATACCGAAACGCCAAATCAATAAGAAATTAGTGGATAAGAAGTAGAGCCTATCTTCAGGCTAATTGCAAACGTCTCTCGAAGGTGATACCTAGCAAAACTGAATATTCAAAAGAATGTTACCAAATGTCTGCGTTTCGCATTCCAAATGCAAATGTTTCGACCCACAGTAAAAAAACATGAGGATGAAAATATGCATAATAGGTATGAACAAAAAAGACTACATTGAACACAGTAAGCTGCTATCACAGTTCCAATAAAAATTTTTCATGTTTATTTTCAAAAATGCATCGCTCTTGATATAATACGATAATATAAGCATAACAAGGGTTTACAGGCAGAAGCCGAGAAACTTAATGCACTAGTATCGTGATTTTTTTATTGTAATATAATTATATTTGAGCACGCCTGGTAAAATGTCGCATATATTTTACATAGAAATCCGAAAAAATGGAAATATTTGAATCTGCTCATGCTATTCTGTTGACTTCCTCATTCTAGTCTCCATCTTGTAACTTCTTTTTCCAGTTCCATATTTATGTTTCATATCCACTTCTTAGGGCCTGGCCACATCTCCACGTCACAACGTCGTCAACGTGGAACGTCACGTCGAACGTCGTCGCCGACGTGTGGCTAGTAGGCCCGATTTTATCAACAGGCGCATTTTAACAAAGGCTTTGACTAATCAGAGCAGATGCATGTTCTTGAATGGGCATATCTCCGCATTGAATCTCTGTATTCTAACCGAAGTTTATTATACTTTAAAATGAGAAAAAACTTTGCGAATCCTTTCCAATTTATATTTGGGCAAAAGAAGTATCACAAGTATCACAAATATAAAGATTTGAAGTGACTTAGAATAGGTAATATTGTAGAATAAGTATAAGTATTTAATTTTAAATCACAAAGTTTGTTTTCATCAAAACCAGAATTTCTAAGACAAGAATAGATTTTTAGTTATGAGGTTGCTAGAAATCGTTACAGCGTAATACCTACTCCACATACCACATCTGCATTCTGCAAAAGTTTCTCTTATAATGCAGCCACCCTTCATAAGTGAATTAATAATTCTCTTAAAATGCATGTTTCCGTACTTCTGTTAAAACATGCTACTTGCCAGGGACTGATTAACTAAAGCTAGACTCTTAATCTGTAGCTTGTCATTACAGCTTCATTTTAGTATGCTCTCACCAAATTAATAAGCATTTTTCTCTTTCTTCGTTAGTTCCTAACGAAGCTTTACATATAATATTTTATTTAATTTTTCTACATTTATTTTTGTGTATGATATTGCATTTATTTAATTTTTCTACATTTATTTTTGTGTATGATATTGCATTGAACATCGACAAGAGCAGTTTAAGAGTAGCCAAGGCTAAACTTCGCTGCTCGTGTCCCTGTTAGATTTTCGAAATCAAGGCGATATTATTATTATAATAATTATGTTCTTTATACCATATATAATTTTTGTTAAAAAAAGCTTTTCTTTCAGCGGCAAGAGAGCTGATGGTGATTCAATGCGGATGGTGTACTTCAATGACCAAACTGTGGCTGTTGTAGAGTTAGGTCCCAACAAGTTGCTACTCAACTGTGAGCTTATCGAAATCTTGTAAGTTAAATATTAATAAAATTTGTATTAAAATTTTAATTAACCACTCAATCTCAAACCACCTTTGTAATACAATACATACATACACTAACGTAATTTTTACCGACAAATGAATTCATTTCCAGTCATCCAGATCAAGTGTTCGCAGTACTGGGAGACCTAAAAAGCACTGCTAGACCAGTAGAAGTGACCTTTCAAGAAATGCTCACATTAATGAGCCAATGCAAGCAACTGGAAGATGTAACCTATCTAAGCGAACACCAAGAAATGGGGAAAAATCATTCCAGTGACAGAAACGACTCTCCTAGGAGTGTAAATAATCCTTTTTCGTTGCTGAGCGGCATAATTCCAGGTATTTAGTCGGATAACATTAATTTCTTTGGTAAATAATTCAAACAATTTTGTTTCAAAATGGGGTCAAGTTTATTGACTCAGTATTTCCCGCACATTATTGTTTTGCATACCGTGGTATAATGTTTATTATGTAACCTTTAACATTGAACTATTTCAATATTTAAGAAAAGAATTCTTGTTATCTGAGTACAATAGGCGCTATAATCAGTGATGTAATGTTAGTATTCTTTTTTAATTTTTTTTCTTGAAACCATTGCATCCAGCCCAAAAGCTAAGAAAACTTCTTTTTCTTTGTTTAAATTCTGTTATGAAGGAAATAAATTTAAACATCAAAGTAAGATTACCAAAGTGTGTATCAAAAAGTTGTAAGCCCACAGCTGCTTTTGAATGCAATAAGCACTTATTTATTTTTTTTACTCTGGATATTACCAGATTCAAATATCTCCAGTTCAGTGGAAAATCATTGTACGTAAAAAAGATGTTCTACCTACCACCCATTCTCCTTAAAACCAGAATTTGATCTTAAAGACGAAAAATAAATCTAAGGTCTCATTCATTTTTTTGTAATTCCTCCACATCCAATGCACTGATTAAAAAAACACCGCACTGTTTCTGTTTCGGTCACCACCGTAATACGGTGACAAAATTCTTTGAGAGTACAAAAAATTCTGAATCCACAGGCATCTTTTCAAGGGCAATGTTTGGATAGGTCTGAATAGTATAGTTAGTGTAAGTTACCAGGGTTAGAGCAATGGAAACTGTTTTATGGATTTCCATCAGCCATAATTCTTCCCTCTCATAAAAAGTCTTAATATTTTTAAGAACCCCTAAAGTACCTAAAATCGAAGCCAAAACCGCACACTCCGAATTATTTCAAGATAGGTGCGGCAGTTACTGAAACCACATGGTGATAAGAATTGTGACAGACAGATTAACAAACAGGCCGAAAGACATGAAATGCCAAATAACCTGTGATCTCAAAATTCACAGATATGCATTCAAAGGCAATCTTAGGATAGATTTGTAAAGTACAGAATATCACCAACGTCATCTCTTTATGATAATGGACAGTTCTTTGTGAATACAAAAAAATATTTGAGTTTCTCCATTCTTACCCTCCCCAGTCCCCACCAACCCGATCTCACCAGTTCCGATAAAGAGCAAAAGCAAAAAGGAGCCTCTGTGACGCTAAAAAACCAAGCTTGGAGCGGTTATTTTTTTCTAATTACTCTGCCGCCGAAAGCACCAATTACCTGCCAAGTAAAAAATAAAAAATAATAAAAAAAATAAATTTGATAAAAATTGGTGCAGTAGTTACTAAGATAACGCATATGCTCAGTCTAAGGCTGCGTTTCCACCAGAGATGTGCGAGGATGTGTTACGAGGAATGTGTTTTTAATGAACCAATAGAATCGCTTGAATTACCTCGCCTTGCTCTGCACAGCTGTGGTGGAAACGGCCTAGCGGAGCGAGGTATTTTTAATTACAAAACAAGGATGTTGGCGAGGAATGTGTGTTAGGAATGTGTTTTTAGAGATGTGCGCTAGAAATGGGGGTATCAGGGTTGCCAGTTCGATTTTTTATATTTTCAGTAAATATGTACCTAGTTAATAATTCAGTAGATTTCAGTGGGCCAATTCAGTGCTTCATATTAAGGTTAGTGAAATTAAACTAACGTAAAAATCTCGGTAAAAATATATTTTTTAGAAATGAAAGAAAGTAACATAGGTACAACAAGTAGTAACGAATAAAATGTAAAACACAAATAATCATATTTTATGCCTGAATAATCTCAATAGGAAAAAATCTCCGTCGAATTAGCCTCCTATTTTGTTTTTTAAACAAAAACAACTGAATAGTGGCGTACCATGGGGAAATACTGAAAAAATATACAATCGTTATTTACTGAGATATACTATATTCCATACATAGTGGCACCCTGTATATTAAAAACTAAACGTATATTTTATGTCTTATATCGATCTCGGCTATTCCATCCCTTAGATAATAATAGAAAACATAATATACATTACATATATAAACAAAAAATTTGCATACTTATATGATAATATTAAGAAATCGAGTTAGGACAAAAAAGCATTCCTCAGTCGTATCTCGCAAGTTCCTTGAAACACAAGACAGATCATCATTGTTTGCCACATTGCATATATCGTATATATGGTTGTGGAGTGCATAAATTGTAGATTTCGCCATCTAGAAACTATATAGGTACCCGAAATCTAGTAGTTCAGTATGTTTTGGATATTATTGTAGATTTAGGTGTGTTTGTAGAGCATAGTCCAATGCATCTCAAAGTTCGCAAAAAACTTAGGATGGGACTCTGTCTGATCCCTTTCACCGGAAGTGCACAACAAGCCTTAAGTCTGAGCGGCAACTATTAGTGTAACTGAACCCTAACCCCACCACACCCTCACTTCTAAAAAAAAGATAACGCAGAGATATAAAGGACAACAGACATATGAGGGTTGCTCTATATCTCCGTCAATCAACAAGTACGCAGACAGCTGTTTCACGCTTATTAGCGATCATCAATGCGCCTTAGGTCGATTGACGGAGATAGAGAGCATCAGAATTTTCATGTCTACCAGACATGTGAAGCATGTGAGAGTAGCCGACAGAAAAGATCTGCCTGTGCGCCATCTGGCACACGAAGGTAACGGCAAACCAAAGAATATTGCTGCTAAACAGCAGCAGACTTCTTGGTGGAACGCCACGGCGCGTTCGCTTGGCCTCACCAGAAGAGCGCGCTTCTATGTGCTACAGCATATGAGAGTCGATATACGAGGGTTGCTCTATACCTTTCGATCTGACTACTCCTCTCACCTATATATTGTAGTAATAAAAAATATAAGATCTGTAAAATATCGGATAGAAAATGTGATGAAACTGAGGATGAAACATGAAGCAGTTACTGGGTTATGCCAAAACTGGTACACTTAAACTGACTTAACTTGTATACTTTTAAAATATGTAACTCACCTTTTCCGATTTCCCTTGTGCAATGTACTCAATCTGATTAGGTGTGTATGTAAACTTCATTCTATGTTTAATTACCTTTAAATCGAGCTTTGATTGCATAGGGCAATTGGTAAGGATAATTGATGAACACTTTAACGAACCATCAATAACATACAATACACACGCAAAATTAGCAGAGCATTTTAATCATATTAATGCAGGTCGCTAAAGCAGAAGTTCTAGGATGCATTCCAATATTTACATTGAAAAAAGTTCGCAATTTTACATTTCCTTCTAAAAAATAAATTGATTACATCTAAGTATAATTTTAGAGGGATTTCTATAGTACTCCTAAATACTTGCATTTTGTTTTCATTTGGTACAAAACTGTGTGCCATTACATATTTGGTCAAGTTATGTAGATCTGAGTTAAAACGCTCACAACCTGCATTAATATTTTCTGACTAAAACTGTCACAAAGTTACGTATCGTCTGCTTATTGATGTACCCTACAAAATTCCAACTGATTCGTCAAGTCAGACGTGTATATGAAGACACAGGCGTTCCCAACATACTACTCTGAGGAGCACCGCACCCCTTGTCACACTGCAAAATTGTGCAACACTACCATAAAATTCTGTACACTACCTATTCAGCAATAGCTATTGAAGAACGCGTCCGTCATATCACTAATGCCCTGACATTTCAACTTTTAACACAAAGGTGCATGGTCAAGAGTGTCAAAAGCTCTCCTAAAGTCAATCAAAGTCAAGCAGGTATAAATCTTTTTATGATCAGCCTTGATCATGTCATTAGTAGATAATATATGTATATATTCCTGCACTTTGTCTTATTGAAGCGATTCTAATTCTAAGCAACCTTAAGATAATTCAAGACCGTTAATAATTGTATTTGTACCAACATGAATACCATTGAATAATTAGGAGTTATTACACTAAAGTCAAAACTTGGCACGACTTTCTATTATTCTGCTGATATAATTTATGCATCAGAATGAAATAGTTGTATTATTTAATGAGTGTGTCCTTGTTTCAGAATGATAAAGTGTTGCAACTGGGTTAACATGTTGAAAAGTTTAGGTGACGTTTTAATCATAAAAAAGATGTTATGGACATAATTAATGTAAATACGGGTACTATTACGATAGAATAATAACTTTTTAATGTTTTGTATGATGGCAGCAAGACGTTAGGTAACGTTCATATTTGGATTTTGGAATGATACGTTTCCTATTTTTCAAAGGTCTCTCTAGAAATTCGCACTTTTTTTACTTTTTCATGAAACCATGAAAGTTCCTCAATGAAGATTAACATTTCAGAGTTCTCCAACAATCCTTAGTTGCCTGCCTCCCCATTATTATGACTTCCCATTTTTTTAAATATCAAGAGGCATCAAACGAAACAAAATTTGACCATATTATTTTACGTTTTTAGCTTTTTATCATTACCTCGCCACCACTGGAACAATTTTCAAAAATTGTGAATGTTTTTCGACCCTTCCTAGTTATTAGTTTAACATTTTTTAAGATTAGTAATTTCTGTGTTAATGAATTATTAGCCAGTCGATACAAATGCAAACGAAAATTAGCTGTGGTTTTGTACAGATTCACAATCGTTCAAAAATGAAAGTCAGTATAATATTAAATTTCTTGAAGATGAAAATTATCGATTTTGAGATGATGAGTTATTTGAACGTTTTATGATTTTTACATCACGAATATCTAAGTTGGTCTGTCAATGAAACTTCGTGACACTTTGTGATCTCAGTAACATATGCACCGATTTGAATGAGAGTTTAGGAAGCAAAATAATGAGAAAAGGCCAAAAACAAGTAGGTGAATCCCTACTATTTTTGCTTTAGCGGTTTTTAGGGAGCATTGGCACTTCTTTAAAGGGTGTGAGCAAATCCACTTAAGAAAGTTTTTTTTAAATACGTGTAAACTTTGGATACCTGATAATCCTATAACCTGTAATTTGAAAACTGTTAACAACATTGCAATGAAATTTTGATATTATCTTAATATCGTGGCAGAAACGAAAAAGTGTATAGTTTTTCGAAATCAGTTCATTAGTGGCGGAGTAATTAGTAAAAAATCAATAAGTATATATATATATTGACCTCGATAAATTTCGGTTTTGGGCCATACACCTGATGGCGCTTGGTCCTTTATTTTGAGGTCTAACTGGAGTGGTAAGGAAAGTGACGAGATGGTAGAATTTCTTTTATTTTTTTGAATCACTATTGTCTTTGACCTGGAAATAATTGATTTGGAGAAATACTGAACAATTATTTACCTATCACTTATTTCCATCGGTCTGTCTACTATGATATCTTAGTGGTAAAATATTGCCATATTTTTGAATATCGGTGCATCAGCAGTGGAGAAATAAGCAAAAAACAAAAAAGTACCGAATATCTTCCAGATTTAAGGCGATGGGGGGAGTTGAGTGAGCGAGAATTACTCAAAATTTTTTTGATAGTACCTCATATGGCATGTGGCCTGCGTTTATTATATTAAATATTTATCTAGATGATGTTGCTTGCTTTGTTTCCGCATGTTTCTTATAACTCGCTGACGGTTCAAAATTTTTCATGAAAATCCAACGTCAAGACACATTAACTTTGTTAATAAACGGTGGTCAAGATGACTGTAACAAACTTCAATCTGATTTAGATCGCTTATCGTAGTAGTGTGATCTCAATGGAATCGAATTGAGTATTAACAAATGCCAGTTAATGATCTTCAGTCGTGAGAAAAACCCTGTTCATCATATTTTATCATATTTATTTATTTAAGCTTTTATTCATATAAGCCCTCTATGGAATATGAAAGGTCACACATCCGAAGTATTCTAAATTAAATTGGATTATAAAATTATTAAACTAAGAGTAAAGCTACATACATACTACAGATCACATAAAATAGTAGTAACGACCTATATTATCTATTATCTATTATAGAATTCTACTAAATCATAGAAGCAATTTTCTATAAGGAAATTCTTCAAAGATTTTTTGAAGCGGTAAATGCTGTTTATGTTTTTGATAGTCACTGGCAAATGTTTATAAATATTGGCACATACATAGTGAGGCCTTTTTTGAATGTGGATAGATTGAATTTTTTTATGTGTAATGTTGAGCTACTGTTACGCATTTCATGTTCATGAGTGTTACCAACTACATAAAATAAATTGTTCTGGATGCTGCTTTACAAATAAAGCAGACTCTAATAGTAGAATGGAAGTGAAAGTTAATATTCCTTTGCTTTTAAATGTAATACGGCAACTCTCGAGAGGATTTAGGTGAAAATTAAAAATTAACCTAATTAACCTTTTTTGGAGAATGAAGATTCTTCGCCACTCAGATGATAAGCCCCAGTATGATATAAGATATTTAATGTGTGGAAACGCTAAAGCATAGTACATATTGAACAAGTAACTTTGGTGCACCACACTTTTCAAGTTCAAGTATAAAAGGTTCACCCCTATCACTGATCTATTAAATGAGATATTTAGGAATGTGCCCTGACAGCCAGCTAACCTTTACAAATCACTTAGCGTTGAATGTTTGTAAGTCACTTCAAATCCTTTATCAAACACTGGACTAAGAACTTTAGGTATTCCATCCCTCAGATGGCTATTTTACTCCCTGGTTTGACCGCATTTGGGCTACTATTCTTGTGTATGGTCTCGATGTGGTCTCAACAATATGTAGGTATAATGTCCATATATTGGCAATTGAAAAAGTACAGCATAAGTTCTTGAGTATATAAAGAACACCACATTATGTAAATGTTAATTATTCTGAATTAGAAAACTCTCTTAACATTCCTATCCTTCATCAGGTACGTCACATACACAGAGATATCACGATGTTCTATAATCTATTCTCATGGTCCAGAGCTCACAAGCAAAATCTTGCTTCATGTTCCATCTCGCCATATGAGATAACACCATTCCTTTCATGAAAATTCCCATTGCACTCATTATGGACGAAATTTATTTTTGGCTAAGTCAAACAGACTAGCAAATACATTTCTGGGTCAATTAGACTGTTTTTAAAATCCAAGAATACCCAGAAACAACTTCATGGCTATCTGTGAAGTCAGAGGTCTAAAATTGGACACAGAAACTTATTTGCTATTATATGCTGTACAATTTGTAAACCTGCATAATATTCCTTTTTTTTGCTGTAACCACTATTACTGCTACAATACTTTTACTTTGTTACAAATGTCACGTGGTTGAATTTCTAAGATGTTTCTTTTTTTTAATTATTTTCTACCTTTTACCTACCAGATATGAATATGAAATAGCTAAGTTGTAACTAAATCGGCTAGCTAGATAGGTTAACATTTGGTGTAAAAATTTATTGTAAACTCTATTTTTTATTGGGCAATGGACAGTTCATGAACAAACAAATAATTCTTTTCAGGTACTAAATGGTGCGGCACCGGAGACATAGCCAAAGACTACTTCGACTTAGGGGCGGAACCCAAAGTGGATGCCTGTTGTCGCGCCCATGACTTGTGCCCCGTCAAAATCCGCGCCTATTCCAACAAATACAACCTCACCAACAATTCTCTCTACACCAAGTCCCACTGCAGGTGCGATGACAGCCTGTTCGAATGTCTCAAACGTAACAAACACTCCAACACTGCCAACATCATGGGGAACATCTACTTCAACATCATCCAGGTGCCTTGCTTGGAAGACACCCAGCAGGGTAGGAAGTACAGGCAGGCTAAAAATATTTTCTGACTAATGGAGGTCTATGAGACGTTGGTGATTGATTTTGGGATCACGTGAGAATTGCCTGTCGAGTTTCGTCATCTTTTGGGTTTGGGATGATAAAGAATTCATGACATTCAGATTTGGACTGCGTTTATTCAACTTTTGTTTAATTTTGACGAATATCTGTGATTGTGAAAAAAAATCGTACTGGTGGAAGTTCCACTGCTCATCTAATAAACAAGCATAAGATGAACATTTAATGTTTAGTAAATTTTGTTCAATAAAACCAGGTATTTATGTGTAATTAAGTAAGAGCTGTCCAGTTTGTTTACAAATGCTTAGGAGGAATGTGTTATGTGAGACTTAAAATTTGTATCGTAATATGATCACGAATGTTTTGAGCGTTCCCTTGAATATTTAAAAACAATTAAGATTAAAACCAGTAATATATGAGGATATGTAGAATAATGGTTAATACTAGCTATTCTCGTGAATATAGAGGCACCATTCAAAGCCATTTTGCTCAGTAACTCAATCAAGTTTAATCACTTGTGATAGGATATAGGATTTGTCGTTCATTATTTATAGATAAGTTCTAACTTGTTAGATAAAATTTTGCGTTTAGTTAATGTGACATGTTCAAGCGCCAAAGTAAAGTGTTGTCAAGCTCTTTCATTACTAATTATAATACGAATGCACTCTAGCCTTTGCGGCATGTTCGTGATCTGGTTGTTAATAAACTTTAGTGATACAGCCGCTCAAGCTGTCCTTGCAATATGTTCCAGTTCGTCCAGCCTGGTCGGAGGGTTTCGTGAATAGCGGATGTAGCGACTCATTTGGATGAGTCCCCATCCCATAGTTTTACAATTAGCGATAAACCGGGTTATCGTGGAGGCCAGTGGAGCACCCTGACGTCAGCTTCCTTCCTTTAGGCAATTCATTCATACCCTTGAAATACGAGAACGTGTATTATCTTGCTGGAAGAAACCTTTTACAAGGCCTTCAGTATATGGAACCGCAACTAGTTCTAAGACCTCATTGACATAACGTGGGGTCGTCATTGTGCTACGAATCATAAGCAAAAGTAACTTGCTATTAGATGAAGCCCAAACCATCAAACCAAAAGGATGGGGTACATGGTGCTCAACAGCAAATTGGAGATCACGTCGTTTCCCCGTAGTCGTCTAACGCATTTGCGTTCGTCGTGTGCTTCCAGACAACCTGGACTACCAATCTAACCATTGGCGAAGACGATTTTCAGTGCGTAGAAGTACTAGATGCGAACGATATGATCTTAACCCTTAACCCGAAACATTGGTCCACGAGACCTTTATCAAAATTATTTTGCTCGCTTTGGAAACATTGTAATTCAGAGCGACTTGCCGGTGCAGATACCTTCTAGACATGAAGGAAAGACTATACTCAGATCAATTTGGCTTTGATACGCTATGCGAGCGAAGCCTAGTGCCGATGTATTTAACATTTTGCAGGTCTGATAGACCAAACCAAACAAAGACTGAATACCGGTATTCCACGAGAAATGAAAAAGAGCACTGAAAAGTACTTCAGCAAGGAAGTAGCAACCCAAACTCTAGGTTGTGTTCCAACACCAGATGACAAATTGCCTAAAAGAAAACTCTGAAGCATCTGTCCATCTGCGAAGCTGAGAAAGACCAATCATGGTTGTGTTCAGTGTTCCAAACCAATTTTCCTAGAATGTAGCCAAAAAATGTGTATTACGTATATAAAAACAAATAAAGAAAGTATTTAATTCTAACCTAGCTTTATTTTGATTCTATAATTGCCTTTTTGCAAATCGTGGTCTCAGAGATCAGACGTTTCTGATTAACGTAGACATACAGATGTTTCGGGTTAAGGGTTAAGCCCATTTCAGGCAATTTGTGGTACACCGTGCGGATTCGAAAAGGATTTTCCTATAGCACGAGTGTTTCGAAGGACAAGTAGTAGTAGTTGACGATCTTACTGGTCTATAATTCTCTTTTACAATGCGATTTTCCCTTTTTTCTAAGTGGTCGGATTTCACTATAGTATACGTGAGCACTCTTCAGTCCCATGATGATTCCTCGCCCCACCATGATGCTATTTGCTGCACTTGCTTCATCTGGATGTAGTTCTCTCGCATGTCTATACAGGGTGTTTACGATCTTAGTGCACTAATTTGGAGGAACGATAGATCATGATATTTCGGACCTGAAACCTCAGTACCATTTCACTAGATTGCGCATAAGTTAAACAGAAAAAAATTAAAAAATTATGACTGCAAAATCACAATCCGACAACATTGCCCAGTATTCGCCCTAGTTGCTGTCAGGTGTTTTTGAAGATATTCACTATGTAAACAAATGTTATTGTCTCTAGCCTTGTTGCCGCATATTCTGTGTTATCAGAAAATGTTGCGATTTTTTTTGAAACCTCAAATTTGGGATATTCGTATTATATTTGTGCTACAAGCAATACAATGATGTGTAATATTCGTACTTGGCATAACGGCATTAAGATCGTAAACACCCTGTATAAGCTTTAAATCAATATGTGGTTTGCTGAAAACGTTATCTTTGCTAGCTGTGAATGCTACTTACTTTTCAATTCTATTGGATTTTAGAAGAGTTGAGAAATGATAAATTATTGGTAGAGTATACAATACAGAAAAAAAAAATAAAAAATTTTTGAGGGTTTCAAATGTCTACTAAATAATTAACGTATAACAATATTCAGCATGTTACTTTCGGAAATACATCATTACTAAATAGTTATACATTTTACAGCACTGTTTTTGATACCAACAAGTCATATAGCATAGAATAACCTACAATGAGTATATTATTCTATGGCCATAGCAATCTTCTGCAGGGTAGTTAATACGAGTAAAACTAGAAGAAAGCAGTAATCAGCCCTAAAGAAAAGCTAAAACGTAGTCAGGAGGCAGTTATGTCAGTCTTTTAGGGCCGGTTGTACAAATGCGGGTTTAACACGAGCATCGTTAAACCTAAGCTTAGCTAAGCCCAGGCTTAAAGTCGACCCCCGTTGTACAATCGTCGGCTGAGGGCCGTATTCATAATCGACCCTTTAGTAATACCTAAGGTTTCCTTAAGTAATACTCAAGAGATTCTTAAGGGACCCTCAAGTGTGACTTCCCTTGTTTATCTGTTTCCTAGAAAACATCTGCGCATTACTCAAGGGAGCCTTACGTAAGGCTAAATAACCTCGAAGCATCACCAAGTTCGTTTAAAAAATATTGTATATAAATATGAAAGTTATTATTGTTATCACTTACCTTCCATTCCATTAGCTCAACTGGCCCACTTAGGGCCGGTTTCTCAACGTCCAGTTAAATATTTATCTGGAAGTTAACCGGCAACTGTCAGATAAATTGTTTAAACAAATGAAGGTTAAGCTCACGAATTCACGTAAATCTTATCTGACAGTTGTATCCATAGAAACGCTAGCTAGCAGCTACCTATCTGACACTTTTAACTGGAGATTGAGAAACCGGCTCTTAGTAGTTATCAGGATACCGCAACAATTTATTATGTGTAATATTTTTATAGATATGAGCTACACATTGTGAGCGAAGTACATATTTTGTATTAATTTTTCTAGAATATACATGTACTTCAGTAAGACCTAGTTGGATATATATCTGCAACTGATAGTACAATAATAATAATAGTCATCTCAGAACATTCTGTAATAGGTATGCGATGATATGTGGAACAATCGTAATAAATATCTATTTATTACTATTTATTTATAACTGCAATATGAATGTTTGAAATTCTGTATGAAGTTTTTGAATCTGTGGTGCATCGTTATTTGAAACAAATATCAATAAATGCGTTATTATAGTACCTGTTACCAGTAGTTAGTTTTGCAATATATACCGAGCACTGTCAAATGGATTTCATATAACTTTAAAGCTCATTATATCGCTGAAGAGGATGAGAAATTGTAAATTATATTTATCCATATCCATATACAAGTTTTCTGTTTCATTTTATCTAAGGGAGCTCTAGTTCCCTACGGTGCTCAATTAAAAACAAGTCCTTTATAAATTATCTCTAAGGCTGTTCTCCATGACGATCACCCAAGAAAAATGTTTATGTCACATTCAAATATTGTAAGTCGAATGAGGTTACAAATATTATTAATTTTACTTACGCACAAGAATGTAATCTTAGCGATACCATTTTATTATTTATATATTGCATGAAGCTATTATCTTAAAATTTTTCAGTTTTACAACCGCGCACCCTTCAACTGCCCCAATTTCCCCAAAAAAGTAGAAAACAATCAGCAACCCCTAAGACGCATAAAAACGAAAGTTTCAGCTGTTTTTATATTATTAGTTTTTTGTATTAGGTGTTGCTGCGCATTCACTGACACGTTTTCCATCCTTGCCACGGTAGTAATACTACATCAAAATTTCATAAAAATCAACTTAATAATTTCCACGTCACACAATACCACATCAATACAGAGCGATATAAAGCAACAGTCGTATGTATATGTTGGAGGCAGATGCCTAATTCGGCCCGAGGCCGAAATTATTAGGGCAAGCGCGCACTGGCGGCCTGGCCGCAACGACTCAGCCGTGGCGGCCAGTGAGATGCATTGAGAGAATTCCGAGCGCGCGCACCTGGCCGCACGCGGCCAGCGGCCAGATGATGCCGCTGCGGCCAACGAGATCATCTGCGACGTATCTACGGCCTCAGACTGGTCGCTGGCCGCTGCGGCCACTGGGTTCAAACATTTCTGTGCAAAAGCTTCAGTGTGCGCGCACCAGACGTTGCGGCTAGACGTGTTGGATGTTTCTAGCCGCAATTTCAGTCGCGGTGCTTGGTCGCAGCAATCGCGACCTGGCAGTTACTTTGGCAGCACGGCCAGGCCGCCAGTGCGCGCTTGCCCTTAGACATTTCGCGATCTGTCCAAACTAGATTTGCCAGATGCCGAAACAGTGAGCAATTCGGCACCTGACCAACCCAATTTAGCTACGTCGCGAAATGCGCGTTTGTGCGTTACGCCGTTGCCGATCGAAACATAATAAACCTAATTCCTGATGTGCACAGAGGACGCTTAGCTCCTCGTAATATTTTGGCAGTTGTTTTATCAGAAAAAGATGGTTTGTACCGACTTGGTACATCAACTGGCGTTTTAAAAAAATTATACGCAAGAAATGAATCAATATCAATAATACAGTTGGACTTATATTTTTTTAATTTTTTTTATTGCGGCCTCCTCCGATATACCAATTAATACAAAATTCAGTTTGGGGAAAATTGCCGCAAAGGAATCTGATTCTTCTCAAGGTTTTATTCTATGCAACTGTCGTAGTAAACAATGTGGTAACAAAAAATGCAAATGTGTAATGAGTAAGATATATAAAATGTAACAATGTCATTCGAGTACTTCCTGTCGGAACAAAAATAAAAATAATAAATTGAGTTTATGTTGTTTATTTATGACTTGATTGGCAACGGCGTAATGTAGAAATGCGCATTTCGCGAGATGGTCAAAATACTTTGGTCATAATAATATGCCTATATGTATCGTTGTTTCGGCATCTGGCAAATCTAGTTTGGACAGATGGCGAAATGTCTAATTATTTCGGCCTCGGGCCAAATTCGACATCGGTCTACAACATATACATCAGAAAATTCCCCTGGTGTCTGTAGTGGGCAAGGCAACGTTCAGAAGGACCTAAAAAATTGTATTATGCCGCTAGGTCTTTCTTTCGTAGGTCAATGGGCCTCCTATTATAAATATAATACTTTTTTTAGTTATACAACATACCTATCGATGTTGAAGGTAAAAAGCAGGTAAAGTATAGCAGGCTCCTCTCAATGCACTCAAATTTATAGATCAAAGATACAGCTTTCATTAAAACATAGTCACCTACTGACCGTTCTGTCGATAGGGGCATGCTAAGGCTTTCAGGCATTTTTCGCTCACTCTAGAATCATGTATCAAACTACAAAAGGCCATTTATACCAGTATCCATGATTCTATGACTATACTAGCATCACTTTTATGATTTTTGTTATTTTAGTTTTTGAAGGAATAATTGTGGTATATTTTAAGGTAAATTTGCCTCTTGATTAAGCCTGTTTTGCGCGCCCATGGATTTGGAATGATAATAGATCCACCAAAAAAAAATATGTCTCGAGCAATTTTCGAGGCTGAACCTGCACAGGTCAGCTGAGTGTGGCCAACGGTCCAGGTTCATCGTATGGAGTTTCTGAAAAATACCGGTTTTCAGTTTTCGGCTTGCCTACACAGGTTAAAATACCTGCACAGTGCACAGTCCAGTGTTGCCAACTTAGCGGAATTTCCGCTAGATTTAGCGGAATTTGGTTTAAATTTAGCGGACGAAATTGGCGATAGCGGATAGCGGAATTTTTGACGGATTATGAGATTTTCTAGCTGATTTCAGCTAATTTTCATCATCATAGTCACAATGTCTTAACAGACATGTTGTGAACTCGTAAAATGCATTAAGTCGGAGCTAGAGTATTGCCGACACGAATATTATCAATAATTTTGAGAACTGATTTCAGCTTATTAATTTTCAGATAAGTAAACCATAACTAGACATATGAGGAAAATCTAATTTGCAAGCTTTCTGCCAGACTGGGAAGTAGAAAATGTGGAAAAAGATATATAAAAGTTTGAAAAAAAGATAAATGGATTAGTTCAAAACAAACATATAACAGCTGCTGATGAAAAAACAGTGAGAAAGATGTCGCGATTTCCTGATCGATTTGTATAACCAGTTAAAACAACGTTTGCCTGATAATATAAAACATTTAGAAACAATATCATTAATTTCGGTCCAAAATGTACTAAAGCAACAAAAAAATAATGGAAAAACTTGTAAGTCTGCTACAGAATTTAAACATGCCCGAAAACATTATAGGTTTGATTGAACAGCAATACACCAACATAAATTTTGTTAAATGGGAAAATACTACTGACACAACTAAGTTTTGGTCCGAAGTGTGGCTATATCGGGACGCGAGTGGTGAAAACCTTTTTAAAGAAACATGTGAGTTTGCCTTGGGCGTCCTTGTATTGCCTTTCTCCATATTATCATTATTTTATGTTAATATAACTTTTTTGTTTGGCACCCTTAAATTTATTTTTGACCTGGGACGACTTCATCAGCAAAACAAAATATTATTAAAATATTATTCGTTATCGGGGCGGTGGGTGGGGAGGGGGGGGGATAGTATGTTTAGCGGACAATAATCCAATCTAGCGGATTTTAAGCCTGTACTTGGCGGAAAATATTTTTTACTGTTGGCAACACTGGCACAGTCAGTCCCCCATACACTATAGAGGCTCCGGTATAGCATGCTAAACACCCATACACCAAAATTCATGAAAATCGTGCAAATGGGAGGGGTTCCATACTTAAGCATCAGCAAGGGCCGTTTTTTGCGACATGCGTGTTTATCATTACATAGACTTAATAGTTTAGACGTATGATTTCTGCAAAAAGTTTCTCCTTATCTCACTTTTAAAAGAGCAGTTCTTACTTAGGTACTCTAGGTATACAGGGTGAGTCAAGCTCAACGCCTCGGACTCTTGTGACCAAACGACACTACTTTTCGAAAAATCGACTTTGCATGTGTATGTAGGTCGAGTTGGGCTACATTTTAAAAATAATGACTTTTATACAGGGTGTCTAATAAAAGCGTGACATATCAAAGTTATGTTTTTTTAAATGGAACACCCTGTATATTATTGCATATTTAGATTCCCGGGTACATTTTAGTGTGACTTCATGTATCACACATGGGACTTTAAGCGAACCGTTTAGGTACAAATCACAATTTTGGGTATAGGTAGATGTCAGAAAAAAATTGAATATCGCAGTTATTATAAATCTTAGAGGGCTGTGACTTTGCCGTGTTACTAAGCATGAAATGTGTCAGCCTACGTTAGACGGTCGAGTTCCAATTACATTTGTGCTTGGAGAAATCGGTAGATCAATTAAGGAAACTTCAATCAAAGATCACCTGATTTTTTCAAACGGGAATGCATAATTTTTTTTATACGATCAAATGTGTAATTTGATAGGCTTTCTAATTATATCAGGTTGTGAATATCAATCTATGGTAGTTTTTATTAAATTTCGAGATTTCAATGAAATCAGTGTTTTTCAATTTCCCTACCTATAAACAAACTAGCAGGCCATGAAGTATAAACAAAATCGTATTCAGATAGAAGAAAACAACTAACTTAGCAAACAGATCTAGCAGAACTAGAGTAAAAGAACAAGATTATAAAAATTCTCTACAACAAATCAACTCTATTACCAGAAACAACGGCGGTAACATGTCTAAGGTTAAAGAGAAGCTGGAGTACGACAGAAATGGATAATTTCTACAGCCTACTAGCGACTGCAATGTACTAGAGATTAAAAATTTCCAAAATCACTAAACACTTTGAAATGAAAGCAAAACTTTCAGCGATCGTTGCCGTCAGTCTAATATCTTCAGAACGCAATTTCACATTTAATGGTATAAAAAAGTAGTCATTTCCATCAAACACAAAAGTAATGATACCACTCACTGTCTCCTTTAAATTTTTCAGTATCTATTAGCAAGATCGCAAAAAAAGAATACTGACAAATCATATTTTAATTTTCTGCCAGGTAAATTATGTTTAATAATTTGAGCAGATTTTTAATTTATTCTTCATTTTCGGCGATCTTGCTTATGAGTATTGGAAAATTTGCAGAACTCCAGTCAGAGGTATCGGTTACTATTTTTTTAAATCATGCAATGTGAAATTTTATTCTGAAGCTATTAAACTGCCAGCAACATTACGTGGTAGATTTCCTTTCATTTCAAAATTCACAATGGTTTTGTAAATCGATCAATCTTTAGAATATTGTAGTAGCCGGTATGCTGTGAAAAATACCCATTTCTGTCGTACTCCAGCTGCTTTTTGACCTTAGATGTGTTATGTCTGCTATTTCTGGTTAGAATTGATTTGTTGTAAGTCATTTTTATAACTTTGTCCCTTTACTTTAGTTCGTCCGTAACTATCTGCTAAGTTAGTTGTTTTGTTCCATCTGATCAGTTTTTTGTTTATATTTCATGGCCTGCTAAGTTGCTTATAGGTAGGAAAATTGAAAAACACAGAAAATTTGAAATTAAATCAAAACTACCAGAGATTGATATTTACATCCGCATATCATTAGAAAGCTTATCAAATTGCACATTTGATGGTATAAAAAAAATTATGCATTCCCATTTGAAAAAATCAAGTTACGTTTGATTGGACTTTACTTAATTGATCTACCGATTTCTCCAAGTACAAATGTATTTCGAACTCGACCGTCTAACGTAGGCTGACACATTTCATGCTTAGTAACAGGGCAAAGCCACAGCCCTCTAAGGTTTATAATAGCTGCGATATTCAATTTTTTTCTGACATCTACCTATACCCAAAATTGTGATTTGTACCTAAACGGTTCGCTTAAAGTCCCATGTGTGATACACGAAGTCACACTGAAATGCACCCGGGAATCTAAATATGCAATAATATATAGGGTGTTCCATTTAAAAAAACATAACTTTGATATGTCATGCTTTTATTAGACACCCTGTATATAAGTCATTATTTTTAAGATGTAGTCCAACTCGACCTACATACACCCGTAAAGTCGATTTTGCGAAAAGTGGTATCGTTTGGTCACAAGAGCCCGAAGCGTTGAGCTTGACTCACCCTGTATGTCTAGACATATAGAAACCACAATGTATCGTATCTTGGTTGAGTAGAGACCAAAAAGATTTACCATTATCCACCAACTATCTATAAAAACGTGTTTACTACTCCTCTCTCTGTGATGACATGTACAGCACCAAATTGAAAGTGTGAATAAATTATATGTTTCCGAAGTAGTACCTGTGTTTTACTTTTTTCAAGGTTTTGCTTGTTTCAGTGTCAACTAAAGGTTTCATAGTCACTGTAGACTGTAATGCTGATATCAGTTAGTAAATCTAAATAATTGGCTTGGTACATATTCTCTCTAGCTAAGTTAGTTTAGTAAAGTCTCTACAAAAAAACAGCGATCGTATAGGCGTTTTCAATAAAAATAAATTTTGACAATTGCTAGAAGGCGGGACATGAACGAAAATAAAAGTGTACTTCAAGACTGCAATAGAGCGCATGACTTAAGTGTCTAGGGTATAGCGCGCGAAATTGAGGATCCAAGAAAATATGTATTCCCGTGTTAGCGAGGAGGCGTGACCGCCTGTTCCCTTTCTCCAGTATGTGTGTCTAAAATGACGGGAGGTAAGTCCAAAAGTACAAAGGTAAGATTCAAAGATAACCATAAATATGAATTTCGCATTTAGAAGAAGAAGCTTTATTTCAAAATAGGATTACCCTAATACAAAATAAAGTAGTGATACCTAAAAAAATACAAATTGGTTATTCCAAAATAACAAAATTAACACTAAAAAATAATTAAATTAATGCTGATACTATATATACTACGCCAAAATACAATGCCAATATTAGAAACCTCAATAATAGAGATAAGTTAACTGTGAGTCTAAAGATTATCAGACGGCTCTTATGTACTTTAATAATTGTTGTTTAAATATTCTAAGCGACGAACTTTGTTTTATTGTAATTGGAAGATTATTAAAATCATTGAATCCTTTAAAAAATAAAGAATTCATGCTACTTTTCTTGTTAGTTTTAGAAATATAAATAGTTTGTTTTCTAGTCTGATGTGCATGTATATCACTATCATAGCTGAAGCATTGCAAATACGTTGGTGCCATACCTGACACTATTTTAAAAACAAATACCATGGTAAGATAATATAGTCTTTGTGGTACAGGTAACCAATTAAGGGTTGACAGCATCAATTGAATAGGTGTATATCGATTCGTCCTTAAGATAATTCTCATCCCACGATTTTGCATCTTTTGTAACTGTGACAGCTGGTTTGAGTTAAATAGGTATAGTACAGAAGAACAATAGTCAAAGTGGGGTTGTATAATGGATTGATATACTTTTAACCTCATCTCGGTAGACAGAAAATTAGAAATTCTTGTGAAAAAGAATAGCTTCTTAGAGATTTACTTGTGTACATAATCAAAATGTTTATCAATTAATAAGTTATCAAGTTGTATACCTAAGTACTTTACGAAAGTAACAATTTCAATGTTTTGATTATCAATAGTAATTTTTAAATTCGAAAAATCTATCTGTTTGTATTTATGTTTTGAGGTAATGATCATGGCTTTAGTCTTAAGGACATTTAATTTGAGCTTGTTTAATTTCAAGTAATTGTCAGCACCACTTAAGGCATAACTAATTTTTTCAATAGGAGTGTCTAGGTTAACATCTGAACATGCAAGTACAGTATCATCTGCAAACAGATTTATAAAATCACAATCTACAAATAAATGTATGTCATTAAGGTACAAAATAAAAAGGATAGGTCCTAACACACTCCCGTGAGGTACACCAACATTGATATAGCGTGTACCTGATACGACGTCACCTATTTTTACCCTTTGTTGTCTTCCATTTAGCTAATTTTCAAACCATTTGTAAATCTTACCCTCAAAACCATATACTTTAAGCTTAGCTAACAATATATTACTATTTATGGTTTCAAAAGCGCGTTTCAGATCAAGAAAAACAACAACAATAACATACTTGTCATCTTTAAGATCTTTTTTGAATTTATCTAAACAAATCTGAACGGCAGTCTCACAAGAATGCATCCTTCTGAAGCCAGATTGATAGCTAAATAGTATCTCATTGCCTTCGATGTGGTCAATAACTTGTTCATAGACTGCTTTCTCAATGACTTTTTCAATTGGTGGTAAAGTATTAGTCGCACGAAACTCAGAGGAATTAATTGAGTTTGTAAATTTTGGTATTGGCACAACTGTACTTGCTTTTGGTACATCGGGAATACTAGAATTGTCAATGCAGGTATTAACTAGATTTAAAAAGACATGTCCAATTGTTTGGAATGCTTCTTTTGTTGTTCGGCTGTTCAAGATTTCACTTATGCTAAATTTGTTGTCTAACGAATATATGATGTCTCTCAGCTCATTGAGAGTTAACTGTTTAAAGTTCGAAAAAGGTCGGTACAAATTTTTGTTAACATTAGACCATGTCTCTTGATTATCTATGCTATCAACTATATATTGGATACTGTCTATGAAGAAGTGATTAAAATGGTCAACAATAAGAGCAACACCATTAATTACCACAGAGTTATTGTTGTTTTCAAAGCGAATACACCTAGGAAAATCTTGAATATTGACATTGACAAGTTTTTTTAATGTTTTCCACATTTGATAAGGATCATTTTTATACCTATCCAGTTTCTCATTACAGTATCTACTTTTTTTCATTTTTAATGAATTAACTACCTCATTTCTATGTTTTTTGCAAATCTCCCATTTGTTTTGTTTCTCATTTTTGGATTATGCTTTAAAATCTTTGTAACTAGCATCCCTAATTTTGATTTTATTATGAATTTCTGAATCAAACCAGGGTTGTTTCTGTATTTGCAATTTTGGATAGGTGCTATAGCATTAATCACTTCATCACATGTGTACATTATTTCATTATAGAGAAAATTAACATCAGTAGAATTAAATGACCAATTACATGATATTAAAGATGTTTTAATATGGGTGAGGTTATCCTCACATATATTTCTATATTGACGTATATAAGTCTTTGCTGAATTATGATTTTTAAAGAAATTGATAGAGATTATTGAGTGATCAGCAATTTTAGGAGTGTCGTGAACTTGAGCGGTAAAATTATCAGTATTAACTAAGAAATAATCTATTAAAAACTCACATTCAGCTGTAACTCTTGTAGGCACTTTCACTAACTGTCTTAAACCAAAAACATTACACACATTTTTAATTCTGCATTCTGAATTCTGTATAAGACTTCCATGAATCTGGTCTTTGTTCTTTACCATTACTTCTGCTACAGTGATCTCCATATCATGACTTGTCTTATCAATGATGGTTGAACTACCAGCATTGGTAATACTATCTTTATTTAGTATGGAATTGATACACTCCCTAAGCTCAGCAACTTCTTTAATGAGCACAGGTACCTTACTCAATCCTTCCTCACAGGACTCACAGTAGTACTTGAGTTTACGTTTGCTCTTCAGCTGAAGACACTTGACTTCTAAAGCAGTTAAGTCTCCACATGTGGAACATAGTAGTTTATTGCAGCTGTCACATGGAAAAATTGTATTGGCATCATAATTCTTTTTACATTTGATGCATGTTTCCATTTTGGTAAATTTGTAATAATCTTGAGAAAATGTAGAATAACAGTTATCAAGTTGACGTCTACGTCCTGATGTTACCTTTAACCTTTAACATACAGTATTGATTCAAAAAGCGAATTGAAGAAGAAAGCTTGCGCTATATCACTTCCGTGGTCTTGCTTTGATATCGTGTTTGGTTGTTAAATTACAGACATTTGAAGAACGCATCATTTGGCATTGCGAGTTTTTTTGCACACTCAAAAACTTTTTGAAACAATTGCCCTGAGATGTCATTCACCTTCTGAAATACTGTGTGTGTAGTTTGAAAAACAAGTGAGTTCTATTCTAAATGGGAATCTGTGTTTTACATGGCAATTACAAATGTGTGTACCCAGGCCCCCTTACGTTACGAAACTAATTGCATGGAACTAGTGACATCCAGAACATCGTAAACACACAAAACCAATTTGGTTTCGTGAAACTGATGCATGCTTGATGAAAACACCTATTTGCACGTGAAACTAAAAGTGAAACCCCGGACCCCGGTGAAAATAATGACATCGCACACACGTTTTCAGAAACTAGTTTCGTAATGTAAATTCGACTTTACATTTTATTTTATACTATAGCTTTCTGTGATGAGAGAGAAGGCTGTGGGTTTGTAAAACAGCGCGCAGTTGCCAGCACGATAGCATAAACTGTAAATTATTTTTATTTGGATGTATTCGTACAAGATATCTGCTATAACAGTTCCTTTTAAATCAACACGTAAAAACCAGAAACTCATTTTTTAGCATGCATCAACGGAAATTCATAAAATGGCACTTATTCTTTCAGACACGCAAATTCTTGCATATTTTGGAGAGCTTGTTTATATATCTTTCCTTCGGGTAATGCTTCAGGCTCATGCTTCAAAAGTTCTATAGACTCCGTTAAAAACTTCTTGGAATCCTGAAAAAGAATAATTTATCCAAGAGGCGAAATGTGCATGTAGAATATAAATAGATACAAGTATAATAACTCTAGTGGGGGTGAGTTGCCTCCGTGGTTAGAGTGGAGGGCTCGCGACCGGAAGGTTCCGGGTTAGAGGCGGAAAGTTAATTCTAGTTTTTTCAATCAAAAATAAATGTCCATGAAAAAGTTCAGCGAGAAGCCTTCTGTTGTGGCCATGTCGTTTATTTTCCTTTTTTTATATATTTTTTTACTATTTCTGCTTTCAGTCGAAGCGTTAAATTTGTTTTTGTTATAAAATTTATTATTACCTTACTCGCGTGATGTCAAGGCATTTTTTCCCTTTGCCTTTGTCTTTTCCCGCATGCTACGCCACTCCTTTTTCTTCTTAAAAAGGAAGCAGCCATAACTGTCAAAAAATAAGGAGGAAGTAATATGGAGTCGAGTCGCTGTAACCGTACCTGTTGTACGAGTCGCCGCACGTCGCCGTTCCGCATAACATGTACCTCCGCTAAACGCTCTAACCCTCGCTATAACCTTACTACGGCCACGCCGCTAAGATCGGATTCAACGGTCCAGGGTCATAGAAGACCCACGGAGTGCATCAGGGGGCCCCCCAACTCCGACCGCAACCAGGATTGTCCTGCTAGACGCCGCCAGACCACGCTACGAAAGCAAGGTAAGGGAATTACTGTGCCTTGACTTATCTTTCTACTCTCGTTCTTTTAATTACCATGTCGCTACGCTTTTTCTAAATTATTATTATCTAACGCTTAGACAATTAACTGTCGAAAGGATCTTATATACTAGTCCATTCATCTCTCCTCTGGAGTTAACTTTTCGCCAGTTGAGACTTTAGAGCCTTAATTGGGGAACGCGTGCTTTGCACAACATTTTCTGGTCCTTCGAGCCGCGATTAGTAAGGCCCTTTTGGCAGATTGTTCATTTATTTCATTTCGATAAATAATAATTTAACCTCAAACACATTATAATATCGCCCATATATCGCCCGAGAAATCGCCTCCGTTTGTTTTGCTAGTTATTCTTTACTGCTTTTTTGCCGCATTTTTTACTGTTGCTTCGCTACAACCGAATCTACAACGTTTTCGCCAATTTGGATTTATATTTATCCGTAAATCGCCGCTACTAATTTATTTCATACGCATTATGGATAAACTCAGACTCGCTAAGGCTACGCGTTCGCAGTGCGTGAACGATATTCGCAGTTTGTGCACTATTGCTCAAAAGTGTTCTACCGATCCTTCTCAAAAATTTCTTTTTAACGCTAGATATGCCCAAATAGAAAATATTCATGAGGAATTCAATAAGCAGCATTTGATTATTTTGTCTCTTTTAGCCAAGGATGAACAGTCAGACCTTGAGGTAGAAGATAGTATACGCGACCGCTTCTTTTCCGCGTACTATGAAGTCGAAGCATTGCATTCGCAGATATTCAATAATCCTTCCTCGCAATCAGATGACTCGCATGTTGCCCCTACCTATTCAAATCATTCAAATGCTCGCCTACCTAAAATAGAACTGAAATCGTTTGATGGTGATTTTACAAAGTTTCAGACTTATATTGATTTATTTAACGCTCTAGTTCATAATAATGTTTCGCTTTCTCCTATCGAGAAGTTCAATTATTTGTTAACTTCGCTTGAGGGTCAGCCCTTATCTCTCGCAAAAAGTGTACCTATGACAAGTTCCTACTATCAAATTGCATATGACAGTCTCGTTGAGCGTTATTCTAACAAGCGTTTGCGAGCCCTCGCTCATTGGAATGCAATTGACAATTGCAAAAAGATGAACCATGAAAATGATGTTTTTGCTATTAGGAAACTTCTTGATACATTTTCCGAAAATTTGACTGCCCTTGAACTCTTAGGATTTTCTGTTCAAGAATGGGACTTTATCGTTGTCAATATGCTCCTTAAACGGTTAGATCATAGTATCGTCGCTAAATTTGAATTGTCTCTCAGTTCGCAGAAAATTCCTACTTATGAGCAACTAAAGTTGTTTTTGAAAAAACACTGTACCGCCTTAGATACTATCAATTATGCAAGAAATCCTAACTTTCGCCCAACTACGGTTACCCCACACAGCAATAGACCCGCTAATAGGGTTTCTTTGTTTGCTAACTCTCCTAATGTGAAAAAATGTAAACTTTGTGATGAAATGCATCCGCTCTATAATTGCGCTATATTTAAAAGCAAAACACCCCAGGAACGTTATAATTATTGCAAAAGTAACAACGCTTGTGTCAATTGTTTAAGTTTTGTACATTCAGTCAAACGATGTAAATCACAAATCAGTTGTCGACAATGTGGCCGCAGGCATCACACGCTGCTGCATTTTGAAAATCATCAAAACGCTTCTCGTTCAAATTCCGCTTTCGCCGCACCCCATGCCGCTACCGCTACCTCGGAAAATAATGCACCAAGTACCAGTGACTCTTTAGTAGCTGCCGGAGTTTGTTCCAAAGACACGCAAGTCCTTCTTTCTACGGTACAATTGGAAGTTTTGGATAATTTCGGAATTTATCGTAAAGTCCGCGCCTTGTTAGATTGTGGTAGTATGACTTCTTTCATTTCTAAGCAGTGTTCCAATATTCTGCAGTTACCGAAAACTGCGAAGTCCCTTAACATTAGAGGTTTGGGTTCGATGGAAACTGTAGCCAATGGGGGATCAGTGAATTTGAAAATTAAACCTGTCTCAAAAGATTCGCCTATTTTGAATTTATCCGCCGTCGTATTGCCTCGCATATGTGACAAGCTCCCGCTCCACAAAATTGAACAAAAAACTATATTTGGTAGTTCTGTGCCAACCTTAGAGTTAGCTGACCCGCATTTCAACATACCTGGTGAGATTGACATTTTGTTGGGTGGTGATGTGTTTTCTCAAATAATCCGCGATGGACATATCACCGGCTCACCAGGCCAACCTGACTTTATAAATACTATTTTTGGTTATGTGATAATGGGAAAAATCGAAACCAAAGGTAATTACTCAAATGCCTTTTTCTGTTTGGATTCGGAAACTAATTTCGAGCCAATTACGCAGTTTTGGGAAATCGAGTCGGTACCGCATTGTCACATAGGATCTCCGGATGATGACTATTGTAATAGTCTTTTTGAAAAACTACATTCGCGCTCTCCAATTGGTCGTTATATAGTTCCGTTGCCCTTTCGTGAAAACGCTCATCCCTCCTTTCCTGGGATGCGGGACTTGGCCATAAAACGCTTCGCATCGCTTGAGAAACGCCTCGAAAAATCTCCTTCACTCTATGACGAGTATCGCACCCTTATGCGAGATTATCTCGACCAAGGACATATGGAACCCGTCTCATATGACTCCAATTCCGCAACTAATACTTACTATATTCCGCATCACGCCGTAGTACGCCCAGATAGTCAAACTACTCGCGTTAGAGTAGTTTTCAACGCTTCCGCTAAACTACCTGATCAGCTATCGCTTAACGATCATTTATTAGCTGGTCCTAAGTTACAGCAAGACTTAGTATCGATTTT
The DNA here is from genome assembly GCA_951848785.1 of Callosobruchus maculatus. Lineage (NCBI taxonomy): Eukaryota > Metazoa > Arthropoda > Insecta > Coleoptera > Chrysomelidae > Callosobruchus > Callosobruchus maculatus. The sequence goes on along the minus strand of CATOUR010000212.1, from coordinate 398,357 downwards.
GCTAAATTTTCGCCGCCATGTTTATGTCATAACTTGTGATATAAAGCAAATGTTCCGCCAAATACTTATTTCGCCGCAATATCAAGATTTCCAACGTATTATTTGGAGATTTTCTTCCGAAGAACCGCTTCAAGATTTTCGTTTAAAAACAGTTACTTTCGGTATTTCCTCCTCGCCCTATTTGGCTATCAAAACCATATTGCAGTTAGTAAATGACGAAGGTGTAAATTTCCCTTTAGCTTCAGATGCCCTGCTCGAAAGTATGTATGTCGACGACATTATTGCCGGAGCTAATTCTATACCGGAAACTATACAGCTACGTCATGAACTTATAGCTTTACTAAAATTGGGCGGTTTTGAGTTACGCAAGTTTTCAAGCAACAATATGTCGGTCTTGTCAGATTTGCTGCCTGAACATTTATGTCCTAATCCTATGCCTTTTGGTAATGATTTTGAGGGAAATTATTGTTTGAAAATTTTGGGTCTCAAGTGGAATCCTTCCAAGGATAGCTTTTCGTTTTCGATCCACCCAACCGAAGTTCCTTGTACTAAACGCACTATGCTGTCTGAGCTTGCTAAAATATTTGATCCGCTGGGCTTTTTAGCCCCCGTTAGCTTTCTTGTCAAATATCTCATCCAGCGTCTTTGGTCCGCAAAAATTGGTTGGGATGAAAGTCCACCACCTGATATAATGCGCGTTTGGCAACAATACAAATCTGAATTACCGTACCTCACTAATTTTTCTATTCCGCGCCGTTTTTTCGATTCCAACAACCTGTCTGCCGAAGTACATGGATTTTGCGATAGTAGTGAAAAGGGATATGCGGCGGTTATTTATTTCCGCGTCTTAGATTCGATATCCGCTACTACATATTTTGTGTGTTCTAAGACTAAAGTCGCCCCGCTGAAAAAACTAACGATACCTCGTCTCGAGTTATCTGCCGCTGTCTTGCTTACTAAGCTACTAAAATTTGTCTTGAAAGTATTTGAAGGAAAAATAACATTCACAAAAACTTGCGCCTACTCTGATTCTAAAATAGTTCTCGCATGGTTAGGCAGTTCTCCTCATCGTTGGAAAGTTTTTGTTGCAAACCGTGTCGCCTTTGTCCAAGAGACGTTACCTGATACTTCCTGGTTCTACGTCCGCTCTGAACTCAATCCTGCTGACGCTGCATCTAGAGGAATGCTTCCTCAGGCTTTTGTTCAAAACAAAAGTTGGTTGACTGGTCCGCATTTTCTTCAGTCTTTGGAGGATTATTCATCATCGAGAAATACTACTGATGATTTGTGTTCCACTGACTTTGAACTCAAGCAGGAAGAAAAGAAAGTTGTCTTAGTTGCTCAGAGTCTTCAAGGACCAATTGAGCTTTTAATGGAAAATACTTCCTCACTTTCGCGCTTACAAAATATTGTAGCTTATATTCTTCGCTTCTTACATAACGCTAAACATGCCGAACAAAGGCTCTCTGGCCCTCTTTCGCGCAGCGAATTAAATGATGCATTAATGATTCTAGTTAAATTAACACAAAACGCTTATTTTTCGCATGAACTTTCGCATAATAATTTTTCTAAACCGCTTCGTAAGTTGAACGCTTTCATTGACGATAATGGTGTACTCCGCGTTGGAGGTCGGCTATCATATGCCTCATTTTCTTTAGATAAGCGCCACCCAATTTTATTACCAAAATTTAGTCGCCTTACTCACTTGCTGATTAACCATTATCATAAAACCTACTTACACTCTGGATTGAGAACTACTCAATTTTTACTCGCTGAAAAATTTTGGATTTTATCCGCAAAACGAGCAATTCGTTCGGTCATTTCTCACTGTGTACAATGTTGGCGTACTCACCCATCCGCGCATATCCGCTCTAAAGCCATTTTTGAATACCGGACTCGACTTTGGTGGACCAATGAAAATGAAGTTACATAAACAACGCAGCGCTAAAGTTCTCAAAATTTACTTTTGTTTATTCGTTTGCATGTCCACGAAAGCTGTGCATTTGGAACTCGTTACCGACTTGTCTTGCGAAGCTTTTTTAGCCGCTTTTCAACGCTTTTTGTCTCGACGAGGTCGTTGTGACAACTCATATAGCGATCAGGGCACAAATTTCACTTCCGCTTATAAAGTTTTAAAACAGTACGCCAAAGAGGTATCTTCTAAACAGCACATCAAGTGGCATTTCAATCCAGCCTCTGCTCCGCATTTCGGAGGTCTTTGGGAGGCCGCTATAAAATCCACAAAAACACATATTCGCCGCGTGGTAGGTGATCAAATATTAACCTACGAAGAGCTTCAAACGCTGTTGGTGCAAGTTGAAGCTGTACTAAATTCGCGTCCCTTAACGCCGCTTTCGGCTGATCCAAATGATCTGAACGCTCTGACTCCTGGTCATTTTTTAACGCAAGCGCCTCTCGATAGTTTTCCAATTCCTGATTTCACCGATATATCCATCAACCGCTTGACTCGCTGGGGTTTGATACAGAGAATGCATCAACATTTTTGGAAACGTTGGAAAAGCGAATATCTTCACACATTGCAACAACGCGCTAAGTGGGTTGATAAATCTAAACCTCCTGAAATTGGCACACTTGTGCTCATCAAAAATGAACTCGCCCCGCCATTGCAGTGGCGGTTAGGTCGCATTATTAAGCTTCACCCCGGAGCAGATCTCTCAACGCGCGTTGCAACAGTAAAAACTACGGCGGGCGAACTAACGCGCCCCCTAGTCAAATTGTGTCCACTTCCTTTGGACTCAAATTAGCAATTTAGAACTTTATCTTCATATAATTCTAAGAATTTCTTTTCTTCTTTTTAGTTTTTCTTTAAGTTTTGGAAAACGCTTTTTTCTACTTTAACGCGTTTTCGGGAGGCCGGGAAATGTTGTGGCCATGTCGTTTATTTTCCTTTTTTTATATATTTTTTTACTATTTCTGCTTTCAGTCGAAGCGTTAAATTTGTTTTTGTTATAAAATTTATTATTACCTTACTCGCGTGATGTCAAGGCATTTTTTCCCTTTGCCTTTGTCTTTTCCCGCATGCTACGCCACTCCTTTTTCTTCTTAAAAAGGAAGCAGCCATAACTGTCAAAAAATAAGGAGGAAGTAATATGGAGTCGAGTCGCTGTAACCGTACCTGTTGTACGAGTCGCCGCACGTCGCCGTTCCGCATAACATGTACCTCCGCTAAACGCTCTAACCCTCGCTATAACCTTACTACGGCCACGCCGCTAAGATCGGATTCAACGGTCCAGGGTCATAGAAGACCCACGGAGTGCATCAGGGGGCCCCCCAACTCCGACCGCAACCAGGATTGTCCTGCTAGACGCCGCCAGACCACGCTACGAAAGCAAGGTAAGGGAATTACTGTGCCTTGACTTATCTTTCTACTCTCGTTCTTTTAATTACCATGTCGCTACGCTTTTTCTAAATTATTATTATCTAACGCTTAGACAATTAACTGTCGAAAGGATCTTATATACTAGTCCATTCATCTCTCCTCTGGAGTTAACTTTTCGCCAGTTGAGACTTTAGAGCCTTAATTGGGGAACGCGTGCTTTGCACAACACCTTCACTGTTGGCTTCTAATTAACAGTGCTGTTCCTAGAGTGGCGCTGGGAAACAGTAACAAAGCCTACACATCACACGACGCTAATGACCAAAGCAGTCGATGCCGATGACACAGAAGTAAAAAAATAACTCTAGTGTGAGACTGGTCAAGCAGCTCTACAACTATGTAGAATCTCCGAATGCTAGATCAGTTCTAGCCCGAGAATGCTCTGCTCATCAGGATGACGGTGTTGTGCGTTTCTGGACACAATGAAAAACCTCGTAAGTAGTAGGAGCCAGGGTCAATGTTACTCGAAAAAAAATGGGCCTACAAAATCAAGCCTTTATAGGAAGCCCGGGCAAAAGCCGTACGCTATGGCTTTTAAACTAAGGCAGAGAATCATTCAACCCTTTGATGATGGTCAAAGAAGCCATTGTCAGCTGAGCAGATATTTATAAATCGAGAAACTGGAGGAACACCCCCTCTGCTCCAGATACTGGGAATAAGAGAACGCTTCGTTTTACTTGCTTTGCAGATGTGCTGGGTATTGTGTGTATCGTACCTTAGGATTCAGATATGTGGCAGGGCGAAGTTTAAACAAGAGTCATTATCATTAACGTCAGTAAACGGATCGGCCATAAATACTAACCTTCAACAGGAGATCTGATGGATTAGACAAAATAGAGTTCTCCGGAAGGCTATGAAATCTTTTTGTGTTCGTTCTCTGCGGTCTAAAAAAGGATCAACGGAACTACTAGAAATAAACAGTTATGAACATGACGTAATAGATGGCAAGTCTCTATCCCTTCCATGTTAACAAATGTACTCTTCTAGCCTACGCGGCATGCTGGTAATCTGGTTGTTAATTCACTCTAGAGGTACAGTCTCCTAAGCTGCCCTCATAGGCTGTTCCACTTCATCCAGCATGGTCAGAGGATTGGATAAATCGCGAATGTAGCGACCCAACTAACCCCATACTTTGGCGATTCCGCTATAAATTGGGATATCCTGGAGTCCAGAGGAGCCTCCTGACCAAAGCTTTCTGAAGGAACCTCGTCGGCACGCTTGCAATATGAGAACGCGCATTATCTTACTGGAAAAGCCATCTTCGAGGCTTCGGACATATGGAACAGCACCTAGTTCGAATACCTCATTCACATAACGTGGTGGCGTCATTGTACGACGAACGACAAGTACAGGTGACTTGATGTCAAGTATGATGGCACCTCAAAGCATTAAACCAATAGAACGGTGTACATGACGCTTAGAAGCAAGCTGGAGATCACATTGTTGACCCAGTCATCGCTTAACGCGGTGGCGTCCATTGTGTGCCCCCCGACAAAATCTGGACTCGTCGGAGCATGCCATTGTCGGTGATCTTGGGCACCAACCTAACCTTTAGTGATGATGATTTGCAGCGAGAGAAAGCACTAGATTTGGACGATATAATACGAAGCCCATTTCATGCAATTTGGGGTACATCGTGTCGATTCGGGGGGCCTCCCTATATCTACAAACCAAGCATAAGCAACAGCTCACGTGAAGGCTCTGGAAGGAGCAATACTCGGAGATGACCATCTTGCTGATCTGTAGTTCTCCTACGTGCTTCAAAACCTCTAGGTCGCTGCATTCGCCCTTTTTCGATTCATGTGCGCTATGCTCCTACAACTGTTGCCACGCTATGGCGCATGATCAAAGTAATTGCTTTGACAAAAACATCACCTCGTTCTGGTTAGCATTCAGTCTCACCCAATTAATGGCGATTAATTGTGTAAACTGGGCCTGTCATCTTGTAGGAGGCATATATAGACAACCAACTCAGTCTCTCACCTCATTTGCAAAAGAAATCATAGTGTCTGAACGACAAAAAGCCATGCTATGTTTTTATATGTATAGAATTTTTGGAGGTGCAATGTAGGTAAGTAGCGTCTGAATGCACAACAAGTGTTAAATGTCTACTAAAGAGAGTACTACCAAGCTGTGCACACATTTAAGGCCTAAAAATAGCTAGTACACTAAGCTGTGTTGGAACCCCCTCCTGAACACAAGGAGCTGAAGGTTTTAAGCCCACTCTAGTTTCAATACCCACAATAAGTTATTAGTTTCATTAGTGCTAAATGGACAGAATGACTTACCAATAGTGCTGATCGCACAATTTCGGGATCGTCAGCATTTCTTCTAGCAAGCTCGGCCATGCAAGCATGAAGCTCGAATAGCAAAACACCTCGGACTCGTCTTTCACCTGAAATTCATTCTATTGTTCACTTATTACCTACAGTAGTTATTAAAAAATACGGTTAACCAACCATTTTTCTCGAGAAGGTCATAATTTTATACTTCCCCTGAAGATTTTGACATACTTAGAACAAAACACGTGCCAGATGTGAAAAAATCGGTTTGGTGTAGTGACTGTAGTGTTTGTGGCTCATACGCCAAAGAATTTAGTGTCACGTATTTTTATTTCCTTAGCTTATTGTCTGGGTTCTGAAAGTCTATAATTACAATCTTCTAAATGTTAGTTCACAAGCTGAATAGTTTAAGATATCTAGAAGGAAGCGGTCACAAAGACCACAAAGAGTATTCCAAAAATAAGAAATTGTGAATAAGGCTAATTCGCATTATAAAAAAAATCGTCCAAAAAAAGTTTTCTTTCAAATAAGCCTAAGGTAAAAAAGCAGTTGCTGCTGAACTCAATTAGTTCCAGATGTTTCGTTGTAATTTAAAAAATTTAAATCTGCCTGTTTCTTCAGAATACTTTTGGTTATTATATCAAACTATGCCATTAAAGTCGATGTACAACCATTTTTCATGAAAAAATCGCCACTTTCTATTTCCGATACGTTCCCTATTAACAGAAACTATTAATGCAAAAAATGATTGGAGGGCAAACGATAACCTAAAAAAATGTTTGCTTGACATTGACGGTTAATTTTTTTTGTCCTTCTTATTGAAATAATCTTTTGCCAGTAAAAAAATTGTAACGAAGCTTTTTAGCAATGTTAGATGTTTCCATTGGATTTTCGTTTTCAGGAAAAACCTCCATAATCATACTCTATTATGTCGTTACATTGATGTGCTTCCAATATCGTATCTGATGAAAAAAAACAATGTTCTATCCAATGAAAGCTTTTCTAAATTAGTTAAATCGAAGCATTTGCATGAGGGTGGATTACGTACCCTGCAACTGTAAGGAGACTTCTGAACGAACCTACCCCGTTGGTCGATTGGCCGACAAGGACCTGTGGGTGGCCTGCACGTTGCCTGACCTGACACCACTGGATTATAGTATGGTAGTGATTAGACTGCACAACTGCGATTACTAAGATTGTGGCCTTTCATTGAGTTGTCCACTGTGCGGAACACAGATGACACTGACATGATTCGTTATTTCAAGCTGTCACCTTTCTTTCGAGCCCTTATCCTCAGTATATACAATTCAAATTTCCTGTTCACCAGTAGCACAGCATAATAAACAGCCAGTACGAAAACTCAAGTTGGCGGAAATTACACGCTATCCCCACCTTTGGATGATTTTTTGTAGGGACGGTAACGGTACTTCGATACTTCTGCACTAATGTCGAGTATTTTTATCATCGATACTTTTTGAGGCATTCCAAGCTGGTATCGATACTTTTGTATCGGTATCGAAAATAATTGTATACTTCTTGAGGGGTGTAATCAGTTGCACAAAATGCTATGTATGAACCAAACGCGCCTATTTGGCTAGAAAATAACGAGTTGGTACCGGTATCGATATTTTCATTTTCGCATCACTACCCAAACTTCACAGCCATAAAACCATCCATAAATCCTCCCAAGGTCAAATTCTGTGGGAACCATTTTTATATAGGAAATCCTGAGAGATATTATGCTGGTTGTTTATTATGCTGTGTCAGTAGTCTCTATCTGTGGAACAGTCTTGGCCAGACCGCCGATGAGCAGCGCTTACCAGACACTTCAATTTAACGTCATTTAGAAAAACTTAACGGGTCTAGAGCTAGGGTATAGCGCGCGAACTTGAGAATCCAAGAAAATACGTATTGCCGTGGTAGCGAGGGGGCGTGGCCGCCTGTTCCCTTTCTCCACTATGTGTATCTAAAATGAAGGGAGGTAAGTCCGAAGGTCCAAAAGTCGCCATAAAAGTGCATTTCGCATGTAGAAGCTCCTGAAGCACCTGAACTGCAGGTTGTGGCCGTCAGTAAACGAATTCCCAGGTAGTTAACTCCACAGCGTCGAAGTTCTCCAAAAGAAGGAATGCTGGAGGAGACTGGTTCGAGGAATAGGGACCTGGTAAGGATGCGCTCGCAGAGCCTCTCTAGTGTTCCTGGTTCGGACGGCCTTTGGTGTTATTATCTGGGATAGTTCACTCGAACATCTTCCGTGATAGAATCTGTAAAACTGGGACAGGTCGGCCACCCTTCTTCGATGTTCCAGGCTGCGGAGGTCCTTTGTGAGATTAGGCGTATCGCGCGATTAACCTAACTGCTCTCTTCTGGATCGTGTCCAGAAGCTTTAGAGAGTGCTTGGGAGCGCATCCCCAAACATGGGAGCAATACTCCAACGGGGTCGGATTTGCGCCTTGTAGAGCAGCAGTAGTTGCTCTGGTGTATACAGCTTCCTACAGCGGAACAAAACTCCAAGCTTCTGTGATGCCGTTTCAGCAATAGTGACGACGTGGTCGTGCCAGGACATATTATTGTTAATTTTGATCCCCAAAAGCTTGACGGAAGGTGACTCGACTATTGGGTGACCCTCCATTTCCACAGTTGGCCAACGTAAGACTTTTCTGTCAGTGTTGTTGCCTAAGTTTTTTGTACGTTAAACTGTACTTTACTTATTAATCCCCACTCGACAACTGTTTTGATATCTGCGTTGATCTGTGAGGCATGTTGCTGTCGCCCTCCTGGGCTGATAGTGGCTTGCCTGGTTCCATGCACGATATTAAGGTACTGTCGTCTGCGAAGCTGTAGACTAGATTTGATGTTATTTCCAGCAGCTCATTGATATACAACAGAAACAGGGTAGGGATAGGACAGATCCCTGAGGAATACCGGCTTTTATAGAAAATACGTCCGATGAACAGCGTTCGACTACAACAAACAAAGAACGACCGTTCAAAAAGCTGTTCAGCCACTGACCTCTATCCTAAAGATCGAACCAGAGTTGTCCTGGACTAGGGACATCGCGCCTGACGTGATTCAGGACATGTTTTGAACAAGGATTGCGAAATCCTTGAGCTCTCTTTAGGTAAGGTGGAAATCATTTTCTTCATGCTTTCCAGGAAGCACTTGAGCCAACAGTGTAATTCAATGCCGATATTTGCCTTCGGAATCGTTGTTTCTGTTGGCTCATTGCTTTTCTAACAATATTTTTTCGTAGCTCAGTTACTTGGCGGGCTTTTTTTTCTTTATATCTTAACAAAATGCAAGCAATTGTTCAAAAATGATTTTTTTTCAAATGACAGGACAAAAAAGTTAAGTTGTCGATGTAAAGCAAACAAATAAGATCTTTTGAATATTTTGTTTGTCGAAAATTATAAACCGTTCATTTATACTTATAACAAGACGGGACTTTTCTTTTATTTCATATAGTCATTTGATGTAATATTTTACAAAGAAAATATCGCCAAAGTATGATACTTTCAAATTAACAGAAATATGTCAGGTTACAATGAATCCTTTGTTTATAGATCGCTATAAATAAGAATAAATAAAGTTAAAGGAGACTCAAAAATGATTTCACAGATTTAAGAGCTGTAACTTTTGACAGATAGTTTTTTATGCCTGCTTTAATGTTTTCAGTCTACACTTATATTTGTCCAACTGAAGCCATGCAATGTCGATGCCTCAAACAACAAACCTGGAATCAGTTTTTCCATCAAGCTTTTGAGATCTCGACACAACTTCAGCTTCAGATCAAAATCTTCGCTGCTTGTCTCTGGCAGTCCGCCTTCATCTTGACCAATCATATTGGTCAGTGCCAGTTTCACATCCGTTAAATAATAGTGACTCGGATGCAATAGCTGTTCGTACGTTTCAATGAAACTTTTACATTCCCTTACCACTCCTTTAGGCATCTCCGATAAGTCTTTACCTACAAAAAAGACAAACGTTGAATAGAGCCAATTTGAATAACAAGGAAATCTTGCCTATTCTTTCTAGCAGGTCATGAACCGAATATGTGGATAGCTTTGCTTTGCATACGTCACATTGCCAGTTCGAGCCTTTTTCATTTAAGCTATTTTCTATGAAGGTTTCAGGTAGCAAAAAGCCATCACAGTTGCTGAAACATAAGCGTGATGTCAGAATATCAATAACAGAAATCAGGTAAGTAATGTAAGCGTGCGTTTTGTTATGCTCTTATAAGTGAGGTTGAATATCAATATGAACAGTTAGCGAGGTAACTTGTAGGTGTTACATGATCCATTGAAAGGGTACATATTCAGATGAATTTGATTACATTGTAACTCTTTTCACGAGTAATTTTAGTCTCATTTAAATTTACCAGTTGGTCAGCACGTATTTGGAAATAGTGGAGATTTTGAAAATTTTGGAAACTGATTTTCTTTTAAATTTTAAAAACTTTTAAAATACCTATTGAAAGAATTTAAAATTGAAAAAGAATTGAATATCCTTTTTTCATTCATAATCAAATGTGATAGAGGATGGAGGAGAGGATGGAGCCTCACAGTCTACTAGAATACAAAAAATGGGGTCAAGTTGATTGACTCAGTACTTCCCACAAATAATGATGATACCATTTTATTATTTTCTCATTGCATGGTGCTATAGTTTGAAATCCCCTTGCAATCAAATCATTGCCCACCCATCTGCAAAAAAAATCCAACACAAAAACTCTCGTAAATAGTTTCTTGGGTCTCCCGCCTTACGAACTAGGACGCCATAGTTTTTTCTTCGTGCTTCAACTGGACGATGTGAAACAAACAGGAGCCTCCAAACCGTAAAAACGAGCTTTGGGCTGTTTTTATATCTTCAGTTTTTTTTTTATTATTGCTGCGCCGCCTCTGACACGATTTTTTGAAAACATAAGCGTTCTCCAGTCTCGCCGTGGCAGTATATTCTGTATCAAAATTTCTTTAAAATCAATTCAATAGTTTTCGCTTTACGCAATATACATATAACGAAATAAAGCAAAACTCGTAGGTATACATCACAAAATTGGTTTCTGTAATAGGCAAGCTAATATTCAGATGAACTTAAAAAAGTGTAATATGCCGCTAGGTATTTCTTCGACGGGGCAGTGGACAAACTTTTATGAATACAACAAATTTTTCAGTTTTACAACCCCCCCACCCCCCAACCGTCGCGATTTCACTCCCACCCAAAAACAGTAGAAATTGATCAGGAACCCCTAAAACGCCTAAGAACACAGTTTGAGGTGTTTTTATATTTTTAGTTTCTTTATTATTGCTGCGCCGCCACTGAAACGATTTTTTCAAAACATACGCGCTTTCCCTCCTCGACGCGGTAGTAATACTGTATCAAAATTTGATTAAAATCAATTCAATAAATTTTGCATTACGCAATATAGAACGATCTAAAACAATATTCGTATGTATACATCACAAATTCTAAGTCCCTTGGTTTCTATAATAAGCAAGGCAATGCTCGGATGGACCTAAAAAAGTGTATTATGCCGCTAAGTTTTTCATTCACAGGTCAGTGGACAGTCCACTATGAATACAACCAAATTTTTCAGTTTTACAACGTCCGCCACCCCAAATTCACCCCCACCCAAAAAAAAGTAGAAAATGATCAGGAACCCCTAAAACGTAAAACGAAGTTTACGGAATATTTGAATTTTTTTATTTTTTGCTAAATACTCCGCCTCCCGTACAACGATTTCCAAAATTATAGGAACGTTACCTACTACGAGCCCACAACATATCTCCACCCAAATTTCATGACAATCCATGCAGCGGTTACTGAGATTACGACGTTAGAAAAACGCCAACAGACAGACCGACAGACAGATAGACAGACGGACAGACAGACAGACCAACGAAAACGAGCGACGTAGATTTTCGTTGTGTAGGTATCATAAAATGCCCAAAAAGCGTATTATCTCAAAATCGAAAATTTTCGCGATAACAATACTCCCCTCACCTGTCGGTGTGGGAAGTAAAATGGTCATATCTACAATATACATATACATGGTTTGTTAGAAATTTTCCACTACGTTATGTACCTATGGAATGTAGTTTATATCTCGATAAATAATGAGTGTATAATTTTTGTTATAAAAGTTGTTCAATATTGTGTTTCCCGTACTACGGCAGTATTCAGTCGTTTTTGTTTCAGAAAACAAATGAGTAACGAAAAAGAATTGATTTTTTTAAATAACAATAAACCCTCTTTCAATAGGTTCATTTCAATATCATAAGATACTAGTACAAATACAAAAAAATGTTTAAAAAAGTTAAGATTTATCAAGTTTATTCGATCAATAACATTAATCTGGTATGTATCTATCAGTTCTCGGTAGATCCTGTGTCCATAAGACGTTTAAAAATGTTGCTAACTACTGAGTGAGTGATGGGTTCTTGATATGGATGACACATTATCTAGATTAATGTTATTCGTCTAACAATTTTGTTTAAACATTTTCTTATATTCGGGTAAAGACGTGTTCTTTCGTTGATAGGCGAAAAAAGATATCTATCAAATGAGCCTAATAAGGGTGTTGTTATTTTAAAAAATCAATTTATCAATTTTTTTCGTTATACATTTGTTTCTTTGGAACAAAAACAACTGAATACTGCCGTAGTATTTGAAATACAATATTAAACAAATTTTGAATAAAAATTTTTCATATACAATCATTATTTACTGAGATATGTACTAAATGGGCCCCTGTATACTGGAGATTAATTGGCTTCATACTACCCCCTCCCCCCTTCCGAATGTCCAATGACTGGGTCAAGATTATTTTACAATGTACCTCATTCCCATCATTCAGTGGACATGTTGTATGTGTCAGACTAATGTTAGTATTGGGTTAGTAGTGATTCAAATTACCTATCTTGGCACTTCAAGGCACTAAAATACGTTCCGAATTCAGTCTTGTCTTTACATCTATGACACTCGCACCAGAAGTATTTGGATTCCCACAAGTGCTGTCTTCTATTAGGGGTGCCCCAAAGAGGATCCGTATAGCAAATACTTATATGTTCGTCTTTCTTTATGTGCTTTCCAGCAGATATCAATATGTAGCCTTTATCGGTGAAACTCTTCGAGCAGTTTGGGCTGCAATTGTGCTCTAAGAGTGAGGCTTGATTGTAGAGGGCTATATATGGAGTGTCAGTCAACGGAATTTCGTGGGAGTTTATCTGAAAATATAGAACTACACTTTTATTTGAGCACCGAACATATGACACGACATGAAGGGTCACCTGACCTCAGTCCGATAGAGGCGAACCGCTCCATCCCCCTATTGACAAGCCATTGCCACCGATAATGATTGGGTGCCATTACTAGAATTACTCCTTGATTAAAATTCACAATCAGAACACCTAAGAAACTTTGTGATGTGTGCAAAACTATATATCGCAAAATGAGTAAATAACACATAGCGGTAAAATTTATACAAAAAGTGAATGAGAAAATCTGTTTTCTGTCTATATTTTTTTGCCACTTCAAGACCTTCGTCTCAGGTATTACCTACGCAATTCAAGATATCATCAGCAATTAGTATATAGTACAATTCTCACAGTTGAGAAACTTAACCTTTAAAAATTAAAAACAAAACAGGCACAAATACACTTGAGACACACCCATTTTTACTGTCTTCACTCAACATATTTCCCTACCAATGACAACTTGCTGATATCCGTCTGATGAGTAGTTTTCAAATATAGCAGGGACAGGTTTCTAATTTTTGTAAAGAATTGCAATGTGTTACATGTACATGTGTTACAGTATCAAAGGCATTTTGATGCTCAAGAAATATATCAATGTTCTTTTGGTTAATGTTAAAGTTGTCCAAAATTTGTGGGGTCAGTACTTGGGGGATTGAAACTCCAAGCTCTTTCTGTAATCCGAATTGATTTTTGATATATTAATCTATGTTCATTTAGAAACAACAAAAGTGTTTTGTTTAAGCATTTTTAAAATATTTTAGGGATAACAAACATTCTCTAAACTTCGGAGCAACTACTCTAGTTGTAAATATCAAGTCTAGGACGTATGCCTGGGTTGGGATATATGCAGCTTCACCAGCTGAATTGTTTTTTAGTGTAGAGATGATCTCTTCAACTTCTTACTTTTCAGTAGCTTGCAGAAATAAAGAATGTATACTTCTTTGTTTCATAATGTTTCAGATGTTAGGTTTTTATTATCTATCTTTTTTAGCTATTCCATCATCAATTTTTATTAGAATTAGAATAAAGAGTCTGATTTTCTGGAAAACGAATCGACCGATGTTAAAAAATCGTAGGTACGTCGAAATAAAGGACTTCGACATATCGCTATCCCTCGTCATTTAAAATTTTTAAGGGTATGATCCTGGGGGGGGCGGAGGGTACAAGGGGGTGAAATTACTTTTTGTTAATAAGTTGTCCCCCTTGACAAATATTTTGACGTGTCTCGACGTGTTTTCTTTTAATAAGAAGTCTTTCGATAAACCCGGGGTTGGAGGTTTGCAAATGAACACCCTGTAAGGCCTGTACCACTACTCTGTACAGTGCATAAAGGCTTGAGCTTACCATGATTTGCTGAGGAAGATTGCCAACAGAGTGCGATGCGAGAAAGCCAGCATAGAGGGCGGAGTTTAGGGTGATCCTTCTTATACGTATGTTTGATGGTGTGTGTCAATAAGTATATTTAAAAAACCAACGATGTCCCACTGAGAAGAAGCGCAAGAACTTTCACGACTGATTTTCTTAATACAAAAATATCAAAATACTGCGACCGCTACCAAGAAGTTATGCTAGAGACGTTTGCTTATATGAGTTGTGGAAAGACCAAGTTTACAGTTCTGGTCGACCATTCCAAGCTGTGTGATAATACCGCTTCGTCCTCGATGTATCCAGAATGACTGCATTTAGTAGGTTCAGAGTGCATAGGAATATAGGAATGATTGAGGAGACCTCAAAACAGCAGGCTGCGATGGAATACAAATGAAAAATCCAACGAATCGGTTGAGGATGGCACGCGTTGGCGCATTGTCATCACTGGTTAGTCGAATTGCCATTCTTTGAACTGTGTCATGTATGGACAGGGTAGAAGAGGGAGTAACTTCCTAGATAGTAGTGAAATACTCAAGGACAGAGAGTTAAACTTCGAAACGATGTTTTTTCCTAATGTGAAATATACAAATAAATAAAATAAAGTTATATAGTTACGAGGTTACCTGAATTTTGGTAAAATAAAACTCTTACCATAACAATTCCACAAACTTTCAAAATTTCTTCATCTGTGAACACGCTCTCCAGTTTGAAAAATTTCCTAATGAACTGAGCTATGTTGATCTTTTCCTGCTCATACTTCTGACTGTCTTTTCTCTCTTCACAATGAGACTGCAACTCATCTATAATCTTCCATGTTTCAGGTAAGAACTGCTTCTGATACAAGCATCGTAATACTGTAACGCATTGGTATGTGGGGTGCATCATATTAAAGTTTTTTATGGCTACCTGTAAGAAGAGATCAACTGTTTATAGCCAAACCTATCCAAAAATAAAAATTAAATAGTATTCCATTAGACTCATGCAACGTTTTTTGAGTGTCATAATTGGTGTCATCCCTATCAGAACGCTTGTCGGTCTATTTGCCAGTGATATCTGATATGGAGTTTTTGTCATCGCAGAGTCTCAATCACCGGTGTGTCAGTTTGTTAGTTTGGACGTTTGACGTTGGTGTTTTGTTTTTTCATGTTTATACAGGTCAGTGAGTTGAGATAATAAGTATCTTTTAAAATGTTACTATAATGGCGTAATATATGCCTTGACGTTTCGGCCTCAAAGCAGAGCTATCAAGCATTATCCGCCATGCTTAGATTGCATAATTGTGGTGGTGCAATCTACAAACACTAGGGCATAGTCCCACTAAGAACTTACCCATCCCTAACTGTGAACCTTTTACCTTCTCATTTAGATCAGGTATGAATACCTTAGCTCATGGGTCATACTTTTATCTAAATTTTTGTATGTGGCTTACCATATTATGGAACTTTAGTAGCCGGCTTTGGTTCATGAAGGAAGTGCCAGCTCCTTTTTTAGCTAAAGGACCAGCTCCTTCGTATCCAGCATGTCCTGGAATCCTTAAGGACTAGATGAAATTTGTTTCCGTTTCCTATGCTACCGAGAGCTTCCTTGTAACTCCTTACTCCTTTGGCTATACAGATGATAGATTCAAGTGCTTTTATTAACTATTACTTACTTTTGTTAGGCTTCTAGTAGTAATGAAGGGGAGTCGGAGCCAGGCAAGTAGGCCACCTTTGGCCTTTTTTGCCAACTCCAATGAACCAACACTGAAAGCACTAAAATTGATAGCCCTTTAACTTCTATACTTATAACTCCATTTTAATTACAATTTGAACTCTTATTACTACTATGAATTTGTCAAGAATGATATAAGGTCTTTTGAAAATTGTTCCAGTCGTCGTAAAACAATCAGCAAACAATAGAAGTCAAGTTTAAACCGTATTGAATCTATGGTTTTGAGCATTTTCAAGGTACCTGTTAATTTTCCAATTCAGGAAAATTTTGTAGCAAGGAAGTATGTTGCAGAAATTGATATCAAACCTCGGATTTTTGTTCATACTCATTGTTGGGGCGTAGTCGACTAGGCTCGTTATAGAGACTATAAAAATGCGGTAAAGTTGAATTTGTGTTTTGGTCTCTAAATATTCCTCATCATTGTGTAAGTTCTTTGGAAAGGTCGATTTTTTTGAACACACTCTTTTGTGTTGTTTCTACAGCCTGCGCCATTCTTATGTACAAAGCCCTTCCATGGTCTGTAGACTTTTTCACCTGAACGGAACTTCGTAGCTGTTTTTTTAATACATTATTACCTTGTCTCCCCGCATAACGGTATACCGACATTCCGGTATGTGTTGTGGAGCCTTTTCGCAGATCTCCGAGCAGATTGGCCACCCGCATTTGCTGCAACACCTGGAACTCTCGTCTACATTTTTATAGCAGCCTACGCAAACTGGTACGGTATTTTGACTGGGTCCCGATATCAGAGGTTGCTCTTTCAACACAATTTCTCCTGGTTTGATATCTCTTGTTGCTACCAAGTGGCGTCCTAGCTCTTCCGTGTATCCTATCTGCAACAAAAACAAGTTTTATTAAAGTCAGGAACCACCATCATCATAAACTGTGAGTTCGTGAAAAGTACTCGGTTTAATCAACTTGGCAACATGCTCCTTTTTCGCTAATCACTATGCCGTCATAATCCATCGATATTCATGATTTCACAGTATGATGCACCCCAAATGCAACAAAGTAGGTATAGCGGTTGAAGAGGTTACGCGTGACAATTATAACTACAAACAGACCATTAGATAGACAGACGGGTCAAAGGAGATAAGGGGTCGTATTCATAGTCGACACCTAAGGATCCCTTAACACTTGAGGGTCCCTTACTTAGGCTCCCTTGAGTAATACTCAAGTAACGAAGTGTCAACATGACATTTTGTTGCAGTGAAGGCACAGAGTTAACATCTCTAGAGGGAGCCTAATTTGAATATTAGCCAACCAACATGTATACCGCTATTGCCACTCTTCTTCGTCCGCTTAAAGACCTTTCAGTCTCTTCAAAATCTGGCAGTTTCCGCAGTTTGAACACATGTTCCTTAAAGTATTTTACTGGGTATTAACTCCAATATACTTGCAATGTAACTGATTTACATGAAGATAATTTGTATTCATTTAATCATTTCAGAAATGGTAAATTTCATAGCGCAATGTCGCAATAACTTCTAATATGTCGTAAATCTGGCAACCTACAATCGGCGTCCCCTAAAACTGTCATGTGGCTGTCATTGTAGTTGTGCTTATTGCGTATGTTGAGATTTTTATTGTTTTAGTGTATATTTGAGTGACTTTGTGACTATTTGTGGTGTGAATTAAAGTATTTATGAACAATATTGTCATCATTGCATGATGGGATGAAATAAAAAGTGCATAGTTTGCTGCAATAGCGACCAATCGGTGAACACCACTTATCATAGGTCAGTATAGGTTTTGTTTTGCTTTTCAGTAGCGTAAAATATGGGGAAACACTTCATGGTAATAATAAATTATCAACTGTTACAATCAAATTATAATAAGAGTAACTCTCCAAGTATAGCTAAATACTAATAATAAATGTACCAGTTTGTAACATCACAGTAATAATTGAATCTATTAATGAACATCCAATTTTAATATAAAGTCGTACGCCACTGGTAATGCCCTCAAGCTGTCAAAATTTCCGTTACATGTTGACTGGTCAGCAACCTGTGCATTTTGTGGTTTACATTCCCTCTAGAGATGTTAACTCTGTGAGTGAAGGCTATTTTGTAGGTTAATTTTGGAGTACGATGTTGTCAGTTTCTGTCACATCAGAAAAAATGTCCTGCACCAAACACGAAATACTGGCACAAAACAAAAAGAGGTAACAGAAAACATCAAAATGTGTGAGCATAGGCATAACAAATTGACTTATATTTGAAATATGACAACGTCGCCAAATGAATCCAGACGTCTCGTTGATGTTGTCGAGGAAAGAGATACACGAGGAAAGCCACACTTGAGTATTACTTAAGGGAACTTAAGGGAACCTTAAGTAATACTCAAGAGACCGACTATGAATACGGCCCAAAATAATAGAGACTTGCGTGATATAGACACTACAACCCGTCTAAAAACTTACCCCCAAAATTGAAAATATTCATGATTATACTGCTCACCTATCCCTAGCGTTTTGGAAGTAAAATCTTTACAAATTGTGCAACTATCAAGTGTAATATACTGCTCTCGATTGAAATCCGAATACTGAGAAAAAAAGCGATGCACTTTATGAAACGTGGCAGGACTAAAGACAACAATAAACTAACCTATTTTCCATAATCAGTTTATAAAGAAATGAAGTCAAGTTGATTGACTCAGTACTTCTCACATATTACTGTGACACCAGTTTATTATTTTCCCATAGCATGAAGCTTTAGTCTGAGATCCCCTTGCAACCAAATCATCGGCAGCCCCCCTCCTAAAATTGTCTTATGCCTTATGTCTTTCCTTCATAGGTCAATGGACAGCCTATTATCAATACTACAGACATTTCAGTTTTACAACCCCCCACCCCCAACCACCCCAATTTCATCCCCACCCAAAGAAAGGTAGAAAATGATCAGGAACCCCTAAAACATCTAAAAACGAAGTTTGAGCTGTTTTCATATTTTTAGTTTCTTGATTATTGCTACGCTGCAACTGACACGATTTCTAATAACTATACGCGTTTTCTATCCTCACCATGTTAGTAATGCTGTGTCAAAATTTCGTTAGAATCCATTCAATAGGTTCCTCGTTACAAAATAGAAAACGATCTAAAGCAATAAATACTCGTATGTATACAGAAAAATCTGTCACTAATAGGCTAGGCAATGTTCGGATGGACCTAAAAAGGTGATTTATGTCGCTAGGTCTTCCTTCACAGGTTAGTGGACAGCCTATTATGAATACAACAAATTTTTCAGTTCTTCACCCACCTACCCCCCAACTACCCCAATTTCACCCCAATTTCAGCCCCAACCAAAAAACGCAGAAAATGATCAGGAAGCTCTAAAACGCTTAAAACGAAGTTTCGGCTGTTTTTATATTTTTAGTTTTTTTATTATTTCTGCACCGCCACTGGCACGATTTATAAAAACCATACGCATTTTCCATCCTCGCCACGGTGGTAATACTGGGTCAAAATTCCATTAAAATCGATTCAACTAGGCCTTTCTTCACAGGTCAGTTCACATATGCAGCGGTTGCTGAGATTACGTGGCTCGAAAAACGCGTACAGACAGACCGACAGACAGACAGACCGACAGACAGACCGACGGCAACGAGTGACATGGATTTTCGATATGTAGACATCATAAAACGCCCAAAAAGCGTATTATCTCAAAATCGAAAATTTTCGCGATCACAATACTCCCCTCATCTATCGGTGTGGGAAGTAAAATACAACAGATCAATAATGGGTGGGCCCTCCATGTTGACCACGCGGCATGCTCGTAATCTAGTTCTTAATAAACCCCAGTGGTATAGCCTCCCAAGCTGCCCTCACAGCATGGTTCAGTTCCTCCAGCGTGGTCGGAGGATTGGGTAAATCGCGAATGTAGAAACCCATTTAATCCCCTCAATTCCCATCCCATCAATTGGCGATCGTGTAATCGTAGAGGTCAGGGGAACACCTTGACCTCAGATTCAGACATCGTGTCTGATGCGATTCAGGACATGTTCCAAACCAGGATTGTGATATCCCTGAGCTCACTTTGCGTAAACTGGAAATTATTTTCTTGATGTTTCCCCAAAGGAAGCATTCGAGCCAATTGTGTAATTAAATGAAGGTAGGGGTATTTGCTCTCAGAGTACTAGTTTCTGTTGTTTCACTGCTTCCGTTGTCTCAAGATCGGAAGCACACCTATGATATCTACAGTGTGAGATTGAAAAAATTCAGTAATTAGAGTAATTCATTAATTTACGCATGTAAAGGAATTTACTTATGAAATCGTTACTGTGCGACGATCCAAATTTTTACAATTTTTTTGAAGATGTTTCTAAGTAGCTACAGAGTTAGTACAGACGGTGAATCCCAAGGCAACTACTTTATTTGAGAAAGTTAAATTTCCACAGGTAAATCGATGGAAGCCAAATAAGAAGGAATAAGCAATAAACCCATATTGTATAAAATTGAACAGCTTTTATTCATGAGCCTCAAAAATGTCCTTCTCCAATTAAAAAATGAAGTCAAGTTGATTGACTCAGTACTTCCCACACATTACTGAGATACCAGTTTATACACACAATATAGAACGATCTAAAGCAATACTCGTATGTTTACACTAGAAAAATTCAGTTCTTTGGTCTCTGTAATAGGTAAGGCAATGTTCGGATAGACCTAAAAAAGTTATTTATGTCACTAGGTGTTCCTTCACAGGTCAGTGGACAGTCTACTATGAAAGCAACACATTTTTCAATTTTACAACTCCCCACCCCTCAACCACCCCAATTTCACCCCCACCCAGAAAAAGTAGAAAACAATCAAGAACCCTTAAAACGCCTAAAAACGAAGTTAGAGCAATATTTATTTTTGTTGTTTTTTGCTAATTACTCCACCGCCCGTACACCGATTTTCAAAATTATAGGAAAATTACCTACAGCGACCCCACAGCATATCGCTGCCCAAATTTCATCACAATCCATGCAGCGGTTGCTGAGATTGCGTGGCTAGAAAAACGCGTACAGACAGACCGAGAGACAGACCGACGGAAATGAGTAACGTGGATTTTCGTTATGTCAAAGTTTACGGAATACATATTCCGTAAACTTTGGTTATGTAGACATCATTAAACGCCCAAAAAGTGTATTATCTCAAGATCGCAAATTTTCGCGATCACAATACTCCCCTCACCTATCGGTGTGGGAAGTAATTAGTGGGCATGCCTTTCAGACTATTTTGTAGATATTCTAAAATGTTAGTTCTACTTAGGTATCTGGGTCAATAACAGAGAAAATTGTGGATATTTATATAGCCTATGTACTATACTGGTAATGGCCAAAGTGCGTAGCACGTGTTGAAAATAGAACTTCTAAACAGGCAGTGGCGGCTGGTGCATAAGGGCTGCGAAGCTGTAGACCACACCTGTCCTGATGTCAGCCATTTGTATTTTAAACATTAGTATTGATCAAATAAATCTGAGAATAAGTCTCCAAAATCCCTTAATATTATTTCTCCAGCAGCAAATAATAACAAATAATGGCCTACAAATTTCTAGTGTAGACCGGACAGCTGGCTGGCTGTTTTCATTCTGTTCCTGTTTGTTATATAATTCGTTTTTACTATACGTGTCTTGTGGCGTTATATTTTTATACCGTTGGCAGTGTTTATTAATCCAGTTGCTTATCTAGCCAAATTCTTATGATTTTTTTCCTAGTAACCATAAAAACTTCGATTTTCTGTTGCCTGAAGATGACTTAATATAAGTCGAAACGTCGCAAACAGAAAAATAAGGAGTTTTTGTATGAATAACCTTATCCTACAAAAAGTAACTGAATTTCAAAAATCTGTCGCTTGATCATGGTAGGGACCCTTGGGGGCTATAACGTAAAAATATTTTCACTTAAATTTTGACGTTTATACAGGGTGATTCATATCAAACTTACATTTTTTAGAATAGAACCCCCTATATATTATTGCATATCTGGATTCCCTGGTGAATTCTAGTGTGACTTTATGGAACTTGAAGTGAACCGCTTAGGCGCAAATCACCATTTTTGGTATAAGTAGGTATCAGAAAAAAATTGAATATCGCAGCGATTATAAACCTTAGAAAGCCGTGACTTTGCGGTACGACTAAGCATAAAATGCGTCACCTTAGGTCAGACGGCTAAATTTGAATTCTTCTTGTACTCTGAGAAATCATCAGATTAATTAAGGAAACTTCAATCATAGATAACTTGATTTTATAAAATGAGAATGCCTATTTTGGTTTAAAGAATCAAATGTAAAATTTGATTACCCCTCTAACGGTATGGCGTTCTCGATATCAATCTTTTTTGGTTTTCATTTTATTTCAAATTTTCAGTCAAATCGGTGTTTTTGAATTTTCCTGCGTGCAAGCAACCTAGCAGGCCATGAAAAATAAACAAAAGGCCGTTAATGTGGAAGAAACCATCTAACTTTGTAGAAAGATGCAAACTAACTAGAGTAGCGAGGCAAGATTATGAAACTACAACATATTAGCTCTAACCAGAAACAATAGTGGTAACAAGAACGCTCATTTTTCACAGCCTACTAGCTATTAGCCAATTTCCAAAGTCGGTAAAAAAATATTTAGCCAAAGGAAAGCTACTAGTGATTGTCGCTGGCAGTAAACTATCTATGTCTTCTGAATAAATTTTCACACTTAATGATATAAAATAGTAGCAATTTTCGTAAGTCAAAAGTAATGATACCTCTGACTGGAATCCTTCAAACTCTTCATTAGGTGCTTCTACCTATTAGCAAAATAGCGGAAAATGAAACTTGAATTGCAGTCTGTTTGGATTGTAGAACATAATTTAGTTTATAGAAAACTACATGAAATAAACAAAATTGCAACATAGCGTAATTAAAAAAATCTAGCAATTATTTCAATAGATATTCAGAATGCTCCAGTTGGAGATATCTTCACTTTTGACTTAACTAAACGGAAATGACTAATTTTTTTATCCCATTAAATGTGAAATTTCATTCTAAAGATGTTAGACTTTGAGGAAAAATCGCTGGTAGTTTTACTCTTGTTTCTAAATTTTTAATCGTTTTGGAAAGTTGTCAAGCTCTAAGAGACCTCAATAGCTAGTAGGCTGTGAAAAACAAACACTTCTGTCATACCCAGCTTCTCATTGGCATCAGATATCTTGCCGCTGTTGTATCCGGTTGGAGCTGATGTGTTGTAAGGAATTTTCATGATCTTGCCTCGCTACTCTAGTTCGTTTCCATCTTTCTGCTAAGTTAGTTGGTTTCTTCCATATTAACGTTATTTTGTTTATTTGTCATGGCCTGCTAGGTTGCTTGCAGGCAGGAAAGTTGAAAAACACCGATTTGACTGAAAATTTGAAATAAAATGGAAACCAAAAAAGATTGATATTAAGAATCCTATATCGTTAGAAAGGTAATCAAATGTTACATTTCATTCTATAAACCAAAATTGGCATTCCCATTTAAAAAAAATCATGTTATCTGCGATTGAAGTTTCCTTCATTAATCTACTGATTTCTTCAACTATCAAAAGAATTCAAGTTTATCCGTCTAATCTAAGATGACGCGTTTCATGCTTGATCATACCGCAAAGTCATGGCCTTCTAGGTTTTATAATCGCTGCGATAATCAATTTTTTTCTGATACATATACCAAAAATGGTGACTTGCGCCTAAACGGTTCGTTTAAAGTTCCATTTATGAAACATAAAGTCACATTAGAAACTACCAAGGAATCCAAATATGCAATAATATATAGGAGGTTCTATTCTAAAAAATGTAAGTTTGATATGAATCACCCTGTATAAACATCAAAATTTAAGTGAAATTATTTTTATGTTATAGCACTCAATGTTCTCTACCATGGTGAAGTGACAGGTTTCTAAAATATATTTTAGTAAGCCCACAATATCTTCCGTTCGCGCACTATTGGCCCACCCTGTATAGGATGCCCACCGAACGATTTTTGAAAAAAAATCAGATTGGTGGCACGTGGCTTAATATGGTGATATTTGGAAGATATGCGACTGTAGGGCGACCCAACTCGTTTTTATTTTAACCGTCTAAGACTTGTCTTAAGAATCTAGTATCATATCGTGCCGCAGTCTTGACATATTGAAGGAATCATGAAAATCGTGTTTATCGTATGCTTTGCACTCTATGACTGTTTTAGTTATAGCTGGTTTATTAATAAAATGTATAAAACTAACAAAACTCTCTGCAAATTTTGTCTGATGTAAGATTGAATATTATGTGCTGTTGTTCAGATAGTAAAGAGTTACGGTTACATCTAAAAGATAGATAGAGGCAATGTGGAGACAAAGATTTATTCATCTAAAGGCTTTTAATGCTTTCAGTGGGTATGACACAACTTCTGCCCTTTTCAAAAAAAAAGGAAAACAATCAGTCATAAAAATATTAGATAAAGTTTTCTAGCAAGAAAACTGTTCTACAGAGATTCTACTCAAAAATGGTTTACGTGTCTTTTTAAACATGAACAATGCTAGAGTCAGAACAGAATATTAACAAGTTCCGATACACGCAACTCATCCAATCAATAAGACTTGATAAATCAGTGGGGAAGATTTTAGAGCCTGTGGAATGAGAATGGATGGTTAAAAATCAATCTCTGGTACCAATAGAAACCTTACCACCAGCACCGGAGAACCTGCTCAAAGTCATATTTTGCAACTGCAAAAAAGGCTGTATTGCCAGTTTGCTGTGGATGCAGAAAAATAAGCTTGAAATGCTCTTCAGTTTGTGGACAATGCATTGGACAAGGCTGCCTCAATGCTTCGTGTCCAGACGAGAATGGTGAAGAAAGTGAAGATATTAAAGAAATCTTAAAAGCTGTAGAGCTAACTATTTTTGATGAGGAAGATGATGACGTGAATGGAACAGAAATAAGATTCAAACCATCAGGAAAAGAAAACGATGAAGGAAAAGATGAAGATAAACTTCAGCTAATGAAAGCTACTGTGGGAAATATTGCTCTTCCATGAATTTCATTGGCCTCAAAAATGTTTGTACTTGTATTTTAAAATTATTCCAACTTAACGTATTTTCTTAAACTCATTTATTATTATTATTAACCGTAGCTACAAATATCGACATTTTCAGTAATTAATCAACGTAATTATCGTTATTATTACTTGTATTCCACTATGCAAGTTGAACTATCAATACAACAAAGAAATCAGTTTTATCAGGAGTCCCTAAAGCGCCTGACATTATTTCTAAAATCCATACGCGTTTTCCATCCTCGCCAAAGTAGTAATGCTGTGTCCAAATATCATTAAAATCAATTTAATGATTTCCACCTTACACAGTACAGAACTATCCAAGGTAATATTCGTATGTAAACATCAGAAAATTTCCCTGGCTTTCTCTAATAGGCTACGTAATGTTCGTATAGATCGAAAAAAGTGTATTATGCCGCCACGTCTTTCTTTTATACGTCAATAATGGACAGTCTATTTTAAATACAACAAAATTTTCATCCTCCAATGACCCCAAATTCATTCTCAACCAAAAAAAGTAGAAAATGATCAGGAAACCCTAAAACGCCTAAAAATGAAGTTTGAGGTATATTTGAATTTTTTGTTGTTTTTCTAATTACTCTGCCGCCAATACATCGATTTTCAAAATTATAGCAGCCCACCACACAGCACATCGCTACCCAAATTTGGGGTAGAAATACGCCAACAGATCGACAGATAGACCGACAGACAGACAGACCAACGGAAATGAGTATTTTCGTTATCTAGATATCATAAAACGCCCAAAAAGAGTATTACCTCAAAATCTAACTATCGGTATGGGAAGTAAAAAGATATACATATATTGATCTTGATATTGATATTGATCCATTGATTTTAAAAGACTGATAGGTTCAGTCCTTTGGCGTATAAAATTAAAATTTAATACCGTTTTCGACCGATACCGTGAATAATCATTGAAATTAGTGACTCAGGTAGAAATAAACCGTAGGTATCTGTAATTTGAATGATAAGAGGTTTTATAAATCTGAAAATATTGTTATTACAAATAATTATAACAAATCTAATGAAAACGGCGAAAGCAGAAAGCCGTGTTTAAATATTAAAAAGGGTTAAGACGTTCTTACGCAATACCATCTGTGATAGTAGATTTTTAGCACTTTCTATATTGCCAACTGAAATTCCTTCATTAAAATAAATCCAATTTTAATAACAAAGTTTACCAGTTTTGAATCTCTATATTTTGTTAGCTTTTGTTGTTTTTTGTTAGACATGTCTTTGCGTATTTTTAATATACTTTGCCAAAAGGACTCCCTGTTTGTGCCACGTGTTGAAAATAGAACCTTTAATAACAAATCGTACAAAAAAATGAGAAGCATCATTCCAACCAAACTTTCTCTCATATGAATCAGAGAAGAGAGTTTCTTACCTTGAAGGGCCTGCATACTTTCTTGTGATTTTTCCAATCAACCTTTTGATGTTCCCTGCAACAATAATACACACCATGACAACTTCCACATTTTTGTGTGGCCTCTTTTTGGCACACCGCGCAATGTGTAACAATTGTTTCAGCCATGCTAGACCTCCTAATTATTATTAATTTCAAGATTTACCGGCACACTCAGTTACAACTCCACGGCAACTGAACCACATTCATCATTCTAAAAATAATCTTCATCTCAATCCCGCATTTCGTTAGTTCATTTATTTATAACTCAATTCGTATGGTCGTATCTCCATTCATTCCTTAGGGCTAATAAAAAAATACTGGAGGTAGGAAAAGGTTACGTTTATTTTGAACTGCTATCCGAATTAAATACAAATAAACAACTAGAAAGTTTGCAAGGCCAATTCAAAAACGAATGAAGTGCGTGGAGAGACTGGTATACGACGAAACTACTTATAAGTCATAAGTCAAGGCAAAGTTATCAAAAAGCAATGTTATTGGATTGCTAACATACAAGAGGCTATGTACCAGATACATTCCCCTTCACCACTCCATGTACTTCAAAGTTAGATATGCTTATAATCTGAGCTAAGTAAATTTCATGGCTTACTTATAATTAGATATTTGCTGACATCCCTAGTATTTTAAATAACTTGTGGTGACCAAGTAAGTGGAATCAGCCAATTCGGTTTCAAAAACGGATTCGGAACGAGAGAAGTTATATTCACCCTGCAAACGTTGGTACAGAACTGCCAGGACCAAAGAAAAGATGTTTTCATATGCTTCATCAACTATGAGAAAGCATTTGACAACGTCAAACATGACCTCCTCATATCATATATTAAAGATAAGGGTTAGACGGAAAAGACATACGACATATAGGTAACCAGAACTGGAACCAAAAAGCAGGGATCCGACTAAACAACGCGGGTATAACACAAAACTTTGAAATAAGAAAAGGTGTTAGACAGGTATGCATCTTATCCCCAATGTTATTCAACTTATATGTGGAAAGAATATTTACGGACGCAGTTTCGAACAACTCAATTGGCATAAGAGTAAACGGAATTTCCATAAACAACATCCGGTATGCAGATGACACTGCCATAATAACAGATAATGCAGGTGATCTGCAGATCCTACTAAATCGAGTCACAAAGGCGAGTAGAAATCTAGGCCTTAAAATTAATATTGGCAAAACAAAGTTTATGGTGATCAGTAGAAACAACACAACAAACACCCAGATACAAATAAACGGAAAAAACGTTGAAAGAGTTTCACAGTTTAAATATCTAGGATGCATGGTCAATGAAACATGGGATCCAGACCAAGAAATAAAGTGCAGAATAGAACAAGCACGAATAACCTTTCTAAAACTTAAAAAAATTCTCACTGACAAAAACTTAAACTTCAGCCTCAGAAACAGAATGGTAAAATGTTATGTCTGGTCAGTTCTGCTCTACGGAATGGAGGCGTGGACATTGAAAGCAACCACAATCAACAAAATTGAAGCTCTCGAGATGTGGATCTTAAGACGGGTAGACCATGTAACAAATGAAGAAGTTCTCCGAAGAGCTGAACTAACAGACCGACAGCTCTTTGACGATTAAAAAAAGAAAAATAGCCTACCTGGGACACGTAATACGGGAAGAACGTTATCAGTTACAACGTCTGGTACTTCAAGGTAAAATCGAAGGAGGAAAAAGAGGAATAGGAAGAAAAAAACTATCCTAGCTCAGAAGCATTCGGCAGTGGACAGGAATGAGAAGCCTCGGAGAGATACAAAATGCAGCTGTGAATAGAGAAATTTGATAGGAAGAGGATGAACGCCTACGCAGGAGTCTGCATGGCACTCTAAGAAGGAGAAGTGGTGACCATGTTAGATGTAAGCGGCCTACAGACGTTGAAGGCTGCGATGCAGCCATCGACTCCTACGTTTTATGATGCAAGTAGCAGCGTGTGTAGTACTGAATCATGTATTTGGTATCGGTTGCGGCTTGCAGCGATGCAGAGTCTGGAATCCCATTTTATTATTCTTGTATTGCATGAAACATGCATAAAATATCAAGTCGATTCAGGCATCGCAACAGGTTTCGATTTGAGTAGAAACTTAAACAACTGATGCAAGTTTCATGAAACCAGGAATCGCAACACGCATCAGGCCGCTTCAGATCAATGTAACACGCCACTGTCAAGGATACAGTAAAAAGACTATCCTAGCTCAGAAACATTCGGCAGTGGACAGGAATGAGAAGCCTCGGAGAGATACAAAATGCAGCTGTGAATAGAGAAATTTGATAGGAAGAGGATGAACGCCTACGCAGGAGTCTGCATGGCACTCTAAGAAGGAGAAGTGGTGACCATGTTAGATGTAAGCGGCCTACAGACGTTGAAGGCTGCGATGCAGCCATCGACTCCTACGTTTTATGATGCAAGTAGCAGCGTGTGTAGTACTGAATCATGTATTTGGTATCGGTTGCGGCTTGCAGCGATGCAGAGTCTGGAATCCCATTTTATTATTCTTGTATTGCATGAAACATGCATAAAATATCAAGTCGATTCAGGCATCGCAACAGGTTTCGATTTGAGTAGAAACTTAAACAACTGATGCAAGTTTCATGAAACCAGGAATCGCAACATGCATCAGGCCGCTTCAGATCAATGTAACACGCCACTGTCAAGGATACAGTAAAAAGACTATCTATGTAAACACAGACAACCGGACAACTCTGATGGCCTTAGCAGGTAAACATTATTGTTCGAAAATAGTGCGGAACTGCCAAATGTCCTAAAGACACAGAAGAAAATCAACAAGGTAATATTTTGGGTGCCTAGTCAGATGGGACTATGTGGGGAATGAGACGGCCAACAGATGTGCACCTTCGTGCAGAACTCTTTTTGATCAGGCCAGAACCAGCATGTGGTATATCATACAGCATGGTACGGACATACGTCAGCAGATGCGTGTAAAATGAGTCCAAGAAGTGCTAGGACAGAATGGTAGGAAATGATCAGCCTAAGAAGATGCCTTGGAAGATGCTAACGGGACCCTTGTGTTCTAATTCCGATGACGTTCCCAGACTAAGCAGGAATGAACAACGAAAGGTGGCTGGATTTATAACTGACCATTGGACGGTCAGTGCATACCTGCAAAACTTGAGCATCGACGTGGCAAACCCTTTATGCAGGAAGTGCGGTGAGGCAGAGGAAATAGCTAAGCACGTTGTCTTCGACTGTCCTGCATTGAATGTAGACTAAATGAAGACAGAAGAGCCTAGTCCAATGCATCTCAAGCTCGCAAAGAACTTAGGATGGGACTCTGTCTTATAGCTTTGACCGGAGGTGTACAGTAAGCCTTAAGGCTGAGCGGAAACTATCAGGATAACGGAACCCTAGCCCTCTCACTACTAAAAAAAGAAAGTCCAGTTAGTTGTAATACTCAGCGACTGCTGTATAAGAGTTGCAGAGTTGCAGAGTTGCAGAACACACCTAGTTTTAACAGAGTTTAACTCTCGAAGCACCCTTTGATCCCTAAAATCTCTAAAAAAGAGGTTCTCTCTTCCTCTTCTTATCATTTTCTTACTCTCTGTCTTCTACTTCTGGTATTCTCCCTCATCTCTCTCTTTCTTACACGCTTTCTTTCTTTATCTCTCTTTTTTTTCTTTCTTTCCCCCGTCTCCCTCCCTTACCCTTCTGTTCTCTCTCATTCTCTGTGTCTCTCTCTTCCTTTGTTCCTCAGTTATCATTCCTCATTCTCATACTCTCTCTTTCCGTCTTTGTGCGTCCTTTCCTCCCTTTCTTTCTCTCTCTTTCCCTGCCCTTTTTCGATTACACTACACTACATTCATATAAAATTTACTAACCCTCTTACGTCTTTAGCTTCTTTTTCTATTCTGAATCTCGTTTTCCCTCTATCTTTCTCTCTCATTATCTCCATCTTTCTCCTCCTTTCTTCTCCTATCTTCCTTTCTCATTCTCTCTCTCTCTCTCTCCCTCGCTCACATAGATTTCCTTTTAATAAAACATAGTATACGATTTTATTTTGGATTATTTAACTTACATTTTACTGTACATCCTGCATGAAAATGGGGGACACACAACGCACGGAAGCTGTTACACGCATATAAAACACCGACGTCGCAATTTCCAACATTTTTCTCGTAGTTTCTTGTAAAATAATACGGGATTGAAGAGACGCGTGTTGAAATTGAAGATTTTTACAGTCACTAAACCGAAAATGTATCATAACATTTTTCACCTTGAATTTTAATACCGGGAGTGGGTTACAAGTGTGCGGCAGCGACGGGTGACTCATCACTTGCAAACACATGGTTCAATTGCAAGCCATGAGATAATTACAATTTGAAAAGCATTTTGTCATCGTAATAAGCTGATCAAAATATCAGTGGCGTAGCTTTCACTTGCGTGGTTCCAAGGTGAGCTTCATATTTGCCACCAGTGGAGGCGCGTGAAGTCTTCAAGGGTGTGTTCTACAACAACAAATCATAAAGAAACCTGGCCCACTCTTTGGAGGAAATTGATCAGATTTTTCATTGCATCATATCTAACCATATTTAGTTACTGAACTGATGAATGAGAAACGCAATCGTGATTCGATTTTGTGATATAAAAGTATTTAAGAGATATGTTATTAAGACTAAATTAAATGGTTAATGATTTTTGGACAAAACAGAATTACTTATGAGTTTTCGCATTGCGTCTTAAGATTTTACACATATTCCCTACCTGACAACGCTGACGATAACATCTTGGTTCTTAGAGTGCGCAAAGCTAAATATCAGGGGAACCGAAACTTTCTTGAATGCAAATCACAATTTCAAGGTTCATATAACCTTCTTCACAGCAGATGCGATACTTTAAATGTAGGTATATAAAAAGTATTCGTTTTTATATAACACAGACTATATCCCAATAATTCTAAGGTAGTATCTAATGAAAATTGGCTTGCACCAAATGAGTACTAAGTCCGTTAAAATAAGTGATTACTTACATCAATCCTTACGTCTATATTTGCCTGCAACAAAAAACATCCAACACAAAAGGTCTCGTAAATAGTTTCTCGCATCACTCTCCGTATAGAAACTAGGACGACACAGTTTTTATTCTGAAATTTTCAACCGATACCCTAATCACATAAAAAAAATGCCAGGGTTGCCAAACCAGCCTATACGAGACCCTATCCCACCTCGGCTCATTTTGACTACTCAAAAAGGTTGCAAATTATCAGAGATCCCTAGAATATCGAAAAATAAAGTTTGACAGGCTTTTAAATTGTACTGTTTTTTTTATTTAGTTTCACAGCCACTAACGCACTTTTCAGGAACAATAAACTACAACTCTCTACAATTGCCCACGGTATGATATAGAAATTTCATTACTATCGGTTAACTAAATGCATTACATAGTTATCTACAGGAATATAATTTAAAAAATTTAATTAACCATACCTACTCTATCCTCTATCTTATTTATTTTCAGTTTAACAACACACTACCTCCAAACTAACCTGATTTTACCCCCTCTAAGAGTTATATAAAGGGATTTGGGACCTACAGATCGCCTAAATACGAAGTTTGAGCTGTTTTCTTCAATTTTTGGGTTTTTTATTATTGCTGCGCGGCCACTGACACGATTTCTCGAAACCATACGCGTTTTACATCCTCGTCACTGTAGTAATACTGTGTCAAATTTTATTAAAATTAATTCAATAGTTTCCAGGTTACACAGTAGAGAACGATGTAAAGCAATACTGCGTATACGTACATTAAAAAAGTCCCTAGGTTAATACGTAAGGCAATATTCAGAGAGACCTAAAAAAGTGTATTATACAGCTAGGCCTTTCTTTGACAGGACAATGGACAGAATATCATGAATACAACAATTGTTCCAGTTTTACAACCCCCAACCAACCCTATTTCACTAACACCCAAAAAGAATAGAAAATGGTCAGGAACCCCTAAAGCAAACAGACCGGCAGACAGACCGACGAGTAAGCGTTATTATCTTAAAATCAGAAATTTTCGCGATCACAATACTTCCGTCACCTATAGATGTGGAAGTAAAAATGCATGATTATATATTTTGATTCTGTTTTGAAAATCTGGCACGATTATATGGAAAAACGCTGGTCGATTTCAAACTACCTATATGCTTTTTTGGGGATAAGTCTATTTCCGATAAAATATTTTTATACTTTCTAAACAACAGAATCTGTTTGTTTATGGGATCATTTAATCAGATGCCATGCATGTTTAATGAAACTTAGATACAGGTGTTAAAAATAAACCTTGGCAATATGGTGTCCCACCCACAATCCTGTAGGAAGTGTCATAAGAACATTATTATTCGTTGAAGCGGGATACGCCTGCATCAGAGTGCATTTTGTTGTGGAATAGTGCGTTTATTCTTGGATTTTGATATCATGGGTCGTAGACATAAAAAGGTAGTAAAACATATTATTAGTACTGATGTTCGGCTTTTCTTAGAATTAAAAAATTTTCAATATCCTTTGGCAATTATAAATTGGGCTTTAGCTTCCTTATTTCTAAAATATCGGGGTTTAATGAATTACATATTTGTAAGATACTATTCAATACTCCAACTTCAACCTTTTCAAGAAGTTACCATTCTAACACACTGATGCATGACTTCTTATTCCTAATGCTCAAATTATAGTATCCTAGTTGGTCGTTTACAGAAAACCTTAAAAAACCATTGATATTATAGTGCTTTCCATACCAACTATTTTATTTTTAGACTATTGTTGATTCACACCATAACTGTATACCTTTTCCAGAAATCAAAAAAACATAAGTTTTTAGCTAGCAGTAAGCCATAACTGCACCTCTGATTTTTGTTATTATATATACTTACAATATAGCTTGTATTGAATAATTGAGTCGAAATATGAAAAGAAGAAGAAATTTGGGTTATGGCGCTATATACCAAAAATTATAGTTAGGTACCGAATATATAGGTAAATAATACAAAAGATACTTCAAACCTTCAAGAGTTCTATACATCGAGATAATATACAATTTCTGAACTATTTATACATTATGTAAAACATCATCCGGATAATCTCATATTCATTAGAATTTGTTGTTGACTAAGCTACGTATGTTTATCACTATACCAATAACTCCCACAATATATTTCACCTTAAAACAGCTCTAATGAATCTCTATGAAAAATGATGAATTTATTTACAAAAATAAGATAAATACTTAACCCTTAACTACTAACGTGGCATTTCTGTTATGTAAACTTACTAACGTGCCGTCTGGGATACGCTTCTGGTATTTTCGCATTTATCTAAGAAAAATTGAAAAATGTATACAGGGTGAGTCAAGCTCAATGCCTTGGACTCTTGTAACCAAACGATACCAATTTTAGAAACATCAACGCTACAAGTATATATAGGTCGGGTTGGACTACATTCTAAAAATAATCACTTTTATACAAGGTGTCTAATAAAAGCGTGGCATATCAAAGTTATGTTTTTTAAATTGAACACCCTGTATATTATTACATATTTAGATTCCCGGGTACATTTTAGTGTGACTTTATGTATCATACATAGGACTTTAAGCGAACCGTTTAGGTGTAATTCACAATTTTTGGTAAAAGTAGATATCAGAGCGATTTTCAAATTCCTGACGGGCAGTTGCAAAAACACGTTGTCGAAAGTCATCCAAATTGCCCGTCAGGAATTTGAAAATTGCCTATATTTAAAAAAATCAAACGTCAAAGTAAGGGACTGCGATATACCCACGATATACCTTTGAAACAAGATATTACTCGATAGCCTCGTAATTTAAAATTTTTAAAGGGATAATCCTGGGAGGCAAGGGGGTGAAGTAGTTTTTGGTTAAAAAGTTGTCCCCCTTGACAAATCTTTTGACGTGTCTCGACGTTCTTCTTTTTAATCTGCGGTTTTCGATAAATCCGGGGTGGGAAGTTTCCAATTGAACACCCTGTATAAACACAACAAACAAATAAGATAGTAGGTAAGAAAAAATCAATGTGAATAGAATAGAATAACTTTTCAATGTATTGCAGATAAGCATAGGCGTCCATTGTCTTAGTTGAAACATGATACCTGGATGCCACAATTATTATTGATTGAGTGTTGGACAGATTGTAATAATTCAAAGCGAAAATTAGAAATATTATAAATTATGTGTTAATATTTACATTAGGGTGGCCAGGTATGAATCAGGCATGTATTCAGTGGCAGGGTCTAGAAG
Organism: Callosobruchus maculatus; assembly: GCA_951848785.1. NCBI lineage: Eukaryota > Metazoa > Arthropoda > Insecta > Coleoptera > Chrysomelidae > Callosobruchus > Callosobruchus maculatus. Next base: position 363,634 of record CATOUR010000212.1, on the reverse strand, counting down.
GTCCGGACCATCCTGAAATGACGATTAAGACAAGCAATATATCGGAACTGGGCAGCAGTGGCGAATTATAATTTTGGAGGTGTAAATTAGAGCAAATATAGTATCCTTTCTTATTACAATGCCTATAGTTAGTACACTACTAGACTCTTCCTTTCATCCTCTAACTCGCAAAAAAGTAGTTGTCCTAAGAACAGATCTTTAGTTAAATTGTCAGAGAAAATTTTCTATTTCTGAAATTCTTCAAATTTACTTTACAAGAGTTGAGAAGCGAAAAAAAGTTCAAATGTTGTAAAACGTATGCCAGACGTGCAAACCATTCAACTCGTAGTGTTGCAATATTCAAGAGAATGATTTTATTTAAAGATATTAAGCTTAAAAGTAATTAATATTACAATTAATAAAATAAACAAGAACAATTTGAAGAATCCATATATATAGCAGAGACGACTTTCTTGCTCCGATAGCATTTTATCTATGTGAACTGCCTCTACACAGAGGCGTATGCAAGTGGCAAAAACCACTCCAAGGTTCTCGGATAAAATTTTTTTTTTCATTGCAGTCTGGACATAAAAAGAGCAAAGGCAGACCTCAATCATCGACCGAATATTCTGATGGAGCTGATGAACAGGAAGGAATACAACAAAATGACAAGGTTTTTGAAATCCAAATTTCTGACATTATGGGAAGGCAAGTATTTTCGTTGGAACAACTGTAGACAATAGGCTCGTTCAGCATATTTTTTTTATTGCATATTCTAAAAGGGCGTATTGAGTTTAGCAGCTGTTCAAAATTTCAGAATTTTCTGAGCTCGATTTCATATTCTAATAAATTATCAAAGTGCTGCAAATTGAAAACGCGCGGCACTAGCGAGTGTGCGACGGTGACGTCACTACACCTTTCCGACCGGCGCGGCGCGGCATCTTGGCCTAGCATTATACGGGTGCTTGGTAAATAACAACGCTGCGGCGCATCCTACTTGCTATGCAAGCTTTGTGAACTGCATACGCGTCTACTGGATAATTTATTTAATTGTTTCATCGACACCGAATACTTACCAAGCTATTCGAATTCGTTGATACTGAGTATAATAATATAAGGAGGACAGATGAAGAAAAATTATAATTATACTTCGCAGCCTCGTCTCAGATTATAAACACCCTGTAGTTGCAGCGCGACGAACCTATCTACGACGTTCAAAGAAAAACAAATTTTTTGCTTGCTGATTCAGCACACCGGCCCGCAACGGACCCCGCCGCTGCAAGCATTTTCATTTGTATCGTGTCGTATCCTAGCAGCACGTTCAAGATGCCGAAGCGCAAAAGTGATGCGTTTTTAAAAAGAATTCAGAAAAAAATGAGAAAACTTGATAAAACACTCAAGGAATATAATAAACGTAAGTAGATTTTACTATTAATTATCGTTCTTCTTGTTTTTAGACGCTGATAAAAGTGATTATCTAATTGCTTTATTGTTTACATATTTACGTCTTAGACTTATACCCATATCTATGGCGTATATACCTACAGACTTAAGACACATCTGTGTTCTGAATCTAGAATCGAATGACTGCATATCCTCCCGAATACCAACCTTGGTTTTTTTCGGTATGACTCAGAGATTCAAGCTGAAATCTTTCATGCTTCTTATCTCGCACACTGTGCGACGCACAGATGGGTCTGAGGAGCCGTACGTCATCAAACAAAATAACAACAACCGCCTATCGGAGTTTTTTGGGAGTTCCTTTTTTGTTGATGATTGCTATTAAATATGTGGTTCGGTCATAGGCGGACAACATTGTTTTTGACCTATGGTTAAGGTGTTTTCAAATAAATCATTTATTACAGGCAGAGCAAGTAGCTCAAGTGAGTCGGAGGACTCGAGCAATGACTCAACCAGCTCCTCAAGTAGTTCCGACAGTGGTGACCGAGACCGTGGAGCCACAACTCAGACAACTGTAGGGGAAGACATATCACCTCAACAGCCAGGCCAAGAAATAGTTATTCCGATCGAGATACTTGGTACTAACCCTCTAGCATCAGCTGCGGTCGGCCCAGAAATACATGCAGAGATCGCCTCCAGGTGGACAACATTTTGCAGAACAGGTTTGGACAAAGATGATAGAAAATCCCTTATGGAAAAATATCCGAGTCCTAGTAACGTAGAGGGCCTCTCACCGCCCATGCTTAATGCTGAAATAAGTGTCTGTCTCACGGAAAACCTGCTTAAACAGGATAAATTCTTATCAACACTTCAGAGACAGATTGCAGCAGCAATGTCTGCTATTGCTCTTCCGATGAATGTTTTCTTTTCAAATCCTTCAGATGAGACCAACGCCCATTTGCAGCACCTAGCAAATGGGTCAAAATTACTGGCAGATGTAATGCATTCTCTATCAAGACATAGAAGATATGGTCTATCCAACACCATGAATAATAATATTAGGAAGGTTGTGATGGACAGACCCATTGAGGGTTTTCTGTTTGGAGATGACCTTCCCAATCAGATCAAAACTGCTCAAGAATTGAAGAAGGTTAGTGCTGAAATCAAGATACAATCTTTTCCCAGCACATCAGGCTTAGGTTCAAGGCTACTGAATAAGCCATCTTCTGGAAGCCGTCAAACCTCTGATTTTTTAGCCAAGAGGTTCAAATTCAGTCATCGAAAAAAGGCGGAGGGGAGCAAAAGGAACCAGAAGTTGAAGAGAAGCTGGAAGAGGTCGGAGTACAGAAACTAGTCGAGGTAAATGATGTTGGTTGTCTTTGTAACTTTTATAGTAATTGGCAAAGTATCACCAAGAACCCGCTAGTCTTAGATTGGGTTAAAGGTTATAAACTTCCCATACGTAAAAAACCAACACAAAGTAAATTACCTAAAAATCCAGTTACCCAATTTTCACACCATCAGATTCAACAAACTATTGCTGATCTTCTTAGAAATGGTGTTATATCTGAGTCTCACTCTGAGACAGATCAATTTGTTTCCAGTTTTTTCATAATCCAAAAGCCTAATGGGAGCTTACGATTTATCTTAAATCTTAAAAAATTAAATGCTTTTTTAGTAGATCCACCGCACTTCAAATTAGAGGATTATAGAAGTGCTAAATATTTAATTCAGAAAAATAGTTTTTTGTGCAAGATTGATTTGAAGAACGCTTATTATTCAGTCTCTATTGAAGATCAATGTAGAAGGTATCTCAAGTTCCAATACAACGGTCAGCTCTTCTCCTTCAACTGCTTACCGTTTGGACTCTCTATGGCACCTTATATCTATACCAAAATATTAAAGCCAGTGCTTAAGTACTTAAGATGTTTAGGTATTGTTTGTGTGGGATACCTAGATGACATCTTATTAATAACATCAAGTTATCAAGAAGGCATTAAAAATGCTAATAAAGTGGTGAAACTGCTAACATCATTAGGTTTCATAATTAACAAAGACAAAAGTATATTATCCCCCACGCAAGAATGTAAATTTCTAGGTTTTACTTTCAATACTGTTAGAATGAAAATGTCGTTGCCACCTGAGAAAAAAGAAAAAATCACAGCAGCTTCCAGTCAGATTCTTACTCAAAAAAACTGCTCTATACGTAACTTAGCAGCTTATATTGGCGTTCTGGTGGCAGCATGTCCAGCGACACAGTATGGTTGGGCACACGTTAAGCTGTTAGAACGGGCAAAATATTTAGCACTTAGCAGGGAAAGACATAATTATAATAAGAAAATTGAAGTGCCTTTATCAGCGAAGGACGACATTTTGTGGTGGCTCAAGATACAGCAAAATCCGGGTGTCAATATCAATGAGCCAACATTTCAGATGGAAATTTTTTCAGATTCTTCGAAAGATGGGTGGGGGGCTGTATGCAGTTCACTACGTACGCGAGGATATTGGAGTGATGAAGAAAAGACCTGCCACATAAATTTTTTAGAATTAAAGGCTGTATTCAACGCTCTCAAGTCCTTTACAAAAAATATAAAAGATTTAAACATACTTCTTAGGGTGGATAACACTACAGCTATTGCCTACATAAATAAGATGGGTGGTGTAAGATATGAAAAATTGAATAAGGTCGCTCAGGAGATATGGGAATATTGCGAGAATCGTAATATATACGTTTTCGCTTCCTATATAAACACAAAGCATAATATAATTGCAGATTCTGAATCTAGAAGTAGTCTAATTGACACCGAATATGAACTTTCGTCAGACTGCTTTGCACAAATTTGTCATAGTTTCAGGCCTCCAGATATAGACCTATTTGCTTCGAAACTCAACACGAAATGTAAATTATATATTTCATGGAAGCCAGACCCAGATTCAATGTCAGTCGATGCCTTTCTTGTTTCATGGACAGAACATTATTTTTATGCTTTTCCCCCTTTCAGCATCATAAACAAGGTTATAAGAAAAATTATTAATGATAAGGCAACTGGGATTTTGGTAGTTCCTAAGTGGCCAAGTCAACCGTGGTACCCCCTGTTTCAACGTCTCCTTACTTGCGAACCCTTATATTTTGGCCCTAGCAGAGATTTATTGTTATCTCCTTTTAGAAAACCGCACCCTATACACAAACAGCTTATCCTGGTGGCAGGGAGGCTATCAGGACATCTTTTCTCAAGAGATTTGTCCCAGAAAGTGGAATAGACGCCATTCTTTGTTCTGTGAATGATAGGACTCACCGTCAGTATGATTATGTTCTCAGGAAGTGGTGGAGTTATTGTACTAGGCATCTACTTGACCCTTTTTCATACAGTCTCCAGGCAATCATATCCTTTTTAACAGAAGCATACAATTCAGGAATTTCTTATTCTAGTATTAACACGTACAAGTCAGCCCTAGCTATGATAATTACCTTTAAAGAAGAAGATCAATGTATAATTAAGAGAGTTTTAAAAGGAATGTATAATAGTAATCCCCCAAAACCTAAATATGATTATACATGGGATCCGCACCCAGTATTAACCAAAATGGCGGAATGGTACCCTTTTGACAAATTATCTCTGAAACAATTGACATTTAAGATGGTAATATTATTGGCACTGATATCCGGGCAAAGATTACAGACCTTAGCTAATATCAATATCAATCATATTAAAGAAACTAAGGATGAATTACAGGTTTTTATAATACAAAAAATCAAAACATCGGGGAGAAACAAACTTCAACCGGTTTTAAATTTACCTTTTTTCAAGGAAAAGCCTGAGCTTTGTGTAGCTTCTGTAATTATTGAATATTTAAGAGTAACTGCATCGTTACGACCAGAAAAAGAAGACAGATTAATTCTAACCCTTAAGAAACCAATTCATGCTGCCTCCAGTCAGACGATTAGTCACTGGATTAAGAATGTTTTGGGAGATTGTGGTATTGATACCGACATGTTTTCGGCATATTCTTCAAGACACTCATCCACCTCAACGGCTTTAAAAGGAGGTGCTAATATCGAAACCATACGGAAAGCAGCAGGGTGGACAGAGCGGTCCAAAGTTTTTTCTAAATTCTACAATAAACCAATAGTTCCAAACAATTCCGACTTTGCCAATAGTGTGTTGAAAGGGTCAGGTATTATTTAAGTGAATTGTTGTAATTACCAATAGCAAAATAATTGTTTTTCACCTATAGGTTGTGGGAGTTTAGGTTTATTGTTGTGTTACTGATACTATTACTATATTGTTTATTACCTACTAGTATATAAATAAAATAATTTAGATCGCTATATTATAAATATATATTTTGTAATATATATATTCACAATTGCATATAAAGGAAACCTTATTGGCAACGAAACACATGTATTTTGTCTCCAACATAAGGATGCTCAGTCTAGATTGCCATGTTCTTTAAACATCTACAGGGTGTTTATAATCTGAGACGAGGCTGCGAAGTATAATTAGAAGATCAATCGACTTACCTGTAAGGAAGAGTGATCCTAATTATACGAGCAGCCTCGTCGAAAGATTATAAACTTCCCAGCCCTGGTTGATGTGGTACATCAAAATGTCCCCTTCCCTTGGCAATCTAGACCTTTTTAACAATGAAAATGCTTGCAGCGGCGGGGTCCGTTGCGGGCCGGTGTGCTGAATCAGCAAGCAAAAAATTTGTTTTTCTTTGAACGTCGTAGATAGGTTCGTCGCGCTGCAACTACAGGGTGTTTATAATCTTTCGACGAGGCTGCTCGTATAATTAGGATCACTCTTCCTTACAGGTAAGTCGATTGATCTTCTAAATATTGTATGGTTCCCCAATGTGAAAATACGACAGTGACCACTCCTGATGAATCTTTTATTAGTTTGCCGGAAATATAAAAATCAGGAAATCGTGGCAGAGAGCTATGCGTAGGAATGAATTTGTGAACGATAAGTCAACAAAGTACTCTGTGAGGACTCTGTGAGGACCATAAGTATTTTTATAACTAAATGAATTGTATTATTATCAAGAATCCGCATTTGTGAATGCCATTCTAAAGGTATATTGACGTCAGTTGTTAGCAGATTTTGCTGGTACTGGTACACTAAAACGTAAGAGATACAAGTAGATTTTTTTAATCCAAATACTGAATTTATCATATACCTAACAATTATAAAAGCATTGGAGAAATCAATTCTCATTGATATGTGGAACATGTGAAAGGCTGTTTTCAGTCCTTTGATGTAACCAAAATTCATATGTATTTTGATTATGTAGAAAAAAATTGTTTTATATTATATTATCTAGCTCATTGTGTCTGACATTTCTGTATTTTGGGTAGAAAATCGTGGGTACTTAGCCTACAAAATATCCCTACTTCAAATGTGTATCTCAGTCTTGTATATTTTGTTTAAGTTTGAGGAAGATGTTGAAAATTACATGTGTTACAAATTAATCAAAGATGTAAAACTTAAGATGAAACCGGAAGTAGTTCCGCACATTTTTGTTTGTCAAAAAGACCAACAAGCCTTACACGCTAGAGATCCTCGGAATGTTTTCCTTAAGACAACGAAAATGAGATTTAGATGAACCTAGTACCAGCCCAAAAAAAACTCGATGTTCGTCACCAAGCAGCGAATCTAGCACCAATGTTTCGCAAGTAGAACTAGAATGTACTGAAGACAACGAGAGAGGGAACGTTGGAAGACAGATAAGTGAGTCCAAGTCAATATAAAGGCCAAAGTTATATCAAAATATGTTGAGTGAATATACTAAGGCAGCCACTAAGGGAAGGCAGAAACAAATGCCATTAAAACATATCCCAAAATAATGTTACTCCTTAACCAGTGGTTCGAGTTCGGATCATTCAACAAGGAACTTGTAGAAAAGCGAACTGCTTTTCTTATAGAAAATAATCCGAAAATTTATATCGGGATACCCAGTCACTCATTATTTATAATTAATATGCTTGCTTTCTACAAAGTTGACAAAAATCGAAAAATTTGTAACTTTGAAAAAAATGAAACTTAATCTTCCACATAAAATTATAGCAGACGATTTCTGTATATATCAACAGTTTGCTCAATAATTAAAAAAAACCGTTCCAAAATTAGTCGAACATTTAAAATTATTCATTCGAATTTCCATCAAAAAACCAAGAAACCCAATCCTGCAGTCATTCTCCTGGTCAGAATATAAAAAAAGCAACACTGTCAAATATCTTATAGCTTGTACTCCTGATGAGCTTATTTCCTACTTATCTAGAGGTTTTGAGAACTACCGATAAAATGATTGTAGAAGAATCTGGATTTTTGAATGTGTTAGAAAAAACCACCCGATCAAACAAAAGATAGCGTTAACCAAAGCACTTGAACGTATTACAAACGTATGCTGGGCGCTGTCGCTGTACAGCCGCCAGCCGGTCTGGGCTCGCCGACAGACCCAATGACGTCACAACGATGAATTTTGAGTGCATGAAATATTTTAATCTTTGAAGGCGCGTAACTTTTTCAATTCTCATCCAATTAAGTTGAATTTTTTTTTGTATGTTATATGTAAGTAATACTTCATGAAAATGCGCATAAATATGGTTATTGGAATTTCACTGAACGACCCTATTTTTGTTATATTTTTTAGCCAAATGAAAAATATAATAACAAACGTTGTTCTCTAAGCAGCAAGACATGATAAATACGCTTGGCGTGGAAATAAATAGAAAATGTGCCAAATTATTTATTAGTTTTCTCAATTAACTGTGGTTATTTTAAGGCTAGTAGAAAGAGGATTTTTGGTATTCAAAATATTATCAAGTATCAAAACTATCATTTTATTTTTTGAAACCAGTAGATAAATATAATAAGTAAATACTTCAAAGGCCTATTTCGGACTTGTCCATTGTCAAATTGTCTATACATTATTTTGATGCTTGACACACAGATAAACTATAAAGTGGTATGTCAGTGTGTCAAGTTTCTGTGGCGTGAGCACATCAAATATTCGTCGCTAGACAGTGAGTCTAAGCAAACTACTGCGCATCCAAAGGCAGCATCAATAGCATCTTGTGGTTGGCCCATTCTTATAATTGTTCTGGACTACTGCTCTAGCTAAGAAGTGGTAGTCTGTCGGTCAGGCTTCCCAAGTTCACAGCTGTGTCTTCAGGTGAGCGAACTGAGTTGTCTTTATGCGGACTACTTTTTTAATATAACATTCTATGACATACATAGTATTAATTTTTTGACATTGCTTTGCTGCAAATAAATCAGTGTAGTACAGGATCCCACTGCTCGACCCTGCAGGTATCTACATAAATGAGTCTTGGGAAGGTATAGAAATGGATTAACGATCTGAGCTATCCTCTATCGTTCCGCCGCGCCGCTTACCGCTCCTATATTAGATGCACCCGCGCGACCGCTGCATCTCATCCCAAGGCGGTCGTTCATCATACATCAAGAACCGAGCGGTACAACCGCACATTCATTCCCAGGGTATCCAAGGCTTGGATTTATTGGGCCTGCGGGTATTGGCCCATTCTAATCCCGCGTTAACAAACTTCCCCGCGGTACTCTGGTACTTAGGCTCTGCCTACGTGGTCTGCTCAGTTATTGAAAAAAGACAGTTGCCTTTTAAATATTAGCCGCAATTACCTGTAATTAATTTTGGTGTAAATAATCCGCTAATATAAATTACAAGCTATATGTTTTTTTTAGTCGAAGCCACGTCATATGAAATAAAATGATGTATACAGAATTGCCAGCTCCCAGTCAGCCGCAGCTTTAGGGCTACCATCAGGTGTGAACAGGTATATTATTGTTAATTATCTGCACTCGCTTGTTTTTTTTTTAATTTGGACACAAAATCCATATTCGTTACAAAAATCCAGTTGGAAAATGGGCGCAAACAGCGGTTGCCATGATTTTTATGAGCGAGTCTCGCTCGCAGAAATACGCATGAAGTTTCGCTATAGTATGAATAAGTGCCACAGCTGCCATGGTTTGTCCTTATTAATCGCACATAACAATGCATGCGTTATCTCCCTTGAGCTTCCACTTACCTGGAGCGAGAATCGCTCATAAAAATCGTGGCGGCCATTTTCCAACCGGCAACCATGGAATTTTGTAATTAATATAGATGAAACTTTGATTTGGTATACATTTTTTCTTTAAAAAGCAGGTAAGTAGAAATAATCATCAGTAATACCTATTCACACCAGGCACGTATCCGAGATTTGGTTTTGGGAGGGTCCAGATTTGGGTTTGCCACCTTTCCAATTTTCTCTCGTCGAGGGGGGTTGCATATTTCGTACTTGCGGATTCGATTTTGGACGACATTATATAATGTTTCGGGGGGTGGGGGTCCGGACCCTTGCATATTATCGGATTAGATTTTTACATTTTTAGAACGGCATTATACAGGGTGTCCCACGATGATTAAGACAAGCAATATATCGGAGCTGGGCAGTAGTAGCGAATTATAATTTGGGAGGTGTAAATTAGAGCAAATATAGTAACTTTTCTTATTATTTTGTCACCCAATGAGATATTTGTTTTTGGTCACGTGACGTCCGATTCAAACATTTTAATGGGACACCCTGTATATTTGTGACTTTTTGTGTTCCTCCTAATAAAACAATTCCAACAAACTAGCAAACTTGGCCATTATGAAACACTACCAAAGTAATTTAACTGTAGGGGTACATGTTATAGTCAATGGTAGTGGTAACCTGTAGCTCTTGAATTAATCACTTTAGACCGCAAGTATGCTAGTTTGTTGGAATTGTTTTATCGGGAGAAACTTAAAAAGTCACAAATATACAGGGTGTCGAATTAAAATTTTTGAATCGGACGTCACGTGACCAAAAACAAATACGTGGGTGGGTGATACAATAATAAGAAAAGATACTCTATTTGCTCTAATTTACACCTCTAAAATTATAATTCGCTACTACTGTCCAGTTCCGATATATTGCTTGTCTTAATCGTCGTAGGACACCCTGTATATAACGTTCCAGGATGGTCCGGACCCACTAAAAAACGTATAATTGTAATTTATATTACCGAATTAATTACCTAAAATCAATAACAGGTAATAGCAACTAATTTTTAAAAGGCAACCTATCGTTAATCCATTCTATACTTTCTCAAGATTTATTTAAAAATAATTCCATCAAAAAACACAGCTGCAGGGTGTAGCAGCGGGATCCAGTACTATCACTAGTCACGTGAGAACTGGACTCCATTTTGTCAGGTCGCTAATTTTAGGTTTATCACATCAACAAAAAAAATACTTCCAGGTGAAGTAATATTGAGTGAGCTACCCATAGTAGTAGGGCCATGTGCTGACTGTGATGCACAATGCTTAGGCTGTTATAAAAGCTTGGATAATAGAGAAAGCGGTTCAGTCAGGTAAGTTCTAACTACACATCACCCATATCCTTCTGAACATTGAATTCAAATCTAAGAGAGTATTGTATTAGGCTTTCGCGGCCATGGCCAGATGAACTGTTGGTTCTTGGGCTGTTCGGCCGGCGTGGACATGCTCCAACGCCTTGGCGCCGGCGCGCTTCTCTGCTTGACGTTTCGCCAACATAAGTGGTTACACGTTCTGCGTGTTCCGAGAAACTGAGATCACGTCACCGGGTTGAGCACTTATATACCCTGGATTAAGAGTGGGGCGGCTGCGCAGTGCAACGCCAAACCCAGTAGATCTCCTGCGCGTCTTAGAAGAGACGCAAAGATTACAGAAAACATGAAAGTAACGAACACCCTTTGGCAATTGTAACACCTGTTGGAAAAGCTCGGATACCTATTGAGGGCCAGAGAGTACTTCTCAACATAAAACCTTCTTACGCTGACGCTGTATGAGACCCAGATGAGACCTATTCTGCAGTATTCTTCTCATGTCTGGGGGCTGTTGCCCTAATACCTATCTACCTGTCTATACTTGAAGCAGTCCAAAAAGAGCAATTCAAGTAAACGGCGGCTCAGCTTCATTTCCAGCTATTTCCTTATCGGCATGAGGTTGGTAACCTCTTTGTGTTTAAAGGGATTCTTCTCCTTTGAGCTATGCTCTTCAATTATCAGATGCATCCGCGCGACTGCTGCATCTCATCCCAAGGCGATTGTTCTTCATACATCAAAAACCGAGCGATATGACCGCACGACTGTTCCCAGGGTGCTCAGGGCTTAGAACGGACTGCTACGAGACGCATTTATTGAGCCTGAAAGGGTCGGCCTGTTCCTGTATCCTGTATCAACAAACTTCCCCCAACGTAACCTTTCCATAGCAACCTCGGTACTCCTATTTAGGCCAAGCGATTTTCTCAGTTATAAAAAATCTATAATAATATTTAAAAAAATAACAGTCGCCCTCCAGAAACTAGAAAGCCATAAGAAGATGATCCTGCTGTGGGTCCCTGGACACATTGGTGTACCGCGTAACAAGCGAACGGCCCGTCTAGCTAGGATCGGGGCTGGCTGGCTGAATCGGCCTAGGACCGATGCATGGAATTAGCAGACGTCAAGTCAATGTCGCCCTGGACGACTGGTCCTACACTGGCGAAACCTGGTTAGAGAGAGAGAGAGAGAGAGAGAGATGACTGCAGGCAAGCCAAAAGGTTCATACCGGGCCCTGATAAGAGCTCAATGATATAGCTTCTGAATAAAGGCAGAGATACGCCTAACCTTCTGGTGGGGGTTCTCACTGGCCATCGCCCGCTATATACATATTTGTCACTCATGAGAGTAGTAGGGAACCCCATCTGCTCCAGGTGCTGGAAGCAGGACGAGATGGCGTTCCACTTGGGCACACCTGAGCAGATTTGCTGTGTATCGCAATGTCAGGGTTCAGATATTCGGCAGGATGGAATTCAGGGAGGAGTCACTTTATCCAGCGAGATGGTTGGACATACTAACTCTCGTCAATAAGTCTGGTAGTTTCGACAAGGCGCTTTATATTTCGTAGGCTTTACTGTTTGTTTAGTGGGGTTGGCAAAAAGGTCAAAGGTGGCGTACTTGCCTGACTTCATCTCCCCATCACTCCTAGTGCTACTGCTCCACAGGGATTAGCGTCGAGTCCAATAATGTGGAATATCCGGTTTGATGGGATCTTATGGATAGCTCGTTCTCGAAACACAAAGACTGTGGCGTTCAATGATGACCTTGCTCTGGTAGCCTCCACCAAAGACGAGAACACTTTGGTGCAAACAACAAACGAGGCGCTGAGAAGGATAGATGAGTGGATGTCCAAGCACCAACTTCAGCTGTCACCAAGCTGTAAGCTGAGGCGGTTATAGGATCACTATGAACCAAGTGAGCTTCCGTCCTGAAGAGATGCAAATAATACCCAGCAAATCGATAGTGTACTTGGGCATCGCCGTAGACAACGAGCGATGGTTTCTACGAACATGTAAAGAAAACTGCGGTGAAGGCAGGAAGAGATGTGGCATTACTGTCACATATTGCTAAAAGTAGACGTCCCAAGTATGAGAACAAGACAGATCGTGAACGGAGTTATCCACTCAGTTACGCTATATGAATATCCAGTATGGTATAAAGCGATGTAGAGGAAAAAGCACCAGCAAACCGTAGACAGGGTGCAAACTGTGCAAAGGAAGTCGCTACTGAAGGCGCCTAGTGCCTATACAAAAACGCTTGAGGTTATAACAGCGATAACATCACTGCATCTATTGGTCAAGGAGATGAAATATATGTATATCGCGGAAGGTCAAGGTGCTCTGCCAGTAAGGTGAAGGACCGCCAGGCAGAGAACAATGGACGACTGGCAGGGAGAGAGTATAATGGAGGTGGCGTAGTGGGCTAAAGCATCCTTAGATAAAGAAAGGGAGGGGTTACCGCACGCCCGTTTGATGCTATATTAATTAGCTGTCATTAGCTGTTACCGAAAATGAATAGCCTCAAACATATTTTTTATGATATTTAGCGTTTTTAAAAACAATAATTGTAAAATATTGTGGTGTGCATAATGGTGGGGTGTGCAGCTTATGCTTGTAAAAGCCACAGCAGCAGGAAGGAGCGAGGAATCACTTATCACAGGTAAATTTTGGTAGTTTTTTGGTGCCATTTGGCAACAGAAAATGTCAGTCGCGCGTTCCGTCCTCTCTCTTTCCTTGTCTAAGAAAGCATGAAGTGACTTTACTCGCAGCGAAAAAGGAATCGCGGTCCATTCGTTGCTTGCCTGTCACATGTGGCGAGTTCAGTTCACACGCATCATGAGAGTTACATCATTCTAACGTGAAAAAGTTGCCAGAATGTCGTCTAGAATTTTTGATTTTATTCACTTTAGCTCTATTTGCATCTTTTAATTTTATTGTTTTCCTTTTTAAATGGTCCTGGCTAGATATCTCAAAACTCAATTCAATCAATTAATTGTAAAGTTCCAAAATATCCACCTTCACGCGTATTTTTGTGCAAGTAAGTTCTTATTGTTTGTATCCATCAGCTCTTCCTATCTCCTGTTCATAACTATAAATCATATTACGTCGATATTGCCCCATTTCAACGTGCCTTGCTTCTTCACTTCACTCATGATGCCAACAACTTTTCACAGAGATGTCTTTGCGCACGTAGACGTTACCACCTTTCCTACAACAGACTGCTCTGCTCGCAGCGAGTGCCCTGTCACACGACTCGCTCGAACCCTGCAATCGCGGCGATTTTGCTTGCAGCGAGTAATTTTTAGTTGCAGAGAGTACCGTGTCACACACAGCGAAATTGCTCGCAGCGATTTCACTCGCAGCGAGTATCGCTTCGTGTGATCGATATTTAATGAGCGCCTGATTTCAAGTGGGTAGGGTGTAAACACAGGACAACCTGCTATTACCTAACTACTACTACCCCCAAAAATAAACAAAATTTGTATTTTATAACTATTTTTATAACCATTACAGGTGCGAGTGTGGCTGGTTGATTTGTTCGAAAACATGCCCAGGCATTTACACCCCTTTGGGACATACACAAACGGAGTGCAGTATCCTGAAAAATTCGGAATCTGCGAAAGCTTTTAACACCGAAAATCTATCAGAAATAGGGCTCCACTTGCAGGCAATAGCACCGTTACGTTGCCTCCTTCTGAAAAGTAGTGATACTAAAAATTTCGAAATCATAATGAGAATGGAGCATCATAACGATATTCGGAAGAATATATCACAAATATGGAATACAAATCAAATCAATGTCGTCAATAGGATAAGGAGTAACTGGGGATTGACGGAGTATTCAGAAAGTGAGATTCACACTGTTTGTGGTGTTTTGGAGGTAACAAAAATTAATTGATAAGACTATGCACTATTGTTTGTTAGTTGCATGAATAACGATTTCAATTTTTTTAATGTAGCCCACCTAGCAAAAGTCTGGAATGGATGGGAATTTGGATATAAACAAATGAAAGTATACTACAACCCATTTATAAACATTTATTTACAGATTGAACAGTTCAAAAAATGCCTAAAAGGGTTCGCAATTTCTATAGCAGTTGCAAATAAATAAATAAATAAATAAAATAAAAACTAGGGTATTTGCAGAGGTCTCGGGAGTATACATAGCTTAAAGAAACCCATATCAAGAGCAGTAGGAAACAAAAAATATTATTTTACTGACGGCCAAAAAAAGATATTTGCAAAATAAAATAAGGATATATTCAAATTTTTCCACGTGACTTAAAACAAGGGCTCACGTCACAGGTATCTTATCGATATCGACAATCAATACTGCTACAGCGCAGGTCAGTGAGAACTACAAACTAGAGATGATCTGAATTCTTTAACAATGCGACTCAATTTATTGATCCTTAAACGCATTTGAAACAGGCAATTAACCCACTAGCATTTTCGTTGCAATACATTTTTATATCTGATAGGTATCACAGTTCGTCCCGTTTGTGACCGAAATTCGCAACTAATCGAAGCCATCATTTTATTTGGGCGCATCCCATTATGAATGAATCCAAAGATAGAATCTAATTCAAGCCCATCCCTATAAAGTGAATTAGTAATCTTACCTAACTTTTATTTTTTTTGACTTTTGTACTTTTGTGTGTGACTGTTTTGTGGTTGTCAAAATGTTAGGTTAGCACTGGCTATCGATATCGAATATCAATACTTTACATCCACAGCCATCTTCAACTAACTTACATCCCATTACTATAGGATATCACTGACGTCAGAGGTTGTTTGCGCGGCATTTTCTGGCATTTGAAATAATTTTTGGAATATCTCTCACAGCCGATTCCAAAAAACCAAACAAGTGATTTTGTCATGTTTACTAGGCTCTAAGGAACGCGTAAACGACATAATATTTTTTTCTGCAAGTACCCTATTGTTTTTTTGACAAGTCATGTTTCATGGTCCTTTATGCGCAACTTCTCACTCGTTAAACAAATGATTATATGAGAATGAAATGGGCCCAGGTCCATATGTTTAAAATTGGCTTAAGTGCGCATAGTCAAAGTTCACACTTCATTCCATCACTGAACGTGAAAACAGGCCCAAGTCGACGATTGAAACCTGATTTGTGCCGCATGAAAAATGTGTATGAAGTAAAATCGGGCCCAAGTCCTGGACTTGGGACCGTTTTATTTTTGACAGTTGCATCACGAGTTTTAGTTACTTCACTGTCACTCTGGTTACGCTTGAAATGGATTCTGATAGCGGAATAACGCCACGTTGGAATGTTAGTGTCAGAAAAAAATGTTTTTTGTAGTTCGAAAATAAAACTGGCCAAAATCCATATTTTTGTGATTTTTTTGAGAACATTTAATGGCGTGTCCTTTCGGTTTTGGTAATAATATCATATATTTGATGTTAGAAAAGTTGGACTTTGTATCGTATCGTTGGGACCTATTCTATATATTTCAGGCTTCGAAGACAAATTTAAATAAAGATATTAATTTTTTTTTTGTTATTCAGTAACACGATTAGGATGTGGAAATTTAGCTAATGATCTCAAATATTAGAGACCGGTCCTGATTAAAAGCACAATTTTCTTTAAGCGGTTTTATTAATAATTCTGAATTATGTTTTAAGATATAATTATTTAAAGAATGATAACATATTTTAATAATTTCTCAAGAAAAAGTTGACAGAACACGTGCACATGTGCACATATCTGTCAGTAACATAATATGAACCTTTTTTTGACACCTTATATCAATTCATTTTTCTAGTTTTTATAAGTTGTTTAGCAGAAATAATATGCTACAATATACTTTGTCTGTAACTTTAATTCTGTTTGCAATGATTGAGTAAGCCGTACTTTTATGATATTTTTTAAAATTGTTACCTTCTATCAATGTTGTAATTCAATACTTTGTCTCTGATCAGGTGAACAGCTTTGAGATTGGGAGAAGAAATAAAGTAAGAGGATTATATCCCACAGCTTTCTTGATTAGCCATGACTGCGTGCCAAATACAAATCATGTAGACGATGAACATTATAAATTAACAATTAGGGCATCTAAGGAAATCTATCATGGTCAAGCAATTACTCTAAATTATGCTCCTACAATGCAGGTAAATAAAAGAGCACTTTAATCATAACTATATAAATCTTGAATTATGTTTTCAAAATACACAATTAGGCTTCTAGATTTTGCGCATACTTTACACCGCTGGTTTCAAAGAGCTCCCTGATTTTCCCACACAGGGAATCCACCGCTGCCTCGATGTCATCTCCAGAGTTGATCCAATGGTCTATATATCCCGGCTTGTTGGCCAAGTTCTGTTTGAATGAGGCCCAAATAGTGTGCCTTGGATTTCTAATAAGAATCTCTGTTTGCTCTCTATTTATCGTAAACAGGATGTTCCTTCTGTCCCTCACCTCATGACAAATACCGAGTGTGCCCAGTGTTAGATCGATGACCTCCGTTCTCAAGTTATTAAAAAGTTGCCGATATTTCTAAGTTCGTAGAACTCATGAATTCCATGAGCTCTTCATCCCGTCGGTAGATTTGGAGCTGCCCAACACATTGTGATGCGCCTTGCTGCCACACCCGACTACAAGATCAAGCCCCGATTCTCTGCAGAAGTTGACAAGATCCTCCACTTCCCTCGACGGAAGATTATCCTTTGAATCATAAGAAAGATATACCGAGCACACCACCAAAACTTTCTCGACCCCTCCTTTTAAATATTCAATTATCACGGCAGCGAAATTCCTGGAGGTAAAGTCCACCTGTCTTGTGATAAAGTTTCTAGCCATTACGCATGCCCTGGCGTTAATCAAGCCACCTCTCACAATCAGGGTCACTGGATGGGAGCAATGTCACAGCTGCATCTACTAATCATTTGAGCTAGAATCCTAGAAGGCGCTATGTAATTTTGTAAGCTATTCTGAGTGAAGTAAATTCCACTTGCCATAATAGATTCTGTGTTTTTCTTGCTGCACGCAGAGCAAATCTATATCCCTCCTTCGGAGCTGCGTCCTTCACCTTCGCTAATGGAGCTCCAAAGGACTGGGCACTCTTCAACAATTTCCCGCTGTCCGAGTCTTTCTCGCAACGGAGACTTTCCTCCCTACTTTTAGCTGCTCCAGCCAGATGTGTTATGGCCTGCAGGATCGGGTCCCTCCTACATGCTCCTGGATGGGAACCTGAATGGCGCTGCCAGCCCTAGTAGCTGTCGGCTGCCATTGAGAGCGGGAATCTTGACTTTCGCCCGTCACTTGCCCTACAGTATAGTCTGAGACACCTTTCTTCTATTATTTTCCAGCTCATGGAGCCCGTGCTGAGAACAAGTCGACCCCTTTTCGGTTCCTTCTTGCCTTCAGGATCTTCCACGAGCCAGAATGGTTCTGCCTGCCTAGCCTCCTCAAAATAATGCCGTCTTCCAGAGGGAACCAGGTCATTGCTGTCTAATAAGCAATAAGTGTAATCTGACCCCTGGGTAGCCTTTTGGGACGAAAACTACTTAAGGCCGAGTCTGGGTGTCAAGCGCATAGCTGGTATGCACGTGAGTCCCGGTGCAGGCCTTCTTTTCCGACGAGGCCCCATCCGGCGTAGCACCAGCCTATCGCTGACGCTTGATGCTATTACCGTGCTTCTGTAGGGTGACCGATACCTTACCAGTTGAACCTAATCCACCTGAGCCTACTCCTATAGCGAGCTCCCTAGTTGTTCTCTCGGTCAGCGTTCAGTCGGGATCGTCTGAAGAGATAAGATCCAGATCATCGGATGCCCCTGGTAAGGAGTTCTCGGATTTCAGAGGCTCTCCATGCTAATCCCACACATGCGGCACCCCTGCACAGATGTAAGACAAAATACTCTTAGAGGTTGCCCGACAGCCCAGAGGCTACGTTCGCGATGGCACATCCCTGCCACTACGCACTCTTCGACATGGGTCGCATAATACCTTGGGTTGGGTTAGGGTCTTCAGTTGTCCTAGGACCTGGTACCGATACTAGCCTTACCCATTGTCAGTGAACCTTTGGGGCCCCAGCCTTTTTTTTAACGAGGGGGTTGGCAATTTTCAAAAGACACTCTGAGCTGGCTATAACTGCATCTAATGCTCAGAGGTGTCCGATTCACTGAGGTGCCTACGGACTAAAACCCTTCCCCCTACAGCTCTCTCAAGGCACAGGAACCGTGTGAGCATTACTTCTATGTCTTGATGTGTCTATTCTTTCCTTCTGTCCTTTCAGCCTGTTGCCTTGTTATTTCAATCTTTCTCAGCACATGTATTAGTTAGAGTTAGCTTTTCTGGCCCTCTCTTCAGTTTCTTTCATTAATACAATTTTGGCCAACAGTGCCAACTCGTTTTGTATTCCTTTCCAACTTTCCTCACTGCTTAGCATAACTTCCACCATATTTTCTGGAGTAACAGTTTTATTTACGTCCCTTTGTACCTGGGCTCAAATTTCCTCCCACCTATCACACTGGAAGAAGGTGTGTTCTACAGTATAACCAGTATAACCACAATAACAGCATAGATCCGCATCTGCCAGGTTGAAGCGCTTGAGATTAGCTTGAAAACATCCATGGCCAGTGAGCATCTGGCTGATACCGCAATCTACTTCGCCATGTTGGCGTCGCGAGAATATCCTCACATCTGGGATCAGCCTCTTCATCCAAACAGCTACCCCACTGTCTTGCTGCCATCTGTCTTGCCATTTGTTGAGAGTGATATCGTGTAATACTCGACAGGAGCTCTTGCCACTAAATATAATAACACGCTCGACTACCAACAGGTCTATCGGTGGGATCCCAGCTATCGTTAGTATCGCTTCTCTTGATGCAGTGCGATCTGCGCTGCAAACCCGGATTGCCATCTTTCTTTGTATGCCCATAAGCATTCATGTATATTTTTACTTCTGGAGAACTTCAAACCAGAACGGAACCAGCAATACGATGGAGTGTACTGCCGACGACAGTAGTCTGCATTTACTGGCACGTGGTCCGCTTATCTTTGGCATCAACCTACATAAGTCTGTGGCAATCTTCTCGTCATTTTCCAAAGTCCTGACAATATGAGCCGCCATTCTCATATTGTGAACTACAGGGATCCCCAGATGCTTCACATTCTTGCTTGTGGTAATTCATGTCCTTCCAATTTCCAGGTCAATAGACTTAAACTTTCTGCCACCGGCCACCCAGCAGTATTACGGCCTCCATCTTCTGTGGCGACAACGCTAGTTTTCGTTCGGTCAGCCACGTTTTTTGCGAAGTCGGCATGGAAGGCACGGTGACAGAAAACCTGCTAGAAGAGTTTCCTTCTGACGGGTCACCTGCCACCCCCTGGCAGTTTTGAGACCCTTAAGGCCCTCCTTGGAGTGAAGAGGACCAAGAACCCTTCATCTTGGAACTCCAGACTCAGTTAATGCCTCCTTTCGTTTAATAGTAGTAGACTGAGAATAACAAAACTCGCGAGAAGCGACAGCAGCCGACGCGCGACGGCAGCAGTTTTGATCTTTCTTTGATGTCAAAGGTGCAATTTTCGATTACCTTGAATGCTCGAAGTTGTAACATATGCTTCTGAGGAGCTTGACTAACAAATATTCTCGGCTGACACTGGGCTATAAGTAACTGACTGTAAAACAACATATTTGGCGTCTGCGCATACAAGATTGAAATTACACTGACGCTTCTCGTCAGTTTTATTGTTAAGCCAAAAAATTAGGTTCAAGAAATTATTTTTTCTGGATGTAACATTTCTGGTTAGAATCACGCCACATTTGACTTCTGATAACGTTCTTTAACGTAATAACTATAGTTCTTGCGTAGGAAGCCATTTCCAAGAGGCCGTGTAATCAGTGGGATGCGATTCGTGATGTTCATTAACAATGTCTTTTTTTTAAGAGCACACTGAAAAGAAGAGAATATATCTTGAACAACAAGTTCTTCGAATGCCTATGTGAAAGATGCTCTGACCCTACCGAACTAGGTAGTTACTTCAGTGCGTTGATATGTCCAAAATGCCAAACAGGACTGATACTCTGTGACAAACCCCTATGCTTCGAATCGTCTTGGAGTTGTAACAATTTCCCAAAAAGATGTGTTGGCTATAACATGAGTGCTAGATCTATGGAACTTCTTTTGAACAGGTAAATTGCGAACATACTAGAACTAATTAATGTAAAATCTGAAACTTATATTGATCTGCACTTGACTAGCCAATAAATAAAACTAAATTCTTATTGATATAACTATGTTAGTCCGATATATTTTCGAACACTGAAAGCGAATCCGATATCAAAGTCTAATATACGTTTATATTAGTTTATTAGGGGCTAAAACTGGCCATATGGAAAGAATGGTGAAGGTATATATGTTACGGTCAAAGATGATATTTCGGTGTTTAACGATATTGGCCGGTCATTGTCCTGAATGTCCTATTACAGCGGGACGTCCTGATAATGACCGGCCAATAGCGTGAATATCCATGTAAACTGGGCACTGCTGATAAACTGGGAATGGATTTACGTTTTTACGACTTTGCCCGGGCAATCTCGTTAATGTCCACTCAAGAGTGGGCTGTCAAGGTTTGAATAAAATATAGGTTATGTCATTCTCATTTTGCCATTTTTGTGTCTGTTTGTGTAAGTAGAGAGTGAGTTTAACAGCTTTAATCATACAGTAGGTGATAAATATGAGTGCAATGCGTGAAAAATTCATTGAATAGCTGAACATTACAGAATAATACGTAAATATGACATAATTTCAATAAACGGGAAGGAACGCTTGATTAAACCTGTTGCGGAAACTTCACAGTCACAAGTATTGTATTATGCGACAAATGAAGAGCTGTTTGAAATAATACATAACGCACATTTAGCCATCGGACATGGTGGAAGAAATAGAATGGTTTCCGAAATAAATGAACAGTACTGCAACATTACGAAAGAGTGCATAATGATTTATTTACGTCTTTGCCCTCAGTGTCAGAAAAAAAGCAGCAACCCACATAAAGGATTAGTTTCTAGACCAATTTTACATTCACAGTTTAATTCTCGAGCTCAGGTTATCAAACAGCTGCCCTAATCTGTAATATCAACTTTGGCCATGCATTGATGGTCGATGCCGTGAATGGCCGAACAAAGATGCAAAAACTAAAATACTTTCAACCTCGTCCACGACAGACGGGCATTCTCGTTATAGCCTGGGCAATAACGATATTGGCCTGCATATTTGGCTTCTAACGTTAATGCCCGGCCATTGTCATCAATGCCCAATTTACAACAGTGGCCGTAACATATACATACCTTGTCATTAAATGCAGTAACACGCTCGACTATCAACAGGTCTATTGGTGGGATCCCAGCTATCGTTAGTAAGGCTTCTGTTCATGCAGTGCGATCTGCGCTGCAAACCCGCAGCCTTATTTTGTAAAAAATCGCGACAGCGGTCGCTGAGCAGATGTGAGCAACAGCGACATGACAGCAATAGGATCGCCACGTCTAACACTTGCTGCTCATTCGGACGCTATTTACCTACCTGGCACCTCCAAAGACCTCCATGTATACGCGTAAAAACGAATCATGTTTTCTTCTCGATCCAAAAGGTACGATATCTGTTGCAAATGGGGCGGAAGACTAGTTGGTTGCACAAAGATTTTCCCTAGAAGACGAAAGCTCCAGATAGCCTCCTTTGAACGAGGTCGGATGGCAGACCAAGGCTTTTTTCAGAGCAATTGGGGTTTTGAGTTAAAAAAAATTATTTTTTTTTGTGATAAATGGAAAGATTATATGTATATTTTATAACAAAACTGTTTTTGTTTTTTTTTTTTGGGCATTTGAATCCAGTACTGACGCCAGTACTGACACGCCGACAGCTCTCGAACACATGTGACGTCACTACGGTGGTCAGGGTGTTCCTTTTCCAACGACGGGCTACTCCGATAGTAGATTCTAGATCCCCAGCCAATCGCGAAGACAGTTAACTGTAACTAGTGTATATTGGTTGCAACATAGACGATGAAGTTTGCAGCTCGAGACGAAGTCGACGATCGAAATAAATTTAATATGTTTTTGAATGTTTGGAATTGAATGACAAATTCCTGCAAAAAATTACCTAATCAAATATGTTTTGTTTGAGCAACCGTTTCCACAAGACTGTGGTGGCGCAGTGTCAAATACACGTTTTACATCAACAACAAATCCATGGTTTTATTCATAGATTCAGTTCAACGTGGTCAAATTCGCGAAGTGTAAAACAGAAATTAACACGTCAAGTAAGTCCATGGATGTGTTCATGGATGTCTTCACACATTTAGAACCTGCTCTAATTTGTAGTCATCAAGTTTGATATCAAATTCAGTGTTTCAAACCATAAAATCATAATGTGATGGATATCATGCATATTGCATATCCGTCTTTGTATATTATTAAACATTTTCTAAATAAAAATTCGCAATCAAATTGAGAGTTTTACTGCCAAAAGGCCACAAAAACTACGAATTAAATAGATCTTGCGAAAACCGCCAAACCATATAACAGCAACAGGGTTGGTAGCACTGCATGCTGTTACAAAATCCATGGTTTTATTCACAGATGTAAAACAATCAGTTTCACCTTGAAGACATTGCATTAACCCGTGAGTAAATTCGCGAAGAAAATGTTGATATAAAACAGGTATTAGAGTGTTAGATTGGTTATCTGCGATCTTTTTTTTATTTTTTTTTGTATCAATAAATTTATTGATATGCCTTTTGCACGTATTACACACATTTTTTTCTACCATCGACATAGATATGTTTTTGAATCAAATTTTACTAGAGATTTTACAAGTATAACAAAAACTACTAATAATTTTACCTTTTTGGATCAAGTTCAATAAAATTTTGACGAACGAACTTCATTTCCATAGGGATTTTTGAATTGTCCAGCGCCTATGGCACTATGTAGTTGCTGTCGGCGTGTCTTAGGTACTGGATTCAAAAACCCATTTGTATTTTGATATAACTTCTGAATTATTGCGATAAAAAAGAAAACAAAAATAGTTTCATCATAAAACTTATATTTATGATCTGACCACAATGTAGTTACAGTTGGCAGTATGGCCCGCATCGATCGAAGAAGGGAAAATGCAGCAATGCTGAGGTTTTGGAGTACGTAGGAGAACTACAAATCGGCAACATCGTCATCTACGACTACTGAGCTGTTGCTGACGCTTGATATACTTTATATAGGAGGCTCCTTCGAAACCGCATGCTAGACCACAGATTGAATGAAATGGTTTTCAGATAAAATCGTCGGAATCTAATGCTTCTACACATTGCAAATAATCGTCGCCAATTGAATGGCATCAAACGGCATTCTGCGACGAGTCCAGTTTTTGTCTAGGGGCACGCAATGTACACCAATGTATTAGATGTCGACAGGGTAAACAACGTCATCTCCAGTTTGCTTTGAGCGCCATGTACACCATCCTAGAGCGCCATGTACACCATCCTATTGGTGTGATGGTTTGGGGTGCCAAGGTGCCATTGCAACAAAATGATGCACCCCTCATATTGTAAGGCTGTCGACGAGAATCCTCTAGGAAGTTGAGATCTGGGTATTTTTCTGGCCCCCACGATCATCCGATTAACTGCCAATGAAAAAGTATCGGATTGGATGAGTAGCTAGCTACGTTCGCGATTTACTCAATCTTCCAACCACGCTGGACGAACTGGAACATGCCATAGAGGGTGTGAGGCTGTACATCTAGAGTCTTCTTACAACCAGATTACGAACATGCCGCGTAGGCTAGAGCTAGAGTAGTGCATTCGTTAAAATTTAGGCTCACCCATTATTGACCTGGTGTATTTTTTAGAAACTAATTATGGCAGGTGTTCGGATCTCACTTGCCAGTAGTAGCTATATATCCCTTAACTAGCTGTTAAGGTTATGGTTTTAATTTTGCTTCTTGAAGCAGTGTTTAATCTGGAATTAAATACGACATACATGTACGTGTTTTTTCAGTCTATTATTTTCCCAAGTGAGAAAGTACGTTTTACTGTGAAAAATATATATTAAACGATAACAAACAATCATAGCAACAACATCAGCCCACTAACCCACTAAGTATTTTGTATTTCGAGGAGCTGAGGTATGAGTCTATGACACGAAAAGGATTGCATGATATGAATAATAGATTATTCTGAGGATACTGGCAACAGTTAATTCATCTGAACTTAAATATAATGCAATTTCTGAGGAGGAAATCGCTTAGTGCAAAATGATTAAATCGCTTTACGGAGAAGGTTAATTATAAACAAAGTTTACTGTAATTTCATTTTAGTGAAGTTTGAAATTTTTTCGAAATATTGTTAATTTTTTCAGATTTTAAGTCTGCAGATTAGCTTAATATATTCTATCATTGATATCTTTGTAGGATATCTCAAGAGGTCGAAAAACTGGACTGCAATGATATTGAAGGAATGGAAGCATTCTTAGATAGGTACAAAAATGTCCTTCATCAAACACATTACTTGAACTTTGGAGTCAAGGTCTCGCTTAGTCAGCTTTATGGGAAGATTGATGGTTTTTTGATTCATGAACTAGACGACAATGCGTTGGAAAGAAAAATTTACCTTTGCAAAGAAGTGCTCAGGATATTTGATGTAATCGAACCTGGATATACCAGAATCAGAGGTAGTTCAGATTATTTTAAAATGTTTTGAAATATTTGAAATTTTCAATGTTCTGAAAGTTTAGGAATATGTGGGAAGTACTATACCCCATATTTGCAATGCCTTATGCCCTTTCGATCTATATACGTATCATAAGCCTTATTTTATTGTGTACGGGAAGACAAACATTATCCATAGCTTGAATAATATTATTTTTTAAAGAAAATGTTCAATTTAAATTATTAAGAATTAATTTTTAGTATTATTACAAAAAGTCTCACAACTTCAATTACAGGTGTTACACAATATGAAATCCATGCACCAATGATGATCCAGCTTACCAGAAAGTTGACCAAAAAATCTACGATATCCAAGAACGAGATGAAAATAAAATTAAAAGAAATAGTTAAGTATCTGTCAGAAGCCAAAATTATTTTAGAACAAGAACCTGCAGAGTCTCCAGAAGGACAGATGGGCAGTGCTGCTACACAAGCATTACTACAAATAAAAGATTGGGAGAAAATAGTTGGAAAGTTTTGATTTATAATATACGTCATTTTGTTATGGAAGATACCTTAATAAATACTTAATTAAACATATATACCAAATAAATGGTCTACTCTTTCATGTCAAACACCAGTTTGTTTACGTATCGTATACAACCATATAGGGGCGGTTTTCAAGTTATTATAAAACAACAAAATTTGAAATTTTGAATTATTAGAAGGATTGCAAATATTATTTTGAGGGGCTTGATAATACAAGGTGGCGTAAAATCAAGTACCCTATGGAATGTTGTCATGATTTCCTTTGTAGTTGTTCGAGTTTTTCTGTCATCAGTTGCAGTTACATATCAACAAAATTGGGAATAAAGTAAATTTCATGATTCCTGTTGTTTATAAATGTAGAAACTACATCTCGTTTTAAAGACAAAAAACAAATATATACTGCTTTTTTCTTATCGCATTTGAGATATCTAATACCTATTTGGGGAACTTGTGGAAAAACAAATTTTAAACAAATAAACATTTTACAAAGCAAATTTTTAAAAATTTTATACAACTATGAATATCTCACACCAACAAATACTCTGTATCATGAACTAAATGTACCTAAATTAGAGAACATATTGCAGTTAGAACAATGCAAACTGATATACAAAATACTTAATAACTTACAAAAATCAAACACAAATTTTTAAACTATTAGTGAGATTCACAATCATGATACAAGTAGACTGACAAATTTATACCTAGCACAGGGCAGAACCAACGTAGGACTAAATAATCCAGGGCAGCTTGCATCAAAATGTTACAATAATTTAAGCCATAACATTAGGTCAACCACTTCTTATCCACTTTTTGTTAAAAAATGCAAAGACCACCTGAATATTCATTGAAACGAAATTGTTACTTAAAAATAACTCTAAGAATATTAGTACGACTTACCAACTAGTCAACGTAATACTATTAGTTTATAGAATAAGTCTCGAGGGCAGGGCTGTTGAAGCACTGATTTGAGATTTAAAAATATATTATTGTTATAGTTTTGAATTAATAAAGTTGTTGTTTCGAAAAAAAAGTAGATACTTGGGAAATTCATTATGAATCGACATGCGCCTCGAAAACGTGACGAAATCGTAAAAATAATATTCGTTGATTATCCTAGCTCAACGAGAATATCGTTAAAAATGTGGAAGACGCGGTATTCCAACTGCAAAGACATTTTGGCGATTAGCGACGAATTTTCAATAAACTGAATCTACATCTGATAAACCGCATATTGACAGACCTCTTTTAGCTCGCTCAAGGGATGATATAGACCGTGTACGTAGTGACGTGATTGAAAATGAAATTGAGGATATTATATATCTTATCTTATCATCATATAATCATAATAAGTGAGGAAGCTCATACTTATTTCGATGAAGCTGTAAATAAGCAGAACCCTGAACCATCACCTCTCTGCGCAACCGTTTCAAGGGCCAAAAATGACCGTGTGGTATGGCGTTAGTGGTAGAACATTTTTAGAGTTTTATCTTTTTGAGGACGATCGAGGAAGAACCACTACAGTAAATGGACATAGCTACAGAAAGATATTTAGTGTCAATAAGGTAGTGGCACAGCACACAAGGCCCGTGAAAGAATCACCATTTTGAACAGAATTTTTCCTGGTTGCATTATCTCGAAAAATGCCTATATTGTATATCCACTAAGGTCTCCCGATTTTTGGTTATGCGCTTATCTCAAAGATAAGGTATTTATAAATAATCCTCGAACATTAGAAGCATTAAAAACTTCATCCGGGAAGAAGCTGACAGAATACCACCTGAAATGTTGAAGAAAGTTATGAAAAATTCTTTGGTGCTAGAGGTGGCCATTTGGTCGAAATTATTTTTAGCGTGTATGAAATTTTTCGAGTTTAAATAAATATTAGGGGACTTTTTGCAACAAATTCTCAATTTTTGATTAGTACGTTTGTATATAGTATAGTCAGAGACATATGTATGACGAATTGGAGGCAATGCAAGACCACAGCCAAAACAACCATTTGATAATCCTCACTGCAAAAGGTTTGCTCGCAATTAAGATGTAGTACTTACATAACGTAGTTTGAAAATACCTACATATTTTGTTTTGTCATGGCAGATATGGTAAACTAGTATAGCGTACGGCACTCCGAGCGGACTATACTACCGGGTTAACCATTCACTTTCAGCATGTAAATAATTTAACCCGGTCATAATTTAACCACGTCGGTTTAGCCCGTGAACGTACTCCAAGGGTAAGGATGGAAAAAATTGAAATCGAGAACTTCGAAAATGACACATTCAAAAAATTAAGTCAAGTTTATTGGCTTAGTACTTCACAGATATTAAGGTGAGACCACATTTTTTTACATCTGTGTCATGGGCATCGACTGCTTTGGTCATTAGCCTCGTGTTCTGTGTGAGCTTTGTTACTGTTTCCAGGCGCCACTTAGGAACAGCAATAATACCACGTTATTATTTTCTCATTACATCGCCCATCCGGCCGCAAAAAAAACATCCAACATGAAAACTCGTATATACCTTCTTGCATATCTCTCCATAGAAACTAAGACGACAGTTTTTATTCTGCAATCTTCAACTGCTATTTACCAGTATCAATCTTTTAAGGGCAATGAAATATTCCAGGGTTTCCCAACCACCCTATCTGAGATTCCATCCTTACTCATTTTAACCACTCAAAAAAACAAGAAAATGGCCAGAGATCCCTATAGTACCCAAAAACAGGGTTTGAATGGTTTTTATATTGTACTGTTCCTTTTTTAATTTAGTTTCACTGCCACTAACACAATTTTCGAAAACCATAGACTTTATCGATCTCTACCACGGCACGGCCCACGGTAAGGCTTCGAAATTCCATTACTATCACTTTAGCTGTGAGCTGCACACATTAATGGATTATCTACAACAGTTTAATTTAAAAAAAGATAGTTTAAGGTAGGGAAGCATAAACCGCAAAAGTATATTCACAGGTCCACTATGAATACAACAACTTTTTTTCACAACCCTCCATCCCCCACCCTAAAATTACCCCAATTTTACCTCCTCTAAAAATGTGAAGAACAATCAGGAATCCCCAAATATTATTGCTGCGCCGCCACTGACAGAATTAATTTAATTAGTATCAATTAGATAACTTCCACATAACACACTACAGAACGATCTAAAGATCTAAAGCAGTACTCACTACTCGTACTCGTACTCATCAGAACATTCAGAGTCCTTTGGTTTCTGTAATAGGCAATGCAATGTTCAGATGGATTTAAAAAAGTGTATTATGGCACCAAGTCTTTCTTCCATAAGTCAATGGATAGATTAATACAACACATTTTAAAATTTCACAACCCACCACCTGCCGACACCCCAATCTCACTTCCATCCAAAGAACAAGTATGAAATGAGCAGGAACCCCTAAATCTCAAAAACTTCGTTTTTACGAAGTTTGAGGGATATTTGGGATGTTTCGTTTTTTGCCAGTTACGTAGCCGCCCATGCACCGATTTTCAAAATTATAGCACCATTACATTATACTACAACCCCATAACGTATCACTTTCCAAATTTCATCGCAATCCATAGAGCGGTTACTAAGATTACATGAGGCTAGGACAACGCCAACAGATCGACAGATCGACAGACCGAAAGACCGAAAGACCGAAAGACCGACAGACCGACAGACCGACAGACCGACAGACCGACAGACCGACAGACCGACAGACAGACGGATCAACAGACTGATAGACCAACAGACAGACAGACAGACCAACAGACAGACAGACCGACAGATCAACAGACTGATAGACAGACGGACCAACAGACAGACAGACCTACAGACAGACAGACAGACCAACAGGCAGACAGACCAACAGACGGACATACCAACAAATAGACAGACCAACAGACAGGCAGACCAACAGACAGACAGACAGACAGACCAACAGACAAACCAACTGACAGACCAACAGACAGACCATCAGACAGACCGACGGAAATGAGTGACATGGATTTTCATTGTGCACCTTTTGGTTTCTGTAGTAGGCTAGCCAATGTTCGGATTGACCTAAAGAAGTGTATTATGCCGCTAAGCCTCTCTTTCACATATGTCAGTGGACCACCTATTATGAATAGAACAATTTTTGTAGTAGAAAACGGTCGGGAACCCCTAAGGCCTGCGACCTGCGACGATCCCACAACATATTGCGGTCCAAATTTCATCACATATCCATGCAGTAGTTACTAGAAGCTAGAAGAACGCCAACAGATAGACAAACAGACCGACAGACTGACGAGAAGTCACGAAAGATAGCACGTCAGCAAAACATGAATAAGTAGCGATAAAAAAACAAGTTCGCCAGCTATCACCCGAAGAACATAGAAGTTATTAAATCAATCGAAACGTTGTGAGACACAAACATTGGGGCTCTAAAGCTGATCTTTTGAATTGCTCCAGCCTAGAGCGCACCTTTAAGCGTTTATGTTATTCAACGATTTACAATTATTTCTTATATAAAAGTCTGGCCTCAGCGACCTCCAGATTCTGCACCTATTATAGCCTCATAACACGCCGCCCATGGGCTACTGAACTGCTGAACTACCACGTAGCGTCCGCTGTCCTTTACAGTCAGGGAATCAGGAGTCCCCGAAAATAGAAAACATCACATGAATCCCGATTTTATTGTTTCGCAACCCTCTGTACTTAAGCGCGTAAAGGTATCGCGCAAACTCCACAGCACCCTATCGATCACTGAGCGGTTCAGTAGGGTGGTTTAGTCGCAGAAGGACACAGGGGGACAATCGCACCCCGACACCTCGTGCTGAGACACCGGACAAGCCTACTGTGATTTGGCGCGCGCGATATGCCGGTTTAACCGTCGTTTGCTCAAGGCACACCGAGATCCACCTGGTTCAAATATAGTTTTGAGCATTCGGAAGAGTACGTAGAGGTAAGTGCTCTAAGATAATAGTGTGCAATGCAATTGTCAGGCAAAGCGCATGAGTGGGGTTGCCGAAAGCTGGATTTAGCGAAGAACAGCGTGTGGAGGGGTTGGATCAATAGGGTTTGCGTGGTAAAGTAGGGCGCAGAAGTAGCATGCTTTTCGTTAAGGGAGAACTCCACGCTAACGGTAACTAAATCATCTGAGTCTGAGGCTTAAGGCCGGTCTATCATTGCTTAGTCAAATGTAGTGGTCAGCTGACATAGCTAAAATATATGTGCAGGCTGAAGTTGTTAATCTAAATTATTGTTTTTTTGTTTTGTTAGTTTGAAAGCTGCTAGTTTGGTAGGGGTTGTCTACAGCTTTCAATAAATCAACGCATAAAACTTCGAAAATATAGTCATATCATGATTGTCACCTTTGAGTTTTTAATATTTGGGTTTTGTAAGGTTATAAAGAATTTAAACATCACTTCCTTCTTAATAAATGGAAACTTGAATTCAAGTTTTAGCTGTTGGTAATGTGTATTGTGTTTTAGTTTATAAGTTGCACTAGTTTATTGAGGCTTATATAGTAACAACATTTAATAAATGCTTCAAAAGTCAGTATTATTAATATATTAATATTGTTTTCCCGTTGGTTAGCCCTATAGGACCTTATGTATAGCGTTCTCTGATACTCCACAAACATAAAAATATTTTGTAAATAGAGTGTAGATAAATCATCGTTCTCAATTTTTTTATCAATATTTCTACGGATTATTGATTGCTGCAATAATTTCTGACCCATTGGTGATTTTTAAACAATGTCAGCAAACATAAAAAATTATTAACGGTATATGCGTTGTTTTAGTGAACACCAAATCATCAAATTTAGAAAAAAGCACCTGATTTTGATAGTCATTTGCCCCTGACATTAATGTATTACGAGTATAGCAGTTTTGTGGTTCGTAATTTCAATATCCAGCGATCATATAGACTCAGGGACGGTGCTCACGGTCACCATTTATTGATAAAATGCGCCGCAGTCGTAGACTGACTTAAATGTCATGTCGGTTAACCAGCAAACATGCATCAATGCGCAGTAGTCACTGAATCAATGTGCATCAATCATAACTTGGTTAACAACCATTTAATTATGACTCGCCTGATCAGCGCAGAATTAATTCTGACATTCATTGATTTGATGTATTGTTTTATCAATATCACGTACGTTGTTCACCCGATGCAAATTGCAAAAAATTCTTATCACCCAATGAGATGCTCAATGACTCAATAAAAGCGTAACAAAAGCGTAATTTGTCTTAGTGGCTGCTAAGCATCTTTCAACTGCTAGATACTTTAGTAGCAAGCAGCTTTGCATATACCAGTAACAAATCAAATATTGCTCAAGCTTCGTTTTTAGGCGTTTCTTGTTGTATTCGTTACAGGTTGTCCACTCACCTGTGAAAGAAAGACGTAGCGGCATAATATACGTCTTGTCCATCCGAACGTTGCCTTGCCTATTACAGGATCCAAGGGGATTAGATTTTTCTAATTTATATACAGACGAGTACCTATTGCATTAGATCGTTCTGTATTGTGTAGCGTGGAAACTATTGAATTGATTTTAATGAAATTTTGACAATGTATTATTACTGTGGCTAGGATGCAAAACGCTTATGGTTTTTAGAAATCGTGACAGTGGCGGCGCAGCAATATTCAAACATCTAAAAATATAAACACAGCTCTTCGTTCTTAGGCGTTTTAGGGTTTTTTTCGGGTGGATGCAATTGGGGTGGTTTGGGTGGGAGGTTGTAAAACTGAAAAATTTGTTGTATTCATAATAGGCTGTCCACTCTCCTGTGAAAAACCTGTAAAAGAAAGACCTAGCGGCATAGTACACTCTTTTAGGTTCATCCGAACATTGCCTTGTCTATTACAGAAACCAAAGGACTTTTTCTGATGTATACTTACTAGTATTGCGTTACATCTTTCTATATTTTGTAACGTAGAAACCAGGGTGGAAACTATTTTATAGATTTTAATGCAATTTTGACACGGTATCATCACCGTGGCGAGGATGGAAAACGCCTTGACAGCGAGAGAGCAGCAATAATAAAAAACTAAAGATATAAAAAAAGCTCAAACTTCGTTTCGTTTCTATGCGTTTTAGAGGTTCTGGATCATTTTCTACTTTTTGGGTGGGATAAAATTGGGGTCTGGTTGAGGGTGGGGGTCATAAAATTGAAAAATTTGTTATATTCGTAATACGCTATCCATTGACTATGAAACAAAAACCTAGCGGCATAACACACTTTTTTGCGGGCGGGTGAGCGATGATTTGGTTGCAAGAGGATCTCAGGCTATAGCTTTTACGCTTCTAGCTATGGAAAAATAATGAACTGGTATCACCATCCCACATAGCACCGGATGATATGAGAATATTCTGTTCACATTCACTACAGATATTATGAATATTCTGGGAAAATTCTATGGATAATTGGAATTTTTACAGAATATTCTGTAAACGTTCGAAATGGGAAAAACACGCTATATTCCTAGAATATACCGCCGAATATTCCGCACGGATATTACATGAACAATCGTGGTAGAATGTTTTTGAATATTCTAGGAACATTTTGTCTAAATTACCTCATATACGAAACATTTTTAGGGAATTATGGATACTGTTCCAAAAATAATGGCACCTACTAGTGGCAAATGGTCACAAAAGTTAAGTGGTTAGACATCTCAGTCCAGATGCCTAAATAAAGTGTAAAAATGTAAACTGTTGTGTAAACTTGTTGCATTTAACCTCAAAATTTTACTCACATTATATAATGAACCTTACACCATAGTAGGTGACCATAATTTGGAACACTGTCACACACTTTATACAACCAGCAACTTTATTGTACAAAATGGGGTATAAATGCAGGCCTTTCAGGAATAAAACTCGTGAATTGCTAAAATGCCGGCATCCACATGTTGAAGCACAGAATGACAGAACACTTGAAGCGAGTGACAACCAGACAAGATTGACAACTGACGACACCAAATACATACATCAGCATAAGATGCTGTCACTTTATCGTCGGTGGATGCCGTATCTGTATTGCTGGCAATGGCTGATGACTGATAAACTTTTGAAAATTGCACATAATACTTATTAGGTATATTTAGGATGAACGCAAAATGAATGAAGGTTTTTTAATTCACTACGAAACGTGCAAATATAAATTAATAATACCTCATATTGAATATTTGCCTACATACAGATATTTCTATTACAAATATTACTAAATGTTCGTCAGAAAATAGCTACATCTTGTTCTTAGTAGATTATTAAATTAATATTCTATGAAGAATAATACTGCCATATTCTGGAATAATTCAGACATTTAACGAATAATCACTGATTATCCTAAGTGGATAAAATAATAATATTCTATAAAGAATATCATGTTAATAATCCAGAATAATCAAGAGAAATAACGAATATTCTATGATTCTACTGAATACTCATGGAACATACAGGAGATTTAAAGAGTATTCATAGAATATCCAGTGCTATGTGGGATAATGCGTACTGTTTCAATCAAACTGGCTAGGCAATCCGAAAGCTCTCGTGTTATATTTGCTTTTATTTGGGTATCACAAAGATGCTTTGATGAGATGATAAGAAAATTGTTGTTAGTCAAAATATTGTATACTTGAATATAATGTTTGTGATGTTCTAAATGCGATGGTTCAATTCACACTTTAACTAAGAATAAATAAAGTAGGTATTATAGTATTTTAACCAGTTTTCGGCAACATCACTGCAGTACTGAAGATAAAAGGAATCAAATGCACCTATTTATGAGATCGTTATACATCTTACCTATCTGTTGCTGTTAGCTAAAAATAATCTGCAGTAATTATCGAGAAGAAGTAGTACCTACGTAGAAAATAGTACTTGAATCAAGCAAGTCTTGAATCTCCTAATTGGCGATTATAGCGTGAAAATATACCTATCATGATAATAATAATAACAGTATTTCATTTCTTGATAAAATAGTTTCATACACAAACTGGTACATTACATACTTGTTGACTTTTCCATGATCTGTATGGTTCAATTCTTGGTGGCTGCCCCAACAGAGGTACTGTGACGAAAAAGACAACAGTTGATACGCAACTTCATTGTAGCTCCTGCAATTAACTAATTTCGTAGTTTTTCCCCGCAGACGATTGAACCTAGAGTGTCTGTTTAACGTTTAACCCAAAACCTTGTGATAGTTCAAATCCACCATTATGTCCATCTTGCCTCTGATATGCTTCATATTCCTATATACAAGGTGAGTCAAAACCAACACCTCGGATTCTTGTGACCAGATGATATCCCTTTTGATGAAAATAACTAGGCCATTGTATGAAGTTCGAGTTGGAATTAAAAATAATAATGACTTTCAGACAGAGGGTCTAATAAAAGCGTGACTCAAAGTTATGTTTTTTCAATGGAATCCCCTGTATATTATTACACATTTAGATCCCTTGGTATTTTCTAATGTAACTATATGTATCACGCAAGGGATTCAAACCGAACCGTTTAAGTGCAAATCACCATTTTCGGTATGAGTAGATAGAAAAAAAAAGTGAATATCGCTGCGATTATGAAACTGAAAGGGCTGCGACTTTGCCACATTAAATTCGTTAGTTTAGTTTAGACGGTCAAATTTGAACTTTCGTACTTTGACAAATCGTTTGATCAATCAAGGCTACTTCAATCAGAGATAACTTGATTTTTTCAAATGGGAATGCCTGTTTCTTTATAGGTTGTGAATATCAATGGCTGGTAGTTTTCATTTAGTTTCGAATGTTCAATCAAATCGGTGTTTTTCAATTTTTCTACCTATAATTAGTAACCTAGCTGTCCATGAAATATGAACAAAAACGTGATCAGGTGGAAGAAAACAACTAACTTAGCCGAAAACTACAGACGAGCTAAAGTAAAGGGACATGGTTATAAAAAATCCATGCAACAAATCAACTCTAACCAGAAACAATGGCGGTAACATATCAGGAGCCCTTCATCATATGTTTCAATATCTATTAGGAGAATCGCAAAAAAGAGTACTATCAAGACAGACCTCAACTTTCTGTCAGGTAAAGTATGTTTTATTATTTGAACAGATTTCAATTCATTTTTCATTTTCTGCGATCTTACTAATAGATACTTAAGAATCTGTAAAACTGCAGTCAGAGGTATTGTTACTATTGACGTGATACAAATGAATCCTGTTTCTATATCATTAAATGTGGGGCTTTATTCTGGAGATATTAAATAGCCAGCAATATTTGCTGCAAAACTCGGTTTTTGATGATATCTACTCATGCCTAAAATAGCGTTTTGCACCTAAACAGTTCGGTTTAGGTCCCATGTATGATGCATAATGTCACGCTAGAATTGACCAAGGAATCCGAATAAGCTTTAACATTGTCACGACGGACGCTCTGCACTCAAGAAATCAAACTGGACGTACTTTTCCACTTACTGAATACAAAATCGCTTAACCTCATCTTATTCTCGATAACTTCACAATAACTACTCTTATATATAACTCATCGAACCATTTCTTTAGATTTCGAGACCTCCCCAAAATTGCTGGAGCTAATTTTCATGAAGTCTGCTACTTCGAAGGGGGCGGCCCCCAAAAGATGACTTACTTTTCATAGCTAAATCATCCACAACTACCGTATCCTTGATACGCGTATTTGTACTTCAAAATAAATCACTTTCAAAACAATTGAAACCCGTGAAATGTTTACCCGCCAATAACTGTCGAATCTTTCCAACCCCAAAGCTTCAGCCATGCAAAGTTTCCCGAGAAGCGGCTCTAAGAAGCGCACCACTAACTTCCGTGAGGACGAAACTCGGCTACTGATCGAACTGTGGGGCAGCCCCCAGGTCCAAAACAAGCTGTACCTCACCCATCGAAAAGCACCAGTCATGCGGCTTCTAGCCGCCAACATGCAACATCGCGGGTTTTACAGGACGCCTGACGAGATCAAGACTCGCATCCGCAACCTCAAGTGCCTCTATCACCGGATCAAGAGGTCTCTGCAAACGGGAGTGGGAGTGGGGACCGTCGATCCCGATTGGCCCCACTACAAAGCCATGGACGAGATACTCAGCAGAAAGCAAACTATGAGGCACGACATCTACAAGGACAATGTGTTCGATGGACCGAGATGTGAAGACATCAAAGTCGAGATCATGGAGGATATTGACTGTACCGATGACTCACTCCAAACTGGTAGCAATACGAACCATGAGTAAGTACCTTTTGAAAATATCTAAGCCTACGCCTATGTGCACTCTGTGCTATAAGGTCCAGCTATAATACACGAAGTTGGTATGCTGTGATTTAGTTTTAAAAATGTCACGTATACCATGAACATTGTTTACTCAGTATACAAATAGCTGTTAGCGGTGTGTAAAAGCTCATTACGAATCAAATGCAAGTATTTAATTTTATTAATAAAATACCTCGAAAACAAGGTTCATGTGATATCTTACAACCTTTCAAACTCATACCTAAAAAGGAATTCTAAATAAACAGTTCCTGATGAAACCGCAAATTGTGTCAAAGTACTTAGCACATCAAATATAGGTCAGGTTTTTTCAAGTATAAAATTTAATCCATATGAGATCGATGGTTGCTAATTAAAACAAAAAAGAAGTGAGCGTTGTCAAACTGTGTCGTCCTGTCTGTTTTACGGAAGAAAAAATTGAGATCCTGAATTGAAAGCAATATAATTTATTTTTATATTGCAGTTTTGTTGAGGTTGTGTACTGTTGATACACAAAAACTGAGATTTACATGATTTTGGAACCTGTATCGTAAGTACAAAGTCATTATTCACTAAAACATAAAATTTTTGAATAATTTTGTGTGACGTGTGTCAGATTTGAATAGCTATCGCCTCTACAGGGCAAAAAATCAGAAACATTATATAAATACCGTTAAGAAAACCATAAAAAATGATGAGATCTCTG
The DNA here is from genome assembly GCA_951848785.1 of Callosobruchus maculatus. Lineage (NCBI taxonomy): Eukaryota > Metazoa > Arthropoda > Insecta > Coleoptera > Chrysomelidae > Callosobruchus > Callosobruchus maculatus. The sequence continues at coordinate 325,675 of CATOUR010000212.1, read as the reverse complement.
GAAGTTACATTCTTTCTAGCCGAAATAACGAATCAAAAATATTATGCAACTCCATTAAACTGCTTTTGTGTAAAAATCTGCTCGTGGGACTCATAATATATCATCTATAAGCTTCATTCATTTCTGCTTTAAGGTCGCTGATCAAAATACGAAAAATTATATTTATATATTATCATTAAAATATGCATTATAAACGAATTTCATAAGCTCCCAATAAAAAATTTTCAGTAGGATAATTATATAATTTTATAGTGTCTGCATAATATATAAGAATAATAAAAATGCCTTACATGTAGATGTAAAACACGATTTTATCCAAAATTCCACAGAGTGTTTAACAATGCCTGAAAGCAACGTGCATTACCCAATTTAAATAAGTTCTACGCAGAAGTTCTAAGAACGTAGAACGTAATATCACAATACTTCTTTATACGAGGGTGGTCCTAGAAGTACCCGACCCAACAAAAAAAAATTAAAAAAAATCTTCATTTTTCAATGCAATCTATTTGCTTTAAATTTTTACTTTAAAAAATAAAATTGATACGTCATAAATCAAAAAATTTCAATTGCTGGATGGATTTTTAAATGCCCCCAGCATTTTACTTAAAAAAAAGTATTAATACAGTTTTCCCAGCGATGTTCAAAAAATTGACACTCCATAAACTGCCAATATAATTTTCTCGTCGCGTCGCTGGAAAATCTTTAGCCATGAGGTAACAATTGAAACTTTAACTCATTAATTTTGGTCACTAATACAATAACGGATTTTTGAAGAACTGGTTGCGTTGTCTTAATGACACAAAACAACAACAAATATAACAGAAATATGCCTTCCTTCATTGTCGGTCGGCGTTATTGGCATAAATATTCATCTTATTTGATTTCTTGTGTGATTAAAAACCAACAAGTGGATGGAACCTCGTATTTGACTCTTTGCATTATATTAAATTTGTCCTATTTTGCGCAAATAAGACAAATAACACAAATAGGTTCTCCACACATCGTCGGTTTTTGGTAAATAAAGCAAATGCACGAATACGCATTTGACTAATGCGCTTCGTGCTTTTTTTGCTTGTTTTTTGTGCTCAAACGTTCAAGTTATATGTAGGTTGGCATACTACTAGCTACAGTTTTTTTTAAGGTACGGTTTTAATGAAAATTCTAAGCGCTTCCCAAAAAAAAAATGGAGAAAAGTTGATTGACTCAGAACCTCCCACACATGACGGTGATACCATTTTATTATTTTCCTCATAGAGCATGAGATCTCGTGGCAACCAGATCATCGCCCGCTCGCCCGCAAAAAAACATCCAACACAAAAAATCTCGTAAAAAGTTCGTATGGTTTTTTGAACCATGTCTGTGGTGGCGCAGAAATAATGAAAAAACTAAAAATCTAAAAACAGCTCAAACTTTGTTTTTAGACGTTCTAGGGGTTCCTGATCATTTTCTAGAATAGAAACGGAACTTCTAAACCATAATGTGGGCCTTCGTAGAGATCGATAAAGTCCGTATTTTTTTGTAAATTGCGTTTGTGGTGATGAAACTAAATTTAAAAAAAAGAAACAGTATGATATAAAGGCCGCTCAAACTATGTTTTTGGGTACTTTACGAATCTCTGATCGTTTTCTGCTTTTTTTGGAGTATTCAAAATGAACTGAGAGAGAATGGGTCGCGGGTAGGGTAGTTGGGAAGCCCCGGAACACATTTCATTACCCCCGACGATTGATACTGGTAATATGATCTTTTTTTGAATATCGAAAAATCGGCATGCCATGCGATTAAGATGAGTTTAAGATATAAGATAAGAAAAATAAAAACTCTGTCGTCCTAGTTCTTACGGAGAGAGATGTAAGAAATTATTTACGAGAGTTTTTGTGTTAGTTGTTTTTTTGCGGGCGGGTGGTCGATGCTTTGGTTGCAAGGGAATCTCAGACTACAACTTCATGCTATGGGAAAATAATAAATTGGTATCACAATAATGTGTGAGAAGTACTGAGTCAATCGACTTAACTCCATCTTTTTACATTAGCAGAATTTTTTGAGGTTCTTTGAAAAACCTTTTCAGAACCTAATTCACTTGCAATTTTTCTTCATTTTTCTTATCTTTCTGTGTGAATGGAAAGCTGTAGAGAAAGATCGCATTTGTGCTACTTATTGTGCAAGCCTATGCCAAGAAAATTAGTACATATTACATTTCTTGATCAGTAGCGTGCCAAGGTCTTCGGGGGCCCCCCGCAACTTTTTTCAAGGGGCACCCCTCCTATATAAAAAAATAATATTTCAATTCGGTTTATATTATATGGCTACTATGAAAGCAACAAATGTGTCAACTATTTGGTCTATGTCTATGCCTTCTGCCCGTTCATTTTCTATGGAAATTAATGCCAAAGAACTTAGGCGCGATTCACCCATTGTCGATCTTGCAAATTTTTTATTAGTATTAGTACTAGAAACAACTGAAATGCAGTGCAAATCTCAGGTACACTACTAATCAACAATTGATTTATTTTTCGTAAATAAAATCAGAAAATTTCCTAATACTCTTAAGATTTTTCAGGATTACCGATTACATATAGAGGATTTTTTATATGAATTACTTCCGACGCAAGATTTTGTGTGAGATCGTCTGGATATTTTTTAACTAGTTCTTTTACTTTATTAATAATTTCCACTTCTTGCACTTCAATAAGTGTTTTGTGGTTTAAAATATCGAATTTTGAATAGACATTTGTAAATGCCTCACATGTACTTTTTAGTTGTACTAAAATAGTTCGAGGCATGTGTTGAATACTAAAATTCTTAAACGATTTTTAGGGTCTTCAATTGCTTCATCAACCGCCATTTCATCAAAAAACTTTTTAATGGTACGAATTCTTTTGTCCGTGAATTGTGGCTCAATACTCCATTCTTTTGCTATTGTTACTGAAGTTTCAAAGATATTTTCAAAATTATTTCTTAAATACCCTAATTGATCTGAAACATATGCAATTAAATCTGTGGCATTTCCAATATCTATATCACTTTTTTGCAAACATTTTGAAAGTAAATTGACGTTTTCAAATATTTTTCCTTGAAATATTAATAAAAATACAAATTAAAAATTTTCTATTTTATTTTGTAAGACCTTTGCCTCATCCCATCAGATTTTTTTTGCTATTATAGCTAGATTCGACAAACATTTAACGACGACTGAATAGTTACTTTTTAATGAAATTAGCGATTCGACCCTGAATGACCATCTGGTGGAACATAGTTTTCTTAAGGTGGATCCCACCGTTAGAAAGGAACTGAAACGCAGTTTTCTAAGCAGAACTTGGTAATGGAATAAAAAATCAATAAATAAAAAAGCTAAAAAACACGATTTGAAAGAACATCGGACTAAAAAGTTAAAAATGAATTTTAAAGTAAGCTTAAAATAATAATGAACAAAAAATACTAGTACCTATTATTGTGAAAAATATGGCACGAAGCACCCACGCTTTTTTCACAATCATACTAGCATTTTTCGTTCATTATCGTTTTAAGCTTATTTTAAAAATTGTTTTCAACTTTAGTCCGATTTTCTTTAGCGTAGTTTTTAGCTTTTTAAACCATATTTTTGATTTTTTAGTTAACTTTATCATTAAGGCGTTTTTTTAGTTTTTGTTAATCTCTGTTTGTGTAATGAAGATGAACAATTGATTTTGATATATTCATAGCATAATCATTACCATTACTGCATAAGCGATAATTAAAACTGTCGACTTTCCTGAATGAATTTGACAAAAGTACCAACTCCATTGCCTTTGAGGGAGGCTGACAAAAAAAACTCACAAATATGGTTGGATGTCACGCCTCTTAAGCTTTCGTCGTTACGCCTCTAGTCAGCGGATACGACCGCTGGTCCGACGGACCAAATCCAAAAGAGAGTTACCCACAAGCATACAGGTGAATGATAAACACGTGTTAATAAAAAAGGAACTTCACTTCTTCAAAAAATTATAAAGAATATTAAAAAAACAAGTACATACATGAACAGAACCTTGCACATTCAAAAACAAAACATACATGTGTGCACAGTTTTTTTGTTAACACTTTGTTATCTAAAGAATTCCCAAACAAAACCTTAATAATTCGGCATATTTTAAGTATCTATTTATGCCCCTATTATCTTACCAATAGGAATTGTATGCAACGTGCAAGCGAGATTTCTCAAATGCCACACTAAATAATAGGAAAAAGATTCTTCTTAACATTCTCCAAATGGGAACTTTCGCTTCAACCATAGCGAACTTTACCGTAAATTGCAGAATTCCTGGAAACGTTCGCTCGTCCCAACACTATATATAGGTCATTCTAGCTATTAACCATCCCTTATTCCAAGTACCAATAATTAATTTTTTATTTTTATGAATGTTCACATAGTTCCGAGGCTGATGGTGAGTTCGAAGACGAAGCGGCCCACCCGTTGCCGCTGCTCACCCCCAAACCTCCCCCTTCCGTTCCCCCGATCTCCCCCCCACCGCCTAAGAAGCCGGCCATCTCAACGCAGCCCAAGTCCAAGTCAATCGACAGTTTACCCAGGATCATGCCCAAGCCCGTTTCTGAACTACAAGCACCCATGATCACTACAACTGCACCTGCCAACAACATCAGCGCCAAAGTACAGATTCCCATTCAGGTAGGTGTGAATCAGGCCTTCCGGATATAAACAGTCACGCTATCCCACATAACACTATATGGATATGTACATCTACAGAATCTACATTGGATATTCCAAGTTGAACATGTGTATTTTGAATATTCATAGGACGTTGAATGTGTTCTGGATGTTACTATGTGCATCTACAGGATGTTTTCGGGAGAATTTTAAATTGTGATAATTTAAAAGTAATTTCACTTAGTTTTTTTGTATGTTTTATTTAACATCGAAGTGTCTACTAATACCCTATCTCGACTCGTAATTATTCTTCTTCGAATCTGCGGCGTTACCAAGTTATAAATTATTCTTCCAAAATATCAAACAACGTATCCCTAAGTTTATAACTAGAATGCACTGTATATTTTATTTAACATGGAAGTACTCCCTATAGCAATGGTTTACGGCATGAAAAAGTTTTAACTGGTGTTCCTGAAATGATAAAACCATTTTCCATGCTCCTATGCTACCTATTTCTTATGGTTAAAATTATGGTTCAAACAAAAAATATTTGCTTATTTCTTGTAACCTATTATTATGCGCGTCGATATGTATGGGGAATCAATTCAAACTATTACAGTCCATTTATAACAAATATATAGAAACTGTACCCTCATAATACCTGTATATTGACTAGTTTTTGTGTTTTCAGGCTGGTATAAGGCCGACGAATGGTAATGGTGCCACTTTACCGTTCCCACTGTTGATTCTCAATGGACTTCCAGGTCAAAATCAACAACACCAACCTCAAATGCCGAAAAAGGATCCCCTCCCCACCATGTCTGCTGCTGACAGTGGTCGAGAGCCAGGTAATTTTTTTATATACGTTTACGCAGAAACTATAAATACCTATAATATGTCAAAATTTGCCGTATCATTTCACTAATGTGGAAATTATGTGGGCTGCATTTAAAAAAACTAATACCAAGGGAGCTTATGGCCAAGAAACTAGTATAGTTTAGGAAATGTTGTGGCCAAAATTTTGAAAAGAGACTGTGGGTCACTATTATAATAAAAATTTATCAGTATATTCACAACGTTGAGGTTTGCCAATGAAAAAACAGTGCTGTTTCATTGACAAGACTTAAGACTTTGACTCAATGCAGTGCCAGTCATTTGAGTCTCTGAATGCATTTTCGAAGACCATAAAACTCTTTCGTCCTTACCTAGATATATACTACTCCCAACTTAAATTAGAATACCAAGAAAAAAAAGATGTGATTCATGAAATACGGTAGAACTAAGGACAATAATAAACCAACCCATTTGCCATACTTAGTTTGTAAAAAAATACAGCAGGTAAATCATTGGTGGGCCCTCTATGTTGACGAATGCATTCCTGTATCCTAAGCGGCGTGCTCGTAATCTGGCTGTCGATAAACTTCGGCGTTTATTTAACACCTTCTTTAGGGCTAAAATTCATATAAAGAAAAAAAAATAAATAAACATAAATTGCCCACATAGCACCGGATGATATGAGAATATTCTGTTCACATTCACTACAGATATTACGAATATTCTGGAAAAATTCCATGGATAATTAGAATATTTACAGAATATTCTGTAAACGTTCGAAATGGGAAAAACGCGCTATATTCCTAGAATATTCCGCCGAATATTCCGCACGGATATTACATGAACAATCGTGGTAGAATGTTTTTGAATATTCTAGGAACATTTTGTCTAAATTACCTCATATACGAAACATTTTTAGGGAATTATGGATACTGTTCCAAAAATAATGGCACCTACTAGTGGCAGATGGTCACAAACGTTAAGTGGTTAGACATCTCAGTCCAGATGCCTAAATAAAGTGTAAAAATGTAAACTTGTTGCATTTAACCTCAAAATTTTACTCACATTATATAATGAACCTTACACTATAGTAGGTGACTATAATTTGGAACACTGTCACACACTTTATAACAACCAGCAACTTTATTGTACAAAATTGGGTATAAATGCAGCTCTTTCAGGAATAAAACTCGTGAATTCGTGAATTGCTAAACTGCCGACATCCACATGTTGAAGCACAGAATGACAGAACACTTGAAGCGAGTGACAACCAGACAAGATTGACAACTGACGACACCATAGTCACCATACATCAGCATAAGATGCTGTCACTTTATCGTCGGTGGATGCCGTATCTGTATTGCTGGCAATGGCTAATGACTAATAAACTTTTGAAAATTGCACATAATACTTATTAGGTATATTTAGGATGAACGCAAAACGAATGAAGGTTTTTTAATTCACTGAGAAATGTGCAAATATAAATTAATAATACCTCATATTGAATATTTGCCTACATACAGATATTTCTATTAAAAATATTACTAAATGTTCGTCAGAAAATAGCTACATCTTGTTCTTAGTAGATTATTAGAATAATATTCTATGAAGAATATTACTGGTATATTCTGGAATAATCCAGACATTAAACGAATAATCACTGATTATCCTAAGTGGATAAAATAATAATATTCTATAAAGAATATTATGTTAATAATCCAGAATAATCAAGAGAAATAACGAATATTCTATGATTCTACTGAATATTCATGGAACATTTAGGAGATTTAACGAATATTCATAGAATATCCAGTGCTATGTGGGTGAGAAGGTTGAACATTAACTTTAAGTTTTACAGTTTAAAATTTATACAAAAAAATCACAACAAACATTTAAAAAATATCAGCAATTTTTTACAAAAAGCAACTCTGTAAAAAAATCAAACTTGGAAAGTTGAATAAAATGCATTCAATATGAAATGATTATTTTCAGAATACTCTTCGTTGCTGCAAAGCCTGCTAAATGTGCAGACGGAGCAACTGCACATCCAAAACCAACGTTTGAAACTAGAGAAGCAACAGCTGAAACTGAACCAGCTGCTAACCACACAACTTCTGGTTCTACTACCAACGTTGAAAAATCTCTTGCACAGGTTGGTAGCCAGAGAAGAGCAGCAAAGTGATAGTGACGAGAAATCGAACAAGAAACGGAAACTAGATAATGGTGAAGATGAAGATGACTCCTTAGCAGACTGTAAAGTACTGAAAAATATGTTAGAAGAAGGAATTAAGAAATATATGTTAGAAAGCATAGACGAAACTGATGACGATGACGATGATAGTGGTATACACAAAGACGTCGATAAATGAAGATTGTAGGATAGGCGATACTTTTTTGTGCATTCCAGTTGAACGTTTGTGGTTATCGATATACATTATACATCAATAGTCAATTGCACTGTCTGTAATACATTTTTAGATGAATACCTAAGTAACAGGTAATCCACAAATAATGCATTCATATACAGATATGGTTTGACCTATTTAATCGGTTTTGAAAGAAGTTAGTGATTTAGGTTATACATTTGTAACGAGCAGTCTGCAGGAAAAATCATTTTCCATGTTGGGACGCTTGGGGTTGACATACCAAGGGTTAGATTCTTGTGTACTTGTTCCCTTTGGTAGTGAAATATTACAATTACCACGAAAAAAGAAAATTGTATGAACTGTTAATCTGGGAAGTACTTTTTTCACAAACAGTTTGGTATCTGTTATCATGATAGCCATGATGAACAACGTGCTACACAGGAATAGAGGAAATTCAGCGAAGGATATAAAAACGTTATACAGGTTCATCAAACATAGCGACTTCTGGAGATCGCTGTCTTATTGAAAATGTTTTACATAGGTAGATCAGGGGCACTGTAAAATTTCAAATATGCGACATCTACAAAGCTTCTGTAGTCTGAGTTACCTGGTTATACTGATTACGGCCATAGACGTGTGTATGTGTGTATACTACGGTATGGAATAGCTTACAGATCATATTTCAGGCAGTGCGATGGCGATACATTTTTTTCGATAACCAAAAACGTTGTGTTGCATTTGAAGACTGTTTTTGTTTTAGCACTCTAGATAAGTAACGTTACGTACATTCCGTGAAAAGAATTGTGATTTTTATTTATAAGATTATTTATTTTAACTTATTTTGATCGTAGAGTGAACTTTGTTTTAATTTATGGAAATATATATTTTCAAGGATCACGTGTACAAAAAATGCCAGAAGTAAAGTTTTTTACATAAATGAAACTGATGTTTTTTTTTACTTTAGAACTTTCAATTGTTGAGGAATAACAAAAATGTGATTTTTCCATTCAGAAGAGGAAAAACATGATGGTGTTCAGATTTTTGTAAAGTTGTTATAGTAGCACGCACCGTTTTTTTCGGCGACTTGGGGGTACTACCCTGTAAAAAACCTCTGCATGCTGCCCCTTCTCCCTACAGCAACGGAACTACGTTAGCATTGCCACGTTGGTGCGGGTGTTTTAAGCAGTCTTTACCTTCTTTGTGTTTCTCCTAAGTATAGTGATCGTTTGTGTTTATATCACTAGGCTGCTGTTTAATAGCGATCGGGTATCAAGGCCTGACATCACTTCGGAGGGGGGGGGGATTTTGAAACCGGGAGCAGTCAGGTATCACCAAAAACGTCCTACTGAAAGACATCTTGGGTATCAGGAGTAGGATGTCGTTGGGTATCACCATTTTTGGCGAGCAACAACAAAGGGGGGTGGTTAGGTTTCCGTTTCTCAAACATCCTGGAGGAGCAGTGAAATGACCGAACAGGTGACGGCCCTACCTAGGGGGACCTGTTGAGTATTCGAAATATTCCAAGCCTCTTTTTATCTACATACCACCCAAGTACTGCTGGCTATTATCCATTCTTTGATATCAAAAAATAAACTATATCAAATGTAGAATAACCAAACGATATGTGTTTATATTTTACATTATCAAGGAACTAAACTAAAAAAATTCATTATAGCCTACTTGGGTGTAAAGATGAAACATAAAAATGATTTCTTCTCTGAATTCTGAGTAAAATTGTATGCAACACAACAATTGTATGTGTACATAAATTCAACCGTTTTAGAATTTTATTTTCATCAACACCAAGACAAGGAAATTTGGCATAAACTGCAAATTGGTACATCTAGCTTGTCAACGATGCATCTCTACTCCGTAGCACTATTAGAAATAATTGTTAATATTGTTTATTTGTCAATTATTTTAATGAGCAGCACTTAGATAGTGGATATCTAGAAACCCTAAAATTTTGTTTAAAGTTTCGATCCTTTGAATATTTTACCCAATAATTAACCATCTCCAAACGTTATTGAGACGATTTTTCTAAGCTCGTAGTCTAGTGATTGTAGAATAAAAGTTTCAGCGGTTCAGAAATATATAAATCACTAAGATATTTTTTAACTTTCGGGGTATCCCCCCCCTCCCCCCGGCTACGTGCCTGCCTGACATGGTTGTCTTCTATAGCCTTTTGGACTAGGATGATATGTGATAGAAAACTAAAGTAGGAAAAACTACCCACCAAAACCTCTGACGATGGCAGTTTGAGAGTAGGTGGCAGACAAGATCTGCCTGTGCGCCATCTGGTACCCGGAGGTAACGGCAAACGATAGGAAGTCGCTGCTAAAAAGCAGCAAACTTCTTGGCGGAACGCAAAGGCGTATTCGCTTCACATAACCAGATAAGCGCGCTTCTATGCCAACTGCATATGAGAGTCTATATACGATGGCAGTTTTGTCGAAATCGCTAAATTACGTAAGATTAATTTCTTGCGTATACTGGTAGAGTCTGGACAGAGACACTGATGAAAACGACATGAGGCTGGAAGACACCAAGAAAAATATTTTCATTCATACCATACCAGTAGCGTGCCAAGGTCTTTTGGGGCCCCCCGCAATTTTTTTCACGCGGCCCCCCTCTACATAAATATATAATATAGTACCTATACTGGGTGAAAACGAAACTACTGTCAACCTCTCACGGGGGGGTGGGTTAGTTGGTAGGCGCCAGTAGGCTCCACCTGCTGGTGAACACAACACTACCCGTACTTTCATCGCGGGTGTCTTCAATTCCAAACAAAAAAAATAAACTACTGTCTACGGTGATATTTCAAATCGGTCTATAGATGCAAAAAATTTGGTGTGACCTCAACTTTATATTATGGATTGTTTTCTTTCGAGTTTTTGAAGAATAAGACTTCATAGACCTTAGGAACAATATGACTATACATCGATTAGCGGCACATATGTATATGCATCTCGTCAGTGTAACCCTGCCACCTGTTCAAGATGTTGTGGATTCTACGTTCGACCACGTTGACGTGTTGTCATAATAAAATAGGTACTGATAAGGCAAAATATATTTAATTTGATTATGAAAAATTATGAGGTATAGACATATTCCGCCACTATAAAATTAAGCACCAATAAGTATTATAGTTATTACTATCTAAAAAGCTTGCTCGAGGTAGTCGAGGCTAGGCGGGGCCCCCCGGATGCCTGGGTCCACCCCGCACCGCGGGCCCTTTTGGCACACCACTGTACCATACATACCTTTTTAGTCAGGCCCTCCCAAGGATCCCAGAATGCGCATTCTGGTCGGTGTGTTGACAGGATTGTCGTCTGAGAAACCACTTGCGGGAAATAGGTCTGGAACAAACATCGGACTTGTCGTTTCTGCTATGTGGAGGACGAAACAGTACTGGAAATAGCTACGTACTGACTTCAAGGAAGATTCACCCAACATGAACTTCGCCTTCGTCAAAAGTTGTGGATTGTACGGCGAGTTCTAAATAATAGGTGTGAGCCACAATAGGGTCGCAGTGGAAGTATGTTAGCCCCGCTCACTATCAGCCTAATCTAACCTAACCTTGAGCGTTGTGTGCAGACTTCGTATTTTAATATACTATGACTATGCTGTTTAGATATAGCTAAAGACACTGCCAACAGTAATAAAATTGAACGAAAATTTTTATACAACACCGACCCACAATAAAAATTTAATTAAAAACGATGAAAAATTGGGTACAGCATACATCTGCGCTCCACAGAGGAAGATTGAAGAAGATTAATCAATTCGTCAATCTTCTGTGGAGTGCAGATGTATGCTGTACCCAATTTTTCATCGTTTTTAGTTAAATTTTAATTGTATGTCTCTGTGTTGTATAAAAATTTTCGTTGAATTTTATTACTGTGGACAGTGTCTTTAGCTATATCTAGCGATACTCTTGCCATGAAAACTTCGAAATTCTGATGCCTGATGGTGACTATATATTAGTCGAAACGTCGCATTGTTAAAGAATAATAAGGAGTTTTTGTTTTATTGCTGACCTAACCCTAAAAAATAACAACAGAATTACTTCCCACACCGATAGGTGAGGGGAGTGTTGTGATCGAGAAAATTTTCGATTTTGAGATAATACGCTTTTTGGGCGTGTTATGATGTCTACATAACGAAAATCCACGTCACCCATTTCCGTCGGTCTGTCTGTCTGTCGATCGGTCTGTCTGTTTGTCTGTTGGCGTTTTTCTAACGTCGTAATCTCAGTAACCGCTGCATGGATTGTGATGAAATTTGGGCAGCGATATGCTGTGGTGTCGTAGTAGGTAATGTTCCGATAATCTTGGAAATCGTTGTACGGGGGGTGGAGTAATTAGCAAAAAACGAAAAATGTCAAATATTCCTCAAACTTCGTTTTTAGGCGTTTTCAGGGTTCCTGATCATTTTCTACTTTTTTTGGGTAGCGGTGAATTTGGGGTGGTTGGAGGGTGGGGGGCTGCAAAACTGAAAAATTTGTTGTATTCATAATACAGTTTTTTAGGTCCATCCGAACATTGCCTTGCGTATAATAGAAACCAAGGGTCTTAGGGACTTAGATTTTGTGATGTATACATCCGAGTGTTGTTTTAGATCGTTCTATATTGTGTAACGCGAAAATTATCGAATGGATTTTAATGAAATTTTGACACAGTACAAACAATAGAAAACGACTAAACACAGCCGAATACAACAGAAAAGAACAGAAAACAGCTCAAAACAACAGAAAGTAAGCAGATAACAACTGTAAACGATAGAAAGCGACCAAATACAACCAAATAGATTCATAGCTAGGTCAAAAAAAACAAAAACCGTGCACCGGGAAACAACAGAAAACACTAAACTCAGCCGAATACAAAAGAAAAGAACAAAAAACAGCTAAGAACTACAGAAATCAAGCAGATAGCAACTGTGAACGATAGAAAGCGACCAAATACAACCAAATAGATTCATAGCTAGGTCAAAACAGCAGAAAGCAAGCAGATAACAGCTCTAAACAATAGAAAACGACTAAACACAGCCGAATACAACAGAAAAGAACAGAAAACAGCTCAAAACAACAGAAAGTAAGCAGATAACAACTGTAAACGATAGAAAGCGACCAAATACAACCAAATAGATTCATAGCTAGGTCAAAAAAAACAGAAACCGTGCACCGGGAAACAACAGAAAACGACTAAACTCAGCCGAATACAAAAGAAAAGAACAGAAAACAGCTAAAAACTACAGAAATCAAGCAGATAGCAACTGTAAACGATAGAAAGCGACCAAATACAATCAAATAGATTCATAGCTAGGTCAAAACAGTAGAAAGCAAGCAGATAACAGCTCTAAACAATAGAAAACGACTAAACACAGCCGAATACAACAGAAAAGAACAGAAAACAGCTCAAAGCAACAGAAAGTAAGCAGATAACAGCGGAAACAAAAGAAAACGCCTAAACTCAGCCGAATACCACAGAAAAGAACAGAAGACAGCTCAAAACAACAGAAAGCAAGCAGATAACAACTGTAAACAATAGAAAACGACTGAACAAGGTCGAATGCAACAGAATAGAACAGAAATCAGCTGAAAACATGAGAAAGCAAGAAGATAACAACTTGAATCGGTAGAAAACGACCAAATTCTACCGAATAGAACAGAAAAGAGCCCCTAACAACAAAAAGCAATCAGATAACAGCGCTAAACAATGGAAAACGACTAAACACAGCCGAGTACAATAGAAAAGAATAGAAAACAGCTCAAAACTACTGAAAGCAAGCAGATAACAACTTTAAACGGTAGAAGACGACCATATACAACCGAATAGAATAGAAAACGGACCATAACAACGAAAAGCAAGCAGATAACAGCGCTAAACAATAGAAAACGACTAAACACAGCCGAATACAACAGAAAAAAACAGAAAACAGCTCAAAACAACAGAAAGCAAGCAGGTAACAACTGTAAGCTATAGAAAACGACCAAATACTCATAAATAGCTCAAAACAACAGAAAGCGTGCAGATAACAGCGGGAAACAACGGAAAGCGACTAAACCCAGCCGAATACTACGAGAAACAGCTTAAAACTACAGAAATCAAGCAGATGACAACGCTAAACAATAGGAAGCGACTAAACACGGCCGAATGCAACAGTGTTTTGGAAAAATCTTGTCACTGGCGGCGCAGCAATAATAAAAAAACTAAAAATATAAAAATAGCTCAAACTTTGTTTTTAGGCGTTTTAGGGGTTTCTGATCATTATTTACTTTTTGGGTGGGGGTGAAATTGGGGTGGTTAGGGGGTGGGGGGTTGTAAAACTCAAAAATTTATTCCATTCATAATAAGCTGTCCATTGACCTGTGAAGGAAAGACCTAGCGGAATAATCGACGTTTGTTAGGTCCATCCGAACATTGCCTTGGCTATTACAGAAATCAAGGGACTTGCTTTAGATCGTTCTGAATTTAGTAACATGGAAATAATGGTATTAATGTTAATGAAATCTAGACATAGTATTATACCGCGGCAAGGATGGAAAATGCGTATGGTTTTCAAAAATCGTGTCAGTGGCGGCGCAGCAATAATAAAAAACTAAAAATATAAAAATAGCTCAAGCTTCGTTTTTAAGCAATTTGGGGGTTCCTGATTGTTTCGTTTCGTCCAGCTGAAGCTGAATTGTGTCAATTTAGTTCCTACGGAGAGATTTGGGAAACTATTTACTAGTTTTTGTGTTGGATGTTTTTTAACGACAGGCGGGCGATGATTTGGTTGCAACTGTTATGTGTGAGAAGTACTGAGTCAATCAACTTGACTCCATTTTTTTTTTATTACCACACGGCACCCGATCGATGGCTTGTGAATTGGTAATTCGAGCGGCTCATTTCTATATGCGATCCACTTCAAAGATCCGACGCTGGCTGACTTGTCTATATTCGGAGTCTTAGTTTATTTCAATAGCAATTTTCAGAGTCAAACAAGTTGCTTATCTAAACAACACCTCCGAGAAATCTCAAATAACGTTAACACTCTAAGCCACTCTCATAGAAAATTGTTACAGTATTCTTGATTTCTGCCCAGTCCGCCTTGAATTAAAAAAAATTATTATTTATTAATAATTTAATAGAATCCATATAAAAATATTTATCTGTTCGTATATTTAAGCTAATAATAAACATAAAACATATCGCTTAGCTATATTCTTTAATAATAAGATCACCTATGAGTAATTTTTGTACGTCTGTTACACCTGCATATATTTCCGTGATTCTTGCATCCCTATAGTGTCTCTCAGCTGGCATATCTGTCACATAACTGAAAAAATACAATACTCCTTTAATAAATGCATTCTAATTAAAAAAAATAACGTCAGTATAGAAGTCGTTATTATTATTATACAGGACTAGGACGAATGGAAAATACTTTAGGAGAAGAAAGAGAGAGAGAGAGAAGAGAGAATACATTTCCAAGTTAGTGGTACCAATGTATAAGCAGAAAAATGGGCATGTGTTTACCGTAAAGTGCACGGTTAATTGTTTGGTAATTTTTTAAGATAAATTTTTTTGTAACGCTTTTGAAGTCACTTTTCAAAACATGCTGATGTAGACACTATCGGAGGATTTGATACATAATAACTTTTTTAGTCGATAATGACGTGACAGCATATTTTCTAAGGACCAAAAATTCCAAAATCCGCCAGTGGCTGAACAGCTTTTTGAACGACCGATCTCTGTTCGTTGTAGTCGAAGGCTGTTCATCAGACGTATTTTCAATAAACGCCGGTGTTCCTCAGGGATCTGTTTTATCCCCTACACTGTTCCTGCTGTACATCAACGAGCTGCTGGAAATAACATCCAATCCAATCTACAGCTTCGCAGACGACAGTACATTGATATCGTGCATGGAACCAGGCAAGCCACTATCATCCCAGGAGACGGTACGTCGACGACAGCAGCATGCCTCACAGATCAACGCAGATATCAAAAAAATTGTCGAGTGGGGATTAGTAAATAAAGTACAGTTCAACGTACAGAAAACCCAGGCAACAACACTTACAAAGAAGTCTCACACTGGCTTACCAACATTGGAAATGGAGGGTCACCCCATAGACGAGTCACCTTCCGTCAAGCTTTTGGGGGTCAACATCAACAACAACATGTCTTGGCACGACCACGTCGTCAGTATTGCTAAAGCGGCATCCCAGAAGCTTGGAGTTTTGTTCCGCTGTAGGAAGCTGTACACACCAGAGCAGCTGCTGCTGCTCTACAAGGCACAGATCCGACCACCGCTGGAGTATTGCTCCCATGTGTGGGGATGCGCTCCCAAGCACTCTCTAAAGCTTCTGGATACCATCCAGAAGAGAGCAATTAGACTAATCGATACGCCTAACCTCACAAAAGACCTCCATAGCCTGGAACATCGAAGAAGGGTGGCTGACCTATCCCTGTTCTACAGATTCTATCACGGAAGATGTTCGAGTGAGCTCTCCCAGGTAATAACAGCAAAGGCCGCCCGAACGAGGAACACTAGAGAGGCCCTGCGAGCTCACCCTTACCAGGTCGAGGTCCCTACTCCACGAACCAGTCTCCTCCAGCATTCCTTCTTTTGGAGAACTTCAACGCTGTGGAACGAGCTGCCAGGGAATTTGTTTCCCGCCGGCTACAACCTGCAGCGCTTCAAATCTAACGTGCACCGACACTTATCCTCTCGCAGCGCTTCTACAGCGACATAGGCTTTTAGCCTTTGCGGGAGGCTGTCCATAAAAAAAAAATAACATTTTGTTTTATCAGGGTTTTCGTTTGGAGGTCTGCATTTTAATGAAAATCTGTAAAAATCAATTGATGTCATCACACTTTTTTGAGCTGAAGGTTTCTAGATAAGGAGGCAAAATATTATTTTGTTAGCAAAAACGAACGAATATACATACCCCATTCCTCCTAATATTTGTATAGCATTATGAGCTACAAAAGTAGCAGCTTCGCTAGCTGCTAATTTTGCCATAGAAGATTCTTTTGTCGTTCTGCGGTCTTCGTCACAGCACGCTGCAGCTCTCCAAACTAAAAGTCTTGCAGATTCCAGTCGTATTGCCATATCGGCCAGTCTCATCTGTAAAGATAAAACAACAACATTTATAAGGTCTCTATTTTGAAATATCAGTTAATCTAAATTAGTTCTGGCTTTGATTTCATCGTAATTGCTTAATCAATTTGTTAACAGCTCGTTTCTCAGCATTCATCGACGTTTTGGACGTCAATGGTTCTCAGATGAATCAAAATATAACAAACAAATGACAATCAACAAAGCAACATAACTTAACCGACGAACACTGGGCATTTACGACACTGTCACTATGGCTTTTTGTAGGCCTTCACGGAAACAGTGATCTGGACCCGGATCGATCAGTTATATGTCAAACAGCCGTCAAGTGGAATTTATGATCCCATGGATTAAACGGACATCGAACAACAAAAAGTTGATCTAAGAATAAAAAACAGATGGTTAAGAAAAATAGCTACTGATCTGAATCATCCGATCGCAATCACTAACCTACTGTACAAGAGTGACGTGCCCCTATTTCATGACCGATCCTAGATCAGTTTCCGAACGTCAGGATCAGTGAACATTGTGATCGGGTTAACCCGATCATAGTCCCCGTGAAGGCCTTATACAGAGAGAGAGAAAGAGAGAGAGAGAGAGAGAGAGAGAGAGAGAGAGAGAGAGAGAGAAGTTATGGCTTTGTAAAATAGCGCGCTGTTGCAAGTTTTCAATAGGGTCTCTGAATTTCCGAAGCAGTTTTAACTACTATGACTAAAATAATTATTAAAAACTAATTCAAACGGTCGACAGACCTATTTCTTAAAACAATATATGAACTACATAATCCAAAGAATATTTTTAAACATTATTTAATTTTGTATCTACTCCTAAAATATGTTTATTCTACCTTTAAATACAAAAAAAACGCTAATCTGTCATAAGAGCCCATTTTAAAGTCTGATTTTTAATCGTTAATAACTTTCTGATTTTTTAGGGTGGATACATAATCACAATTAAACTTATCAAAACTAGAAAATAAAAGATCATCTAGCAACAACGCCGCCGCCGTTAGCTTGCGATAGTTTAACAGAGAGATCCCATAAAATTAAAAAATACTATATCTACTGATTCAACAGGGTTTTAACTAATGTCATGCAAATATTTCAGGGGTGATAGTACGTCAACGCGTTGTTCTTGTCATGTATAACCTTGTAGGGTGACAGAGTTACAATGTTTTTCTCATATTTTAGTTTCGAATTCACAGTCAGATATGGACTTGCCGATGGTAATTGATATCACATATTAAATCTTTCGAAAACCATGAGTATTACGCAAAAACTCAACAAGCTAAGCTAGCAAATTTTGACAGTAGCTAAGTGTGTACCGTAACTGACATTCGATTTAACTTAGCCTACTTTAATCAAAAATTCGCATTTGGAAATTTGGCTGTGTACTAACTAATTGATAAGCAAGTATCTGGAAAACGATTACTCGAAAACATAATCTTCGACATTTACACCAATATATCTCGCGGCACAAAAAAGTTGCATCATTTTAAAGAGGCTTAATGTATAGTAAGTGGCGCCCTCTACAGGTGGCATACGAAATAAGAACGCATATGAATTTCTGGTCTCAAAAAAAACCCCGAGTTCTTAATTTCGTACCGTTACGCTATCCTGTTGATGAATTATTAAGTGAAAACGAATTGGTAATTACAACTTTGACACCCTGTAAAGTTTAGTTAAATCTCAATATTTTTACCCAAAAAATCTATTTTTGCTGTGTACCGTTAATAAGGAGTGGTGGAAATGAAGTTTGTCCCTCAATATCAATCGCTAATTGCTCTGATTGCGATATCAAAATTGAACTTAATCCCAAAAAGTAAAATATATCGTAATATTTGTTGTACTTGTAAAATGCCTAATAAAATTTGATTCAAAATCATATTTATGTCGACTGTACAAAAAAATGTATGTAACATATGCAAAAACCACATCAATAAATTTTTTGGAACAAAAAATAAAAAAAGGAGTCCAGTTGATTGACTCAGTACTTCCCACACATAACGGTGATATCATTTTATTATTTTCCCTTTGCATGAAGCTATAGTCTGAGCCCCTTGCAACCAAATCATCGCCCGACTGCCTTCAAAAAACATCCAATACAATAACTCTAGTAAATAGTTTCTTAAATCTCCCCGCAGGAACTAGTGACACAATTTTTACACTGCGAGCTTCAACTGGATGAAACGAAATGATCAGGAACCCCCAAAACGCCCAAAAACGCTGTTGCTGTGCCGCCACTGACACGATTTTTAAAAATCATACGCATTTTTCATCCTCGCCGCGGTGGTAATACTGTGTCGGAATTTTATTAAAATAAATTTCAAGATACACAATACAGAACGATGTAAAGCAATACTCGTATGTAAAAAAATCGAAAAATATCGAAGTCCCTTAGTTTCTATAATAAGCAAAAATGTGTAATATGTCGCCAGCTCCTTTCCCGCAGGTCAATGGAGAACCTATTATGCATACAAAGACTTTTTCAGTGTTGCAACCCTCCACCCCCCAACCAGCCCAACTTCACCCCCACCCAAAAAGAAAACAGAAAATGATCAGGAACCCCCAAAACTATACCTCTTGCAGGGTAACTACCTCGCTTTGAAGTTCTTTTAGTCTTCTATACTTTGAATATTAGTAAAATTACTCTGTAAAATACTATTTCCTACTTTTTTGGTCTCCCGGCATCTATTCATTCGACTATGCAAACCAAACGGCGCAAAAACAAAATCTATTGATTTCTGTCTGATTTTGAACTAAAGCGATGGGTATCGCACTGTAGTACGCTTGCTCAAGATAGACGGAATTGAGCTATGTCTAGCGCGTATTCTTAACATCGGATAATAATAATCATCTATTTTTAACACCATTACTTGTAAAAATCAATTTTTCAAGTTCCCTGTAATACAATTAAATGATAGATTCGTCATGAATAAGGTTTACAGAGATACTGCAGCAAACATATCAACTGTGTGGTAATAATACATTTAGCGATTGGACAGAAATAGCTAATCTTAATGATACCTCAAATTCTGCTACAATGGAAGAGCGGGGCAACAGATCTATTTTTAATACCATTACTTGCAGTCATCTTATCTTCATATTACTTTTTCAAGTTCAAAGTAATTAAAAGCAGATGATATAGAATTCTTGATGAATGAGCAGCAAGTAATGATTCTAAGAGGGCCAATATCAAAACAATCTAGTTTTTAGATAGTAAAGTTAGAAGATTTTCATAAAATGTTTAGCTCAAGTGAGGGCATAA
This sequence comes from Callosobruchus maculatus, assembly GCA_951848785.1. Classification (NCBI taxonomy): domain Eukaryota; kingdom Metazoa; phylum Arthropoda; class Insecta; order Coleoptera; family Chrysomelidae; genus Callosobruchus; species Callosobruchus maculatus. The sequence goes on along the minus strand of CATOUR010000212.1, from coordinate 305,464 downwards.
TTGCTTCCCACATCGATAGGTGAGGAGAGCATTGTGATCGCGAAAATTTTCGATTTTGAGATAATACGCTTTTTATGCGTTTTATGATGTCTACATAACGAAAAACCACGTCACTCATTGCCGTCGGTCTGTCTGTCGGTCTGTCTGTCTGTCTGTCTGTCTGTCTGTCGCGTTTTTCTACCCCCGTAATCTCAGTAACCGCTGCATGGATTGTGATAAAATTTGGGTATCGATATGCTGTGGGTCCTAGTAGGTAATGCTGCTAAAATTTTGAAAATCGGTGCATTGGCGGCGGAGTGATTAGCAAAAAAACAAAAAAAAATAACTATTCCTCAAACTTCGTTTTTAGGCTCTTTAGGAGTTGCTGATCATTTTCTACCTTTTTTTGGGTGGGGGTGAATTTGGGGTGGTTGGGAGGGTGGGGTGTTGTAAAACAGATAAATTTGTTGTACTCTTAATAGGCTGTCCATTGACCTGTGAATGAAAAACCTAGCGGAATAATACAATTTTTTAGGTCCATCCAAATATTGCCTTGCTTATTATAGAAACCAAGGGACTTCGAATTTGTGATGTATACATACGAGTATTGTTTATTTAGATCGTTATATATTGCGTAACGCGAAAATCCTTGAATTGATTTCAATGATATCTTTAACACAATATTACTACCGCTGCGAAGATGGAAAACGCGTATGTTTTGGAAAAACCGTGTCAGTGGCGGCGCAGCATTAATAAAAAAACAAAAAATATAAATACAGCTCAAACTTTGTTTTTAGGTGTTTTATGAGTACCTGATCATTTTCTACTTTTTTTGGATAGGGGTGCATTTGGGGTGGTTGAGGGGTGGGGGGTTGTAATTCTGAAAATTCTGTTGTATTCATAATGGGCAGTCCATTGATCTGTAAATGAAAAACCTAGCGGCATAATACACTTTTGTAGGTCCATCCAAACATCTTGCTTATTATAGAAACCAAGGGACTTAGAATTTGTGATGCATGAATACGAGTATTGTTTTAGGTTGTTCTATTTGCGTAATGCGAAAATTATTAAACTGATTTTAATGAAATTTTGACACATACTACATACTACCGCGGCGAGAATGGAAAACACGTATGTTTTGGAAAATTTTGGCAGTGGCGGCGGAGAAATAATAAAAAACCCAAAAATATAAAAACAGCTCAAAGTTTGTTTTTAGGCGTTTTAGGGGTTTCTGATCATTTTCTACTTTTTTTGGGTGGGGTGAAATTGGGGGGGTTGGGGGGGTGGGGGTTGTAAAACTAAAAAATTCGTTGTATTCATAATAGTTTGTCCATTCACCTATGGAAGAAATACCTAGCGGCATATTCTTTCATAAGTCCATCTGAACATTGGTTTGCCTGCATTTTGTGATGTATACATATACGAGTGTTGCTTAATGTCGTAAAGCGTAAAGCAAAAATTATTGAATCGATTTTTAATGAAATTTCGACACAGAATTTACTATCGTGACGAGAATGGAAAACGCGCCAGTTTCTGAAAAATAGTGTCAGTGGCGGCGCAACAATAATCAAAAAACTAAAAATATAAAATCAGCTCATATTTCATTTTTAGGCGGTTTGGAGGCTCCTGCGTCGGTACTCTCTAACTTAAGAGATAGAAACATGTTTCTATCACCATGACGACTATGACGATCGGGCAGTTTCGGGTGCCTATCACGTGTCTACTACGCTGTCACGGCACGCTGTCATATTCACGAGGCCACCCGATCCCATAGCACATAGTCCATAGAAACACGTTTCTAAGTTACAGAGTACCGGCGCTGATTGTTTCGCATCGTCCAGTTGAAGCATGTAGAATAAAAGCTGTGGCATCCTGGTTCCTAAGGAGGGAGACGCAAGAAACTATTTACGAGAGTTCTTGTGTTGGATGTTTTTTGCGGGTGGTGGACGATGATTTGGTTGCAAGGAGATTTCAAACTATAGCTTCATGAAACGAGAAATCAATAAAATGGTATCATTAGCATGTGTGGGAAGTACTGAGTCAATCAACTTGACTCCATTTTTATACAGAGTGAGTATGGAACGCCTCAATTACTTCCGAACGGTTTGCGCGATTTTCATGAATTTTGGGGTATGGAGTTCTGCAATACGGCCGATCTTATCACGAAATTTACAATGTTGACATAACTACCATTTTTGGGAAATTCAATAAACTTTGTTATTTCAAATGGATGAACCTGTATATATTTATTTCTTTTTGAGATATTTGAAAAATACTGATTGTTTTCTGTATAACATTTCGGATACCTAAATGTCATAATTTCGGAGTTACAATTTAATTCACTAGTTGCAATAACTATAAGATGGCTTTGACAGGGATAAGAAGAGTTGAGCAGCCAGGCATGTTACAAAATGTACTGCAAAGTTTCAAGTCTTTTTGTTGTATCCAAGTACACGGAGAACGTTTTGAGCATCCGCTTAAGGGTCTAGGGTATAGCGCGAGAAATTGAGAATCCAAGAAAAAACGTATTCCCGTGTTAGCGAGGATGCGTGATCGCCTGTTCCCTTTCTCCGGTGTGTGTGTCTAAGATGAGGAGAGATAAGTCCAAAAATCCAAAGGTAAGGTCAAAAGGTCCAAAGGTAAGGTCCAAAGGTCACCATAAAAATGAATTTCGCATTTCCAAGCTCCTGACGTTACCTTTAAACTTACAGTAATGACTCAAAGAGCAAATTGAAGAAGAAAGCTTGCGTTTGTGCAACTATTTAGCCTTTTTTTGATATCGTATTTGATTGTTAAATTACAGGCATTTATAGAATGTATGATTTTGCATTGCGAGTTTTTTTGCACATTAAAAAATTTTTTTGAGAAAATCGAAAATAGTTGTCATTCACTAAGGTCTTAACTATCGCGTTCTGAAATATTATATATGTAGTTTGAAAATAGAGTGAGTATTGCGAGAAATTGTGAGTCCTTGTTTTACATGGCAAATACGTATGTATATAAATGTGGATGAGAAAATCTTGGGGTTGTGACCAAAATTTTGAAAAAAGATACTGGGTCACATCATAGAGGAGACTCTGGTGCTAACAGCCAAGCTTTCGGCAATGCTCATTGCCATCTTCAGGGCTTTAACGTTGAGGTTTGCCAGTTTAAAACAGCAATTGCATTGAGTGCCAACGACCTCTTAATGCAGCTAATAATCGTCACAATTTTTCATAAAATTTTAAAGAACTAGACTATCATGGCGTCTTCCACTAACAGGTCAGGAAACAAACAACATATAATTGTAAATTACAAACACACAGAAACGAAAAATTTAAACATGTAAAGGTCGTTTAAAAATTTAAACATGTAAAGGTCGTTTCTGTGTGTTTATAATTTACAATTATATGTTGTTTGTTTCCTGACCTGTTAGTGGAAGACGCCATGATAGTCTAGTTCTTTAAAATTATATGAAAAATTATGACGATTATTAGCTGCATTAAGAAGTCGTTTGCACTCAATGCAATTGCTGTTTGAAATTGGCAAACCCCAACGTTAAAGCCCTGAAGATGGCAATAAGCATTGCCGAAAGCCTGGCTGTTAGCACCAGAGTCTCCTCTATGATGTGACCCAGTATCTTTTTTCAAAATTTTGGCCACAACCCCAAGATTTTCTCATCTAAATTAAGTTTTTGGCCATAAGCTTCCTTCGTATATAAATTTGTGTATCGGCCCCTTAACCGCCTTACATAATGCTTTTTGAAGTTAATGTCTTATTTTAACTTGGGTGTAGCAGTTTTTCAAGGATTTATAAAATAAAAAAATATGAAAGGTGATCCATTTTTCAAATTCAAATTCAAATGTATCCAAAAAATCAAATTTTAGTACAATACAATTTAACTTATTAAACATCAATGTTTTGTTTCAGGATAACACTGAAATCGCATAATGCCTAGGCATGGGTTGCCTGTGTTGCAATGCTCTTTCATGGTATCCCAAATAAATGTACTTAGATTACTATTTTGGCAAATACAGTAGGAGTATTATTAAATGTTATACCTACGTAAACAAATAATCTCTAAAACTAGGTGGAAACAAAATAAAATAATATTTATGGTAGAGATAGTAGGGAGGTGAGAGCATTTACTTACTATTTACATCAGTAAAATTCCAATAAATTTATTGGAATGTTTAATAATAGTTTGAGGATATTTAGGATATTTGGATAGTTTTTAGGGAGTATATTATAGGTATAGCCTAGATCCTAGAAATAAATAACAAAAATATTTTCAGAAAAATGTAAGATATGACAGCAATGTAAACGATGCCATAAGGTCGGCATTATTACCAAACCCTCCAACCACAAAATTCATGAAAATCGTACAAATCGTTTCAGAGATAATTAAGGCGATCCATAATTAAGACTTGCTCTGAATAATATTGTGAAATATGACTACATAAAGTTATTAGCAGGTAGATGAGGTTTCATGTGAAACTAACATATCAAATTTATCATAACGTTACGAGTGAGGTTAAACTATAGTTATAAGATAAATAAACCACTCATCTTTTGGAGTTCATATCAGCGCCAAACTAAATTCCAATGCATTGTTATATTGGCTCTATTAGAACCAAGCTAGGAAATGTATATTCACTTACTTTAACTGCTTGTAGTTGATTGATCGGCTTTCCAAAGGCTTTTCTTTGTCCGGCATAGTCAATAGCTACCTCTAATGCTGCTTGTGCAATTCCTAGAGCTTGTGCTGCTATCCCAACCCTCGCCCTGTCCAATTGAGCCATCGCCATTTTAAATCCACCACCAACTGTTCCTAATGACGAAATTATCCTTCAGATGTTGCTTGGTTAAAAAATATCATCAATAATGTCACAAGAAATAAAAATACAAGTCCTACCTAAAATATTTTCTTTGGGTACTCTAACGTCTTCTAGGATGAGATTACATGTTGAAGAAGATCTAATGCCCATTTTTTCTTCTTTTTTACCTAATGAAAGACCCTCTGTGGGTATTGGAATGATAAATCCTGTAATACCTGTAATTTAAAATGATAAGTCATTACTTGATATTAAAAACATCTGAAAAACACTGACAATAAAGTAACGTAGACAATGTCAATCAGAGATAAGTTCACATTTTTCTTATACATAAATACATGACCTGGGGTACACAAGGACGAAGTTCGCAAAATACGGCGGTACTGATAGTAGAGTCGACGTTCTCAGTACCGTAAATTTCACATGAACGGAGAGGTATTTTTAACGTTCCGATTAAATGATAAGTCCTCGTATATCTGATTATAGTAATATATCTTACATTTTTGAAGTCAAAACTGATGAGGTGTTTATTTTCACACCTAGACGGATCCCAGATTAGACTGACAATTTTTACTTGTCAATCTGCATAATTATGTAGAGTGAAAAGGGCGAGTAGTCCCACTGCACTTAGACCACAACTGGCCCAGGGAGTTTTTTCCTCAGGTCAACGCCCATCCTGCCTTTTTTAGGAAGGTTGACAACTCGCTTATGTAGACTAACTTTTAAAACACTCTCCGAATGCACACTCTGGGCACTCACATATGATGTGTTCCACAGTTTCGTCTTTGCTTTCACCCATTCTACATATGGGTGTGTCACTTAACCCCATAATGTGGAGGTATTTCCGGAGTTGATAATGGCCAGTCAGGAATATTTCTATGAGAGGTAGGTTTGACCTGGTCATCGCCAAGTACTTCTTGGATATTGCCATGCGAGAGCCTGCAAGGGTTTTCTTGTCAAATCGGCATCCTTGTAACTCTTCCAATCGTTTTACCTTTTGGGCATGGGAGGGTTCACTCTTGGCGACAGGCTTTAAGTTTGTCCCACTGTTCGTCGACATTGTTCATAAGCTACATTTGTTCTTTTGGCTGTACTGTCTAATTGAGAGTCTCATGTCAGCTTTCTGTCGAGGGTAAAACCGCGATATTTCACATTTTTAGAAAAATTTAGTTTGATTTTGAAAAGTTCAGGGAGGTTTGGGCCCCTGATATCCATTTTTCTGATGAACACGACTATCTCAGTTTTCTTATGACTGATAGACGTCGAGTGTTCCATACACATGTCAATGACAGGACCGTCAGGTACGGAAGTGGAATATTTAATATTGCCGAAAGTGTGGTCAAAATATCAAAACTCGGGTAGTTCCTTGGAGAGAGAGCAGATATTGCTTTCGTTAAATCTTGTACCCCTAACTTTTAAAAGAAACCCATAGCAAATCCTACGACAGGGAAACCGTATATATGCAATGAGTTATAATGTAAGTAGATCGGTCTATACTGTTTTATTGTCGATGGGTTAAATTAGTTAACAAAAATATGAGTGTACCTACCTCTATGCTTCAGACTTTTATCAACAGTGGCAAATACTACAGCACATTTGCCTTCTAAGCCACTAGTTACCCAAGATTTTGTGCCATTTAATACCCAGTGATCCCCATCTTGTACTGCCACGCAAGACATATTTCCAACGTCACTGCCAGCATCTGGAATTGTTGATTTTAAAATTCACCAATTTTTGATGATACGCAAAGTCAGCCATTCATTTTTAGGAAGTACACTGGATTTACCCAACACAAAAATCTTTTTGACAACTTACGATTACTAAGAGAGGTTGTTTTACTCAATAATAGTAGGCAAATGCAGATATCGGAAAGGAAGATAGTAGACGGTCGTACATTGAACGTTATCTTGATTGCAATGTTCCTGAGAAACCTAGTATCATCATGTGACAGGCATATTGATTCAAAGTAGAGGAAATGCTTTGTATTTTAAATATTTATATGTACAGAGTAGGGCACGTAAGATGATCCCACTACCTTATCTCAGAAACTATATGAGATAGAACAAGTTAAAGTTAAATACAAAAGTTGTTTGATGTGAGTTAGACTCTAATTTTATTATAATTTTGTATATAGAGGGTGGCCCGTTGTGCCTGAATCAATGTCAACTTTTTTATTTCCAATGAAACGCCCTATATATTTTTCGATTTTCAGATGACTCTCTTAAATTCAAATATTTCTATTGTTATGTTTTTTTTTTCAAATTCTGTCTAGTTTTTGCGTAAATCGAAATTACACTTTTTTTTCGAAAAGTCAGTGTTTACAAAAATCACATTTTAACCGCTCTGTAAGACACATGTCGCTACTACTATGATCTGAGAGATCTACTAGGAAATGGAGTTTACCGATTTTTGTATATTTATTGAGAAATCATTTTACAATCGTTGGAAAAAGCAATTTTTCAAACACCGATATCGTAACTATTTTAAATGGAACATCCTATATAATTATTTTGGTTTGGTCGAATTGACTGCTTAATTCTGTGTGTTTTCATATAAAGCCATAAAGCCTACTATATGTATTTCGAATTTCCGTAAGAGGAATATCAGGTTGTGTTGAAAAATGGAAACTATTTGGAATCTATCAACTTTACGTATAGGACATGTTTACATGAAAATACAGAGAATTAATCAGACAATCCGACAATACTAAAATATACAGAGGGTCCGCTCCATCTACAGTATTTCGAATGTAGTTAAGAAAAACATGACGTTGAATTAAAAAACTTCAAATTATTTGGAATTTCTCAACTTTAGGTACAGGACATACTTATATGAAAACACATAGAATTAAGCAGTGAATTCTACCAAACCAAAATATACAGGGGATCCATTTGAAATAGTTAAAATACCGGTGTTTGAAAAATTGCTTTTTCCAATGACTTAGCAAACGCCATGTATATTATTTCTCAATAAATATACAAAAATCGTTAAACTACATTTCCTAGTCGATCTCTTAGATCATAGAGGTAGCAACAACAACAGAGCAGTTAAAATGTGATTTCTAGAAACATTGATTTTTCGAAGAAAGAAATGCAATTTCGATTTACACAAAAACTAGACAGAATTTGAAAAAAACTTAACAGTAGAAATATTTGGATTTAAGAGCGTAATCTGAAAATCGAAAAATACATAGGGTGTTCCATTTGAAAAAAGTTAACATTGATTCAGGCACAACGGGCGATACTGTTTATACAAAATTATAATAAAATTAAACTCTAACTCACATCAAACAACTTTTCTATGTAACTTTAGACTACCAAAACTTAAATTTAGTTGCAATATGTCCCAATGCATCATAACTCTCTTATCCGCACTCTGGTGTATCTGTATGGACTGTAGGGTTCATTATAATGTCTGTACTGTTTACCTTTTTTCGTGTTTGAGTTTGCCCACTTTTACTTTGAACGTAAGTATAATGGATCGTTTAGAAAATTCTTTAGTGACTATTTCCTGTACCCATACTATCAATCCCGCCACTCACGATCCAAAACAAAACATCTGCCAGTAAGTTGTAAAAATGGGTTTTTAAGAGATTTCTTCGACATATATAAAGAAAAAGAGCTTCTCATGGTAAAAATGCTAGAAAATGTTATGGATATTTCGATTAACAACTTTCAAGAAGTAAAAAATGAAGCTAATGAAGATTTTGTAAAAAGCAAAATGTATACCTTTAGAACAAAGAAGAACGCATTACTCTGTCTTGTTTTTGAATAATAGGCGTGATCGCTTACAGCAATTCAACGTAAGTAGATTCACCTATTCGTAGGTAATTTCTCCAAATCATCAGGATATAGTCTCAATTCTTCTAATAAATGTATAATCCATTTCAACTATAAACTTGCCAGCAACGTCATAGTTACGTAGGTGGGCAGTGTACGCACAATCAGCTGGTGGGCTGCCATGCAGTAGCATGGGTTACATAGATTTGTGAAACACTGTTTGGCAATCGTTTATATGCGAGTTGTCTTGTATGGTTTCTTTTTGATTTTGTATGGTTTTACGCACTTGTTTTTTGTATTATACTATTATTCAAATTCGATTTGAGAAAACAATTGTTACGCCTCTGACTGTTAGCAATGTTATCCACCATATTATCTATGCTGGGACGTCATCAATCGCCTAACGTCACTGTTATGTTGCAACAAGGAATGGACCGTACATGACTGTATGTCTTTCTTTTTAGTAACCACTCCTTACATGAACATCTGTGTTATGGGTGTGCTTTCTGCTCTGGGTTAAACAAAGGACCCCTACCCCTAGTATATTTTCATCCTAAATCTTCACTAAATGAAATTAAAACTCGTACTGCATAATCGTTATGTGTGTGTTCTAATTTGATTTTCGACAAAATTGTACTGCGATTGAATTCAACAAAGTCGTACTGCGGTGTTGGATCGTGAGCGACGGGCATTATACACACACTCTGTTGATTATGCTCCACATATTGGATTTTGCTTGGCTTTGGTTTAAATGCCCCAACTACAGAGGCTGATAGTTTTTCTCAAAAAAATGAAAAATGGGATTTCACAATATTCTTGTGTGGCCATATAAAGCATGGGATACTTTGGTAATCCGATGGTCACGCATGATGATGCACCCGCGCATTTTAATGTGGTTGCTCCCGAGTTGCTCGTGAAATTGTAACAGTACGATACGAAGATCGCTTCATTTGTCTCGTGGACCTCAACTTTGGCCTGATCCATTTCCAAACTTAAACCACCTGCATGATTCACTATGGGACCATCTAAATCCATTAGTTACTCTAGTGCAAAATATGAAAGACTTGCCAACTGGCAAAACGACCAACTGTAGCTCAATAAGATACAGCCCTGGCGTTCTTGGAAGAGTTCGACAGTCACTGAAGGGAATATTGGACTCTTGCATTTTAATTAGAGGTACCCATTTTCAACAATCGTACATTGAGAAACTTTGCATATAGTTTGTAATAAAATGTTATTGTTGCATCGACTATTGTATCGTAGACTATATTTAATGTTTAAAAATTAATCTCCTTATCACAAAATGTTCTACCAGTAAATAGAGCAGCTGTTAAATGGACTTCGTGAAGAAATACAAAGATAAAGACGTTTTCTTGTTATTGTTGACTTGTTGAGATATAACAATCATTTCATCGCGCCTCACTGGTTGGTAAACAAAACCAAATAGTACTAACTTTCTATGAAATTTATTCGGGACTTTAGAAATGCTGCAGAGTATAATAATCTTGCAGTTATTTATGAACTCTTGTTATATAAACTAGATATTTATAAAGTCTCTATTTTAAAATATAAGTTAATCTAAAATCATTATTATTTTGACTCCACGCGTTTCTCAGCATTGACGTCTAGACTTCAATGGGTCTCATATCAGTAAAAAGATAACACACAAATGATAATCAACAAAGCAACCTAACCTATTCGATAAACACTGCACACTTACGTCACGGTCACTATGACTTTTTGTAAAGAGAGAGAAGGTAGGTTTGTATTACAGCGCTCTTTTGCCAGTTTTCAATATGGTCTCTTAATTTCCGAAACAATTTTAATTACCATGACTAAAATAATTAACAACTAATTCAACCTATTATTTTAATAAAATATTATTTTTTTGTGTATCTCCTCTTAAAATATATTCATTCTATTTACCTTTAAATACAAAAAAAAAACGTTAATCTGTCTTACGGGCCCACGTTAAAGTTCTGCGCCGGTACTCCGTAACTTAGAAACGTGTTTCTATGCACCATGTAGGATCGGGTGGCTTCGTAAATATGTCAGCTTAGTAGACACTTTGTGGCAGGCACCCGAAACTGCTCAATCGTCATGGTCGTCATGGTGATAGAAACACGTTTCTATCTCTTAAGTTACAGAGTACTGGTGCTGATCCTTATTCGTTAATAACTTATATCGATAAGGAGTTTTGAATATTTGAAGATTAGATACCTATGTGATTATGAGCCATATTCATAGTCGTCACTTGAGTAATACTTAAGGTTCCCTTAAGTATACTCAAGGGAGCCTCAAGTGTAACTTTCCTTGTGTATCTGTTTCCTAGACAACATCTACCAGACGGCGGGATTCATTTGGCGACGTTGTCATATTTCAAATATAAGTCAATTTATTATGCCTATGCCTACGCATTTTGATGTTTTCTGTTATCTCTTTTTGTTTTGTGCCAGTATTTCGTGTTGTGTGCCAGACATTTTTCCGGATGTGACAGAGACTGAAACACCGAACTGCAAAATTAACCTACAAAATCGCCTTGACTGCAAAGAGATGTCATGTTGACATCTCGTAACTTGAGTATTACTCGAGGGAGCCTTACGTAAGAGTATTAAGGGACCCTAAATATCGACTATGATACGACCCTAAACTAATCAAGACTGAAAAAAAAATTCATCTACCAACAACTCTCGTGAACGAACGTCCTTAAGTAAGACAAGTAGTTTAATAACGTTTTTGACACTTCCGCAGCTTTTTTCAGTTATTCGTCATTTGAAAACAAAGTATAGGCTAGAGTACATAAAAAAAGTCATTGGGCAACAGCTGTCGGTCTCTGTACCGGTCCTAGCAAAAAAGGTTTACAGAACTGTATCGCCAGAATAGATGACATATTTTATCTATGAAACGCGTGTGGTCTTTTTCAAAGATTACAACAAACCCTTATCGTAGATTTACAATAAGAATTTAAAAACTGGATATTCTCTTTAATGTAGCTCTTATCGAATAAATTATTGTTCTGTGAATCGATTAATCAACTATCTTACGTATATTTACGTTAGGAAGATAATACTTTTCGAGCAGGACTCAAAAAATAGCCAGAACCCCAGCAACGTTGCAATTAAAGACGTGTTATCGTTACCGTACTGATAAACAAATGTATAATAAGCCAAAGATTTATGAAATATCATTATTCAACAAATATTTGTTACGGTAATTTCGTGCTGCTTGCGTCATAAACATTAAACAGTGTGTTTTTCGAATAGCAATTTCACATTCAGTTTATGATGATTCTGTATACCTCACATTTTGGTATATTTTGTTGTAGAGTTATTTATATCATACGGTAAACATACGTTGAAAATACGTATCACACAGTGACGTTTTGAACCCAACATATACAGTGTGATCCACTTTACAATGGTATAACTTCAGTACATCATAGATAATCTTTAAATAATGATAATTTCTATATATCCGGGAAATATTCGACTCAAGATACAGTGTTCAAATTTTTGAGATACAGGGTTTTCCAGTTTTGGAAAAATCTACATTATTTCGAACATTTCCTAAACGGCTACTTAGAAATATTTTAAATTTGGCACAAATAATGAGCGAATGATTCTACGTGGTTTAGAGAATACAGTGATAAATTACAAAAGCCAGTGGTGGAGATATGGGTATACAATTACCTTTTTTTAAAACTCCTACACCACTGACTGTGTGGCAAATTACAATAATATTTTGATGTTTGATACTTGTGGAAATAAAAAGGTATCTTGCATTATTTTCGTACAGCGAACTGTTTTCGAGAAATTTGCGATTTTCTCCGATTATGTAGGACTAATGACAGCAAATAATCTGATACTAGACTGATTTATTTTTGACGCTTTCGCTAATTTAATACTTCTCAAGTGTCACTAGGTTAGAAAGCAAGCCTGTATATCATTTTTTAACTTTAAAATGCCTTTCCAATTTTCTAAAGAAGGATATGCTGACATTCATTTTATTTATGGATTTTGTGATGCAAATTCAGCAGGAGTTCGAGAATACCACGGACGATTTCCTAATAGACGACAGCTACATCTTAATATTTTCTAAAATGAGCACAATCAGTTACTTTATCCGTACTCGGATGTGTACATAAATTCAATTGTTCCAGAATTTTCTTATTTTCATCAACACCAAAAGAAAGAAATTTGGCATAAGCTGCAAATTAGTACATTAGTACATCCACCTTACAATTTAGATAGTTGATACCTAGAAACCCCAAAATTATTGTTTAAATTTGTTTAGTTCGCTTGAACATTTTACCCAATAAATAATATTGAGGTGGTTTCTTCTAAGGTTGTAACCCAGGAATTTTGCATAAAAGATTCAATAGTTTAGAAATATATAAATCACGAAGATAATTTGTAACCTTCGTCCCCCCCCCTGGCTACATGCCTGGCCCTCTGTCTTGTTTTCTTGTATAGAAGGCTATTATTTATAAATGTAATAGACTATCTAATGATTTTATATTTGTATTAGTTACTGGAAAATGGTGAGAAAAACGGAAGGGGCCTAAAAGTTACTAATTATATTTCTAGAAAAACTCAAAGCTGTGACAGTGTGGCGGACAATAATGAACCAACTGAAGAGTAGGGCGAGCAACAAAGTGGAGTTTCTTCACAGACTGACATGGCAATGAAGGAATTGATAAAATAATTTGAAAGACTTGACAAAGCAAAAAAAATGCAGAACTAGAAGAGAAAGTGGAAAATTCATTATTTGGTCTTACTGGTGGAGATGAGGTGAAATGGAAATATTATACAGGTTTTTCATATGATATAATATAGAATATAGTCTATAATTTTCCAAAATGTTGAACATTTTGTTATTTCTAGCAGTACAACTACCTTATCTTCATTTGCTTACTAATAATGCTTATTAAATTGAAACTGGATTTTAAGGATCTTGAAAATATGATTCACTTATTATATAACAAATTTGTTATTTTAGTAAGGTGGCCAGACCATTCTACTTTAAAAGTAACATCTCTGAATGCTTCAGGGAAGTTTTTCATGATAAAACAACTGTCGTAAATTTTTTAGGGGTATTTACTGAAAAAAGGAACAGACTTGTTGGGCAAATAAGAAACCACCAGACAATAAGTTAAATTTTGATAGCATCAAGCCAGGTGACATTGTTCTGGCAAATAGGCAATTTTTAATCAGCAATATTTTGAGCATGTACAAGGCAAAACTTGTGACTCCAGCATTCACAAAGGGAAAAAATCAACTGCATCCAATAGAAATCAAGGAGACTAGGCAAACTGATTATGTACGAATACATGTTCAAAGGTTTATCGGTCTACAAAAAATAAATTTAGGGTATTTAGGGGTACTATTGGAATCAGTATATCGAAAAAAGGTAGTAGGTCTAAAAATCATAATATGCTTGATAAAAGTGTCATTCTCTTGTGTAGGTACTCATAAATGTAGGCCATTCTATTGTTCCGTTATAAAAATCTTTGTAGAATTCTGGAAACAATTCTATAAATGTAATTTTAAGTAAATTCATTGAAAAATTGTTTTTTGTTGTGATCTAGATAACTTTTAGTGCACTTTATTTAAAAACAACAATTTTGCAGATGACATTGGCATCCTGTGTAGTGCTAAGGGATAATAAAAGTACAAGTAATTTAAAACATACTACTTTCACAGCGATTGAATTCTAGAAACTTATATTGAAACCTATTTGATTATCAGTTGTATGCCTTTCGATTCTTAACAATAATTACTAACAGTACCTGAGGAAATCGGCAAATATATAGAAAACGGTCCACCGTAATAAAAAACGCAAGAATACTTTTTATTTTATCGAACAATATTACTATTACTTGCAGAAAAGTAGGATTTTTTTGTTTTAAAGGTAGTTGCATAGTCATATCTCCACCACTGGTTCTTGTAATTTATCATCATATCTCTTAGATCATGCAGGATCCTTAGCTCATTGGAAAAAAATTGGAATTTGGCACACAGGATGCCTGTGTGCCAAATTCCAATTTTTTTTAAGCTATGGTTTGGGAAATGTTCAAAATAATATAGATTTTTCCAAAACTGGAAAACCCTGTATCTCAAAAACGAAGCGGTCTAGGATATTGGGATCTAGGATATTGGGAAGTCGTCTATATTTTAACATTTTCTATGATGTTCTGAAGTTATAAAGTGGACCAGCCTGTATAATTTTTATAGCTACATGCAATGAAATAAAGCAATATACAAACAACTTAACTGGAATTATTGTCATTCAAATATGTTGATAAGGAATAATTAAACATACCCGGTTCGCTAAGAGCAAAGCATCCTAAGGTCCCGCTAGTAAATGGCCTCAAAAACTTTTCTTTCTGCTCCGGATTACCACATCTATCCAACAGACCTACATACAGACAATTATGGACGGAAACAATAGTGCCTGTGCCACCACAAGCTTTAGCTAGTTCTTCTACAGCTACAGCTAATGCAAGCATATTTTGGCCAGCCCCACCATATTCTTCTGAAACTGTTATACTTAAGAGACCAAGTTCACCCATTTTCTTAATCTGAAATTAAATAATGGCATCAAGTGCATTGACTCAGCACATTCTATGTATTTTCAAGATGCTTATGGAAAGAATTTTGAATACATTAATTTGTTCAGTGCAAGTTCAATTATAACTACAGATTCTAGAATCTCATGTAAAAAATATTTGCTGGTAGATTTATATGTGTGACATATACATATTATATTCCCAAAATAGAATCACTCAATCTTCATCTCTACGGGGAAACAACGAGAAAATATATACCTACTTTATTTCATTAAAAAATAAATCTGAGATTCATTTTAGTTACAGATGTGACAAAAAGCCGATTTTATCCTAAACATAGGAAATATGTTGTAAGAGCTAGCAATATTTTAGATTATATTCAAATCATACGTTTTTCCGTGGCTATAATGACCCGCAGCAAAAACGAGAACAAAAATCTGTCAAACATGTACAATTATATAATCGTCAATGTAATTTCTGATGCACACGTGGTTTTAATTATGGAGTTTGAAGCGATGCATATACAAGTGAAATTATCCCACGTCATGGACATAAAAACTTTGTGAAATTATTTTACAGGTTACCCAAACATACGATTATGCAAGGTTAAAATGATTAGGGACCGCGAAAATGGGAAAACAGAATACCTACGTATATCAAAGATACAAAAACGAAATTATTCACGTCATGGATGGATCGAGCAACATTTATCGATTTTCCTGAGATAGATTTTATAACAAACTTTATAAATATATTTAATTTACATAATAAAAAAGCAACTAGCCTTTCAAAAGATTTTATCACAGTTTTCATCAAGCTGAAGTTTTGATAGTGCAGTTGTTAGATTTTTCCAGAATTATTTGACGGGACACATATTAATTTGATATCTATATGCTGTGAGGTCCTGGTAGGTAATGCTGCTATAATTTTGAAAATCGGTGCAGGGGCGGCGGAGTAATTAGCAAAAAACAAAAAAAGTTAAATATCCCTCAACCTTCGTTTTTAGGCATTTTAGGGTTGCTGATCATTTTTTACTTATTTTAGGTGGGGGTGAAATTGAGGTGGTTGGGGGGTGGGGGGTTGTAAAACTCAAAAGATGGTTGGTTCTATTCATAATAGGCCATTGACCTGTGAAAGAAAGACCTAGCGGCGTAATAGACATTTTTTAGGTCCATCCGAACATTGCCTTGGCTATTACAGAAATCAAGGACTTAGAATTTTCTGATGTATACATACGAGCATTGCCTTAGATCGTCCTGAATTTAGTAACATGGAAATTATGGAATTGATTTTAATGAAATATAGACACAGTATTATTACTATGGCGAGGAAAAAATGCGTATGGTTTTCAAAATTCGTGTCAGTCGCGGCGCAGCAATAGGTATTAAACAAACTAAAAATATAAAAATAGCTCGAACTTCGTTCTGATGCAATATGGAGGTTCCTGATTGTTTGATTTCGTCCGATTGAAGCTGGCAAAATAAAAATTGTGTCGTTTTAGTTCCTACGGAGAGACTTAGGAAACTATTTACTAGTTTTTGTGTTGGATGTCTTTTGCGGAGAGTGGGCGATTATTTGGTTGCAAGGAATCTCAGGCTATAGCTTCATGCAAAGGGAAAATCATAAAATGATATCACTGTTATGTGTGGGAAGTACTGAGTCGATCAACTTGATTCTATTTTTTATAACCGATTGGTTAATTCTTTCAAAATACTGACGCTTTTGTGTATGTTGCATTAAACATCCTTCTTGTAACTGACATAAGCAGTTAAGTGTAATAATAGCCAAGCCTAAATTACGCTGCTCAAGTCCCTCTTGCTTTTTGGCAATAAAGACGATATTTATACTATTTTATTCTGATAGTAATTTAAAAAATTCGCGATTTCCTCATTTTTTCTACTTGCCAGCTTCAACTTTAAAAACTAAACGCCATGAACATAAACAAAGTGAAATATAACTAATCAAAAGTTAAGTATTAAGAATATATACATATGTTTTTGGAGAATAAACATTAAGGCCCGGTTTCACCAAACCCATACTAATCTCGTATTACGTAATCTTGGATAAAATTAATTGAAGTATTTCATCCGCGATTAGATTAATTTCTGTTCCACCTGCGCAAGTATATCTAGGATTAACTAATCTCGGATATATTCAAACTAAGACGTGGCAACAGCGTAACGAGAGCATTTATAACCTCACAATTTTGAGAATTTGCATTAGCAGCATAGGAGAAAAACACAATTTTTACGTAATACAAGTTGAAACAAAGGAATAATTAGCAAATGATTATCAGTAGGAGTATATGATTATTTTTATTCTATATAAAAACAAAAAAAACGCTGCCAGAACCAGTCATTTTCTGTTTATGCATCGTTAAAATTCGCCGTCCATGCTCGCGTCCTAATCGGCTTATATGCGAGGTTCGGGAAAATGTAAAGGTAGCCAGGGTGGCCTAGAGGTAGTGCATCGGTCGTCCATGCAAGAAGTTGCGAGTTCGAATCTCTGAGTAGATCCTTTCTTTTTCATTAATTTTTTTTTTTAGATTTAGCTGATAGCTGATTGTTGATATGTAAAGGGATTTCTGGTGGGTTTTCCCATAGAAATAACCTAACAGGATGTCTCATTTTTTATTGGTTCCAAACAAGTGGTTTGTTCGGGAAGATGGATAATAATTAATGAGTTTCGGCCTCAGGTAGAAAGGATCAAAAATTTTCAGACCCAATTAATTGTCTTTTCATATGCGAATTTGTGTGGATGGTGGTTTATTGTGCGAGGTTTTGTGACTACTTATTTGCGTTGTAGAGTGATTTTCAAGTGATTTAAGAGTATATTAAAAAGAAATTAAAATATTGGCTAGACTTCGTTTTAGCGGAAACCGATTTGAGGCTTGAGAGTAGTGTCAATCGACTCGGTTTGACGTCCTGAGTAAAACGAGACCACTCCCAGACCGAGGAAACGCCCCGGTGAAAAACTACGGATTAGTTTCAGTACCTAACCTAACTTGACTCGACGGGTCAAGTTGTTGAGGTCAAAACAGGTTGAATGGGGTTTAAAGGCCTGTTAATTGACTCCTCGAGTGGGATTAGACCATACCCAGCCTAAGAAAACGGCCCGATAGAAATCTATGCCTCTTTGAAATTTCAAACCTAACCTAAAAATGACTTCGAAATTTCTATATTTTTTCCACGAAATATATGATCAATTCGAAAGTACTTGACGAGTAGGGTACAATGAAACCAGAAGCAACACTAAGAAATGGAAAATAAAAAAGTTATGATACTTTGAATTCTTAATGGTCCTAGAAATTAGGTAGGTTTAAGTTGGATTAGGTTTGTTCACTTGTATAGACAGGGGGGCCTGGGGGGGCTGGCCCCCCCAGACGTTACTAATTTTGTAGATTTTGAATACTCCATGTAATATACTCCCAGATAAGTAGGGTAGGTCTAGGTTACCTGTTCAGTTTTTTCAGTCTGCTGGAAAAGGCCCCAGGCGCAGACCCTCGAAAACCTTTTTTGGCTTAATTTCCTAAACTAAGAATCAAAATAAACGTTTTTCAGTCTACTAATTGATACAATTCGAGTCAGGACATCAAACCGAGTTGATTGACACCCTTTTTTAGCCCGACCGTATTAGTCAGGTTATATCAGGTAAGATATTGAAATTGCCAAGTTTTAAAGTGGCGTAGATTTTCACTGGAACGTTTCTTCACTTTGGAAGTGGTCAAGTTCGAGTCACGATGTCCAGTCACGTCGATTAACACCCATTTTGAGCTCAACAAGTAAACTTTTTTGGATAAGTTAGGTTAGGTAACGAAACTTCAAAATGCCGTAGCTCTTCACCAGAACGTTTCCTCGGTCTGGGAGTGGTCTCGTTCGATTTAGGACGTCAAACCGCGTCGTTTGACACCACTCTCGACCCCCATTTCGGTTTCCGCTAAAACGAAGTCTTACCAAAATATTTGTTTTTATTTAAAAAAACGCTTTAGACCAACATATGTCTGCTAAAGTTTAGAAACTGGTCTAAATTATCGTTTTGTAAAAAAGAATGAAAGAAGTCCCTATATATACCTATACAGACGCGAATTCAAAACCTTTTGCATGGGAGTCAACGACAAATTTTTAGTTTGTAAAAAATCATTTCAAATAAACATATATATCTGCTAAAATTTGAAACACTGGCCTAAATAATCAGTTTTGTAAAAAAAGAACAAAGAAAAAAATAGTCCTATGACGCGAACTCACAACCCTTTGCATGGGAGACCGACGTCTTACCACGACGCTAAACAACCGATACCAATTTTGTGTTGAACTTGGGTTATAAACGAATTGGAACGCGAACGTGGAACACAAATTTTAATGAGGCATGAACAGGAAAATTACTGGTTCTGGAGCATTTTTTTTGCTTTTAAATAAAAGATACCTAGCTATATGCTTCTTCTCATAATAACCAATTAGTTCTTTGTACACCCTTGAAGTTCGCAGACACGTCAGCCACGTCACCTCAACTGTCATCTGCATTCTAAATCTCCGATTAAACATTTTATTCGCCAAATATGGGAGATTAAATTTTATCTCGGATATACGTGCTTAATCCTGGATAAGAATGTGGTGAAACTCGTCTATAAAATTATCTAGGATTTAATCCTAGATAATGTTTTAATCCTGGATAAAATATAGTGGTGAAACAGGGCCTAAATTAATAACTCATGCTGTATTACCTGTTCAGCTGGAAATCTGTGTTCCCTGTCTAACTGTGCTGCGACTGGCTTCAGTTCTGTCTCTGCAAAGTCCTTGCACATTTGTTGGAGCATCAACTGCTCCTCTGATAGTCTGTGTAAACTGAAACATCTTAGAGCATAGTTTTGAACACCTGAAACTAAAGAATATTTGTTGAATGAAATCAGCGAATGTTATGATATATCTAAAAAGGATTGATACATACAGCGTTTAAGGCCTGATAATTATATTTGATTTATCTAAATCTGTCAGTATGTTTCTCAGTTGAGTCAGGGCCGCCACAAGGGGGGGGGCAGCTGGGTACTGTTGTCCCGGCCTGAACCTTAGTAAACACTGTCCTGAACCTTAGTAAACACTGTCGCGCGGGCGACTGTTTTTTAACAGTGTATGTCATGTAACATCATAACATCACTAAAGCTACCAAAATGTCGCTGGTTCAGTCTTTTGTGTTCTCCATATTTTTGTATGCCTCAGAAACTTGGACTGTTGAAAAGGCAGATCGAGCTCGCATAGATGCTTTTGAAATGTGGACGTGGAGAAGAATGCTGAGAGTTCCTTATACCGCCCACCTAACTAACGTTTCCATACTGGATGAGCTCGGTAATCCAAAGAGACTATCCTCCATTGTGTCGACGAGAATGCTTACATTCTTCGAACATATTCATAGAAGCGATAATATGGAGAAACTTGTAGTTCACGGTCATGCCCCGAGTGGGCGGCGCCGTGGCCGTTCCACTACACGCTGGGTGGATACGACGAAACAGTTGCTGGATATGAGTATCAAGAGCGCCACTGAACTGACAGTAAATCGCGAACGATGGCGAGCTACAGTTCTCAAAACTACTGATAATATTTGTGTCGGCAATACTCTAGCTCCGACTTAATGCATTTTACGAGTTCACAACATGTCTGTGAAGACATTGTGACTATGATGATGATGTTATGTTATTCAACAAAACGAAGATCATATTCTACTGATTCATTTGTTTTGTTAATAATCTAATTTTCTTTGGTAACTGTATTACAAATAACTATAATGAATTGTGAATAAACTATAATGAAGCAACTTCATTTTTGTAGCAATTATTCTTTGTTCCTGATTTTCACTTAATACACATTCTATAATCTTTCAAGTGCACAGTCAAACCCTCCAGCCGTGTTGTACACATAGACTCTCTTTTCCAATCAGTCTACAAAATTTCAAGTTGAACATAACTGATTGAACCGGTTGATCATAAAATTTAGTCAATCATTATTTTCTGTCAGCTACTCTTAAGAAATGAGTGACTATGAATTTATCTGATTATGGCTTCTATTTGCAATTCGTACTATTCCAAGATGAAGAAGTAACAAAATCCCATAACTAATGACTACCTACAGTGTTCCCAATTTTCAGTTACAGTTTCTTAAATTTATTTGAGAAAATGAAGAATAAAAAACATAGTTCAGTAAAAATTTAGACATCTCAATCATTGAAACTTGAAAGCAAGTACAAATGACGTTTTATGTGGAGAGAGGAAATCAATGGTTTTTCAACATTGTATTGGCAATTGGCATAACCATCTCGTTGCCAGTTCGAAGGTGACTGCCTCATCACTTGAGACGGCTATGGTATTGAGGGCCCGTGGTCAGAATCTGGTCCTGGGCCCAACCTTGCGATGTGGCGGCCCTGAGTGAGTGTAATATCGATCACTTTGTTGATATGTTAGACCATGCTATCGAGAAACTAGCTAAAACAGACAAGAAAGAAGACTGGGAGTAAGGGAGGAAGAGCAAAGAAGTGAAGGGTGGATCGCATGAGTATAAAATAGTGACAAGCCGAAAAGCCAAAATTCAAATCACTACCCACATAATGCACTTTATCCAGGGACGGGTCCTCCTTAAGGGACAATGCCGCGCGCCTCCCTGAGCAAAAGAGAAAAAATAGTTTTAAGTAGGTCGGTATGCAGTAGAAGTACCTATTTTTAGCTCCAATCGGTTGCCTGATCTGTAGGTACAGCACACAGTGCTCAGACTATAAAAAATGGCATTCGCAGCACACTAAGCTCGGACTATAACCAGTGTCTCGTCACATGATTTAGTGAAGGCGCCAAGGCACGGATAGCGAGCCGAGAGCGCACGATATTAGCGCTCCGATTGGTCAATCACACATCAATCGACTCTGAACATGACCAATGAAAACCAAAGGATTACAGCTTCTACTGACGCGCCTCAGTCATCTCTTGTTCCTAACCTATTATTTAAAATGGATAATCGGGTGAACGTGTTGCTTAAGATAAACTTTGGGCGACTTTCCTTAGAAGGAAAAATAAAATTTAAGGAAATTATAAATAACATTACAAAGATGAAAATAAGTAGACACACGTAATGTACAATGTTTTGACAAAATGAGGCAGACAGCTGCTTGGTTCAGTGGGTTGCGCTGACGTGTTTCAGTCAGGGGTTGGGAGGCTCGATTTCCAACGTTTTTTTTTTTGGTTAGGCGAGATGAGAAGCAAAAAACACTTAAGAAATAACAATTTGTGATGACTGATAAGTAAAACAATCTTATGAAGTGACTTTTTGCCATATTAGCTACCAAAAACTTTTATGAAATAATTGTTTGTGGAAACTGAAAACTATCATGTGCAGGGTGCAGCTGCGACCTCAACAATCTCTAGTAGAATTTTCGTGTAGTTTTTTTCATTTTAAATTTGGCGTGGCCCCTTTCAAAGATTCAGTAACCGCCACTGACGTCATCTGAATGATAGTAGAACCATAGTTCTTAAAAAAAATTGTTTCACGGACATTTTATGTCCACTTCCCAAATATAAATATATTAGGTTAAATACTAAAACCTAAGGTTCATTCGTAATTTTTTATGATGATTTTATGCATTTCTCTTTTCTGTCAGTGCCAGGGCTCCTCAAGAAGTACATATTCCTAGGCTGGAAGATTTATTTATATTAACCTTCCAAATACATTGTATAATAATAAAATATAATGTAATTTCAGAGGTAATTTCTGAAATTCATCTTGTGGTTGTCTCTCTGTTCCATTGTGCCCTACTACCCTGTATTGTGCCCTACTACCCTGTATTGTGCCCTATTGGACCAGCACAAAAAGAAAATATTTTTGAAGAAGCTTCACTTTGAATTTTGATAAGGGTTACAGAATTGGCCAAAATGTCAGTAAGATTTAATCTTCAAGCATATATACAAGCAGTTTACCATTGAGTGGGCTCTTAGTCTTTGCTTCACAGTGTACCCAAGTTCGCTCTGGTCTGATCATCTGGACTGGCAGCATCGTTGAATTAGTGCACCTTTGTTTTGAAACCTCATCATGACCAGCAATGGCTGATTCAGAGGAACAATGTTGGGAGATCAAATTTTGTTCAAAGCTCAACAAAACCGCCACGCTATCGAAACTCACTCACTGCATGAGGAAGCTTACAAGGATACAGCTTTGACCTATGTAAAAGTTACGAGTTGGGCGAAGAAGTTTAAGGAGAGCCAGCAAGTGGTGGACAATGACAGGATTATGGTCAACAAGAAGAATCCTGGAAAATATCAATCATGTTTGTGATTTATTGAATACTGACCATACTACTAGGTAGAAATTTTGAAAAGATTAAGGAAGAGGGTCTTCCACATGCGCGAAGACATTGCTGCATCAAGACAATGCACCAAGCCACATTTATCAATGTTTGTTCGTGAGTTTCTGGCAAACACAATAAGGAAACGCTACCGTAGCCACCCTATAGTCCAGAATTCAATTTTTCTCTGACATCTACTTATACTGAAAATGGTGATTTACACCTATATGGTTCTCTTTAAGTCCCACGTGTGACACATAAAGTCAAACTAGAATTCACCAAGGATTCTGAATATGTAATAATATATAGGGTGTTCTATTTAAAAAAACATAACTTTGACACATTTCGTGTTTTGGGGATACCTTGTATAACATGAAAACATTTTTAAAATGTAGCCTTAATGGGTACCTATCCATCCGAAATTATTGTTTTCTTTTCCATCAGATACTTTAGCCATAATGCTCTGTGTCGAATAACATGAATACCCGGTTTAATTTGCCACTGTTAAGTAATTTTTGAACCACAAAAAGAAGAAATGTGTCTGTTTGTTAATTATTTCTATGTTATTCTACAATATACTTATTTCTAAGAAAATTATTTTCATCTTTCATTTACAAATACATGTGTCTCTGTCTGAAATAGATGAATATGCCTTAGCAAAAATAATTCCAAAATTAACTATAATGCACTACAGGTAAGATCATTTTTTTTAGCATGGTCCTGCACATGGTCCCATAGGCTACAGGTCGGTGACAATGTTGATAATATTCCAATAAGTGATTGCCAGTACTTAAGGATCAAAGATTACAACAAAGTAAACCTCCGAAACAGAGCATCATGACATACTCTTCTTATTGAAAATGTCGCAAATATGCCTATATTCAATTCTAACATACCTTTTAATAAACTTGCTGTTAACTTTCTTAGAGACATCCTTCCACACTATGTTGAGACACAAATTTTAACACATTCAGAACCCGAATACGTAATTATTACTATACAATTATCGGATTTACATTATCTAAAAACTACTATACAGGAAAATATTTGTTCTTAATTACTGGTAGCACAACAGATCAGGGTGATTATGTTGGTAGCACACAGAATGCGCACTCATTATGATAAGGGTACATGATTCTTACGAAAGACAATTCTTATCGACGTTGTGAAACTACAATTTACATCAAATAAACCATAAACTTTCGATTAAGATTTTTTTGTTTTTGAGTAACCACTGTTTTTGTTACTCTTTTTGACGTTTCTCAAAAACGAGGTTAGGTTAGAAGTATATATTTATAAAATGTCTTAAATTTGG
Organism: Callosobruchus maculatus; assembly: GCA_951848785.1. Taxonomy (NCBI): domain Eukaryota; kingdom Metazoa; phylum Arthropoda; class Insecta; order Coleoptera; family Chrysomelidae; genus Callosobruchus; species Callosobruchus maculatus. The sequence continues at coordinate 280,696 of CATOUR010000212.1, read as the reverse complement.
CACAGGCAACCATAAATACACTGCATGATATTTCATGTTGCCTACAACAAACCAGTACTTTTCTTGGGCCTATTCACATGGGGAGAGGGAGATCGATCGGTCCCTCCTGTTCGTATCCTGACAGCTTTGAATTATTAGAGCACATGAGTCACTCAATTTACCTTATTTGTCAGCGTCGCCTCTAAAACACACCATTCAAAATGCAAAAATTTTGCAATGAGATAAACACATAAACTATTTTCAAACTAATTGACAACGTTGTATTGCCGCTAATTTTAAGTGATAATCATTCAAAATAACTAGAACGGCAATTTCAGAGATTTAAAAATAGAATGCCGCCACCGCCTAGTCAGAGCGAGAAAATTAAAGAGCCGATATTCGTCAAGAGTGTGATACCCAAACGCCGGTAAGCAATTTTATTATGTCTGCATTTTGATGTGCTTGCATCAATCTACAGTAATAGATAAATTATAGGTGTGTATTATGATGTATCGAATTCTCAATTCCGATGACTAGAACATGCACAATACACATTTAAATGATATAAAAATGCTTCATCGCAACTATAGAATTTTTTATCGCTATTTTTTTCAGACATGAACTCTTAAAATGGAATGGCTGGGGTTACAACGATTCAAAATTCGTTGTGAATGTGGACGAAAAACAAAATATCCAAGTGTATTTCACTGGCAAGAGGTACGTAATTAAAAAATATATATTTGGATCAATTAATTACCTACCTAATAAATTGCTGAATTTCTACTCTAGTCTCATAAACTAAAAATACATATGCATGAAAAAATCATTTTTTTGTAATTAGGTAGGTATATCTGTATTGATAGATATTTCTATATAGGTATTTGAATTTATTCCACTCACGTTTATTTTGAGCCAATATACTAATACGAAATAGCATGTAACGCCAAACAAAAAGTTAGCTAATTAACAAAGGGACACAATACCTTTTAAATTTTTATCCAGTTTCTCTTATAAATACTTCCAAATATCTGCTAGCTCATCCTGACTCATCTTTCTAATAAAACTATAATTAAACAATTTGCAGCTTTTTTGCTAAATACCTATATTAGCGGACAACTTATACTTAATTAGTATATATTTGTATCTACTTTTATTAGGTATAATACAAATTTAGCAATTTAGCAGAAACTTGAATGAAATAGCGACCGCGGCGGTGTTTTCTTCCAACGAACAATTGCCTACAAATTGCAGATTTTTTTCATTCTTTATAGTTTACCATGGTACCATGGCAAAGCAAAGCTTCTGAAAACCTCTTTTTGTAGGTCTACCAGACACCCATTATGTAGGTGACCTAGCAATTAACTTTTTTCATTTCAAATTTGGCTCATTTGTTAAACAAAAGTTATTTTGGCCAATTTAGGTGGGAGCAATATGGTAGATTTGAAGTATCTGAGCGATGGTTTGTTTCGTTCCATGGGTTTTTAATGCCCGGTGTTTAGTCCATTGAATAATACCATTAGAACATTGTTTTTAACAATACTATAATTATAGTCCCTAGAAGCATTTTTTTATTGTGATTCTGCTGATGGAGCTTTGATTTTCTGAGGTCACCATCGTAATTTTATGTTTTTTACCGAAATTCGCCGCAACTTTTTATAGTAAAAATATTTTTACAGTTTTAAGGTGACTTTAGATTTAAAACTTCCAGAACTGAAGCTCCTTTTTTGAGATCGGTCACTGGCTGATACTCCGCATGTCCGTTTAAATCAATCAAAATGTACAAAAGTAGACTGATTTAAATTATATTCGTTTATTGTAGATGCCATTTAACAATAAAAAAACTCAAATCTCAAGAGTAGATGAATTATCAAGTTTTCGGCTCTACGAGGGTTGCTCTATATCTCCGTCAATCCACCGGTACGCAGACAGCTGTTTCACGCTTATTAGCGATCATCAGTGCGCCACAGGTCGATTGACGGAAATAGAGAGCATCAGGTCTTTCATGTTAACAAAACATGTGAAACATGTGAGAGCAGACAGAAAGAATTCTGCCGGTGCGCCATCTGGTACCCGAAGGTAACGGCAACCAAAGAAAGTCGCTGCTAAAACAGCCGACCTGATGATCGCTAATAAGCGTGAAACAGCTGTCTGCGTACTGGTGGATTGACGGAGATATAGAGCAACCCTCCGTATATCGGCTTTAATATGCAGCGGCATATAGAACCCGCGCTTCTCTGATGGCTCAAAGAGGACGCGCCGTGGCGTTCCACCAAGAAGTATGCTGCTGTTTTGGCAGCGACTTTCTTTGGTTGCCTCTTTTCGGCTCTAGTGTTGGTATAAGGCCGAATGTGGTTTGGCCATTTAAATGATTTATATTCTCCGACAAAAACAGGCCGTGTAAAAATCTCTTCATTCATTCAGAGTTATGATCCTCTATCTCTGTAACGTAACTATTTCATTTAGGTCTCCTTCGTCATCGTATGCCTTATCCGTTAAATCTTGAACCTCATATTCTTTTCTTTCCTCCGAACACTCCACCTTTAACTCATAAAAAATTGAGAAAAACTAGAAACCCCAAATAATGCATTTGTCTGAAGAAATTAAATAACAAATTTATAAAAAAATACAGCCTTAGCAAACCAGTAACAACACTGCGTCTTGTTTGGTAGTTTCGATGGAAGCATATACGGTTTATGCATGCTGTGATTTCTGAATCGACTCTAGGTTTCATGAAACTTGCATTAGTTGTGTAAGTTCCTACCCAAATCGAAAGCTGTTGCGATGCCCTAATCGACTTGATGATTTTATGTACGTTTCATGCAACACAAGAATAGTAGGGTGGAGTTATTTTTAAAATTAGTGCGTTATTATTTGCTTGACGAATAAAATGAGGTATATTTTGCCAACACCAGTGCTCTTAGTAGTAGTTGGGGCACTCTATCTACTCCATAGACGAACAAGAAAATCAAAAACGAAATGGTCTATAGAGGATGGTTCATAGAAATAGAAAGGAAACATTCAAATGCAAATTTATTGAAAGAGCTGAAACTAAGTACATGCACCAACGGACAATAGATATCGTCTTTATATCGATGCAATACTATACACTTTGAAACCTGAAACAGCGTCACCGACTCGGCATCATGGCCAAAGTTTATCATGGCTCACCGACCAAGATGGGATTCCAGACTCTGCATCGCTGCAAGCCGCAACAGATGCCAAATACGTGATTCAGAACTACACACGCTGCTACGTCGATTCCTACATCGCAGCATGCATCAACGTCTGTAGGCCGCTTAAGAATTTAAAAATGCGATCAAAGGCGGAGTCCGCGCGCCAGTCCCTATTCATATCGAGCGTCAGCTATATGGTACGCGCACATAAATCGGCATCGGACGGACGGTACGGATCGGAGAAAATTACTTTCTATTAAATTTAATGGACCATCGCACATACGTGCGGACGGTAGGCATCGAATCTTCAAAATCCGGCGAAAGTATTACAACTAGAAATAAAACCGGCCGATGCGTGCCGTGCGTGCCGATACCAACGTATGTGCGATGCTGATCAGCAATTGACGAGGCACAGTCGTTATTTTCCGTTATTTTCCAAGTCTCTACCTGTACTACCCGCACACAGTGTTGCCATTCATAGCAACTTGTCGCGAAAGTAGCAACATTTTGACCACGTTGAGACTTAGCGGCGATTTAACAAAATAAACCGATTTGTAGCGTCTTTTTGAAACATTCTATTATTATCTTTTTTTCGCCACTGATTACTGCTTGTCTATTCTTCTTTTCGGTTTTGCCCAGACTGTCTTGTATTGGTATCGAGACCACAGCATAGTAAACAGTCAGCATAATATCTCAGGTTGACGGCAATTACACGCGCATCCCCCCTTTTGGATGATTATTTGTAGGGATGCTAACGATACTTCGATACTTGAAATGTATCAATGCTTCTGCACTAATATCGAGTATTTTGTCTTAGATACTTTTTGAGCGATTCCAAGGTGGTATCGCTACTTTTGTAGCGGTATCGGTATCGAAAATAATTATGAACCAAACGCGCCCCATTGGCGTGTACAGCTCTATACTTGGCTAAAAAATATCGAATGAGGAAGTTTCCATTTTTTCAAATTTTAGTTAATCAGATAGCCCTAAAGAGTTAGAGGACAACGGCGAAAAAGTTTTGTAATTATCTCCATTCATAGAAAAGTTATAGTCCTTCAAAGTTTGAATTGCCGTATCCTCCGCGCGAAGCCGCTGTGACGTCACACGACACAACGCAAGCCTGTGTGTGCCCTGTCGAGGATGCTGCTCCCGCAAGCCACCGCGCCGCCGCCGCCGCCGCCGGCCTCCTCGTTCATGTTATTATTCCTTGTTTTCAGTAGGGTAGTAGGCGACGCCGATGGTGACAAAACGATACACTGCAGTTTGGTACGCGTATTATTAGAATATGTCTAGAAGACCGAGAAGCTATAAATATCGCATTGCATTGTACTCAGGTGTACTAACACCACCATAAAAACAGCAAACAAATATTTCAATGGATAACCTATTATGAATACAAAAAAATTAAGTTTTATGACTTCCCATCCCCCAACTACATCAATTTCACCCCCACCCAAAAAAGTAGAAAATTATTACGAAACCCCTAAAACGCCTGAAAACAAAGTTTGAGCTGTTTCTGTATTTTTAGATTTTTTAATATTGCTGCGCCGCCGCTGACACAATTTCCAAAAATCATAAAGATTTTCCGTCCTCGCAGCAGTATTAATACTGTGTGAAAATTTAATTGAAATCAGTCCAATAGTTTCCTAGTTACACCATACAAAATGATCAGAAGCAATACTCTCGCATGTATATACATCAGAAAATTCTGGTTTCCGTAATAGCCAAGGTAATGTGTTCGGATGCACCTAAAAAAGTGTATTATGACGCTAGGCCTTTCTTTCACAGGTTAGTGGACGGCCTGTCATGAATACAATAATTTTTCAGTTTTAAAACCCGCCACCCCCCAACCACCCCAATATCACCCCCACCCAGAAAAATAGAAAATGATCAGGAACCTCTAAAACGCCTAAAAACAAAGTTTGAGGAATATTTAAAATTTTTGGTATTTTGCTAATTACTCCAGCGCCCATCACCGATTTTCAAATTTATAGGAACATTACCTACAACCGCTGCCCAAATTTCATAGCAATCCATGCAGCGGTTGCTGAGATTACGTGGCTAGAAAAACGCGTACAGACAGACCGACAGACGGACAGACCGACGGAAATGAGTTGTGTGGATTTTCGTTATGTAGACATCATAAAACACCCGAAAAGCGTATTATCTCAAAATCGAAAATATTCACGATCACAATACTCCCCTCACTTATCGGTGTGGGAAGTAAAAGTCCATAATCGTGTCGAGATCCACTTTAGGAAGATTACTAGGCAAAAAACCGGCTCGTGTGAAAGCAACGCTCCACCGATAAACTATCGGCCGATATTTTACCGGCCGTCCAAAATCGGTGTCTGTGCAACTAGCGTAAGACGAGGATCGACTCACGGCGCCCCTCTTTACTTTCTACGGCGCACCAGGGCGCCGCGGCTCACAGGTTGGGAGCCCCTGGTCTAGACCACCGTCTAGATGGTAGGCTGGAACGGCGACAGACGCGTCTGTCCGATGCCGATTTATGTGCGCGTACCAATAGAAGGCAAGTGGAGCCGAACGCCTCGCATTTATCGAGTGCTCATGATTACAAGCTCCTTGCGATAGTGCACGGTCGTTCTGTATCTGTAGAGCGAGGAGGGTGAGTAGTCCCACTGCACTTAGGTCACAACTAGCGCATTGTGCATCCTCTCAGGGATCTGTTTCCTCAGATCATCGTCCAACCTGCCAATTATAGGAAGGTGAACAAATCGCTAGGGGACATCTCCCTTAAGGCCCGGTCAAACAGAGAACGCGGCGGTCCGGCGTTTTCTTAACAATACAATGGAACGCTGTAACGCGGCGGTCTAGAACGCGGTGTTCGGCGTTCCATTGTATTGTTAAAGAACGCCGGACCGCCGCGTTCTCTGTTTGACCAGGCCTTTATGTGAGCAGGTGTAGGCCAAGACTCGCCGAACGCACACTCTCTAATAGAAGGTAACTCTGGGCACTCACATATGACGTGTTCCACAGTTTCGTCTTCACTTTTACACATTCTACATATCGGTGTGTCACTCAGCCTCATATCCCAATCCTACTAAGAGACGTACATAGGTTTGGCCTGGTCATCGCAAAGTATACTGCTTGGATATTGCCATACCAAAACCTCCAAGGGCAAATCGGCATCATTGTAGTTCTTTCCATCGGTTTACCATTTGGGCGTGGGGGTGTTTTTTGGCTATTTCCGCAATTGTGGTTGTTGACATTCCAGAAGGGTCACATGGTACTAAAATACTTAATACTTGGACCAGCAGCCTTTCTGGCATGCTCGTTGTAAGGACATTCCACGCATTAGATATGATTAGTTTTTGTACATCCTACGAAAGAATACGGTTATACTGTCAAATATAACAATTTTGTCGCGTTTAAAAAAATGATTTTCTTAAAATGTTACAAATCAATGCTATAAAAAGAATACACAAATTAATGACCCCTCGGCCGAGACAGTTTTTGAACAGCTCTAGAACCCTCCTTTTATCAATTTCAATTCTAAGCGGATATTAAAAAACGTAGACAAAGTACTGCGTATACAAATTAAAACGATTTTGAAAATTTGTTTTCCCCTAGACCTACATTATTTTCAACACAAATTTTTAATGGGTGTGGTGTCTTCAACTTTGAATTTTGATATGCCCTTAACGTTTCTTTCTGCTTGAATTATTTTTATTCCTTTATTTGCTAGTTTTTTCTTGAAACAAGCTGGCTGTATTGGTATTTTAATTCCTTTTCTGACTGTTGATTGAACTTTTCACGTAGGTGTCCCATAATTTCGAAAACAAGTTAACAGGCCAGTCATACGTGTAGAAGGGTTTTTATATTTCTGTTATAATTGCTAACAGTTAGTATGGTCTACAGCAGACGAGAAGCCATGAGGATCTTCTATTAAAAGTATCGGGTAGATTCTTTTTTATCACAAAATAACGAAAACTCGTTCGACCTCCTAACGAGCATCTAGAGGAATGCAGATTCTTTGCGATAAAGAGCGCTCTGTACACATCATTAATCGGAAACTTTAGGGTCTTTCGTCACTGCGATACCCTACGCTCGATACGAATATGCGGCGTCCCGGAACGGGACCATCGATAACTACCCTATCGATGGTCCCGCCCGGAAGGTACAAGACACAGCTTTTATTTGTTATTATATTCAAGTATATAAATATTAAACATAGTATTTTCATATCACATTCAAGTTAGGTTAATGAGTTAATTTACTTTAATTTTGTTTACATTGAAGCTCATTTTTGTGCAATTATCCTCTGCTCACTTTAATGAAGATAATAATCCGCAATATTATTTTTTGCTCTCCACGCCTCCGGCTCCGACAAAGTACACTACTGGTTCAACAGCGTCTAGATTGACAAATTTATTACAGGTCAAGGGAAATGTTCCTAGGTATTGAAATTTTGTTTGTATCGGAAGGATTCATGGAATAGTTTCAAAAACCATAGATGAAGCAGGAGCCGTGTATCGTTTTCTTTTTGCTTTTTTCGAAATTCGCCTCAGTAAATGTTTTGTCCCTCCATCAGGCACATATTTAGAGGGGGGTCCAGGGGGTCCGGACCCCCCCGAAACGTTATATAATGCCGTCTAAAAAATGGAATCCACAAATTTTTGCACCCCCCCCCCCCCAACTCTAATCTGGACCCCCGAAAGATCAACCAAGTGACACCCATAATCTAGACCCCCCCCCCCCAAAACCAAATCCTGAATACGCGCCTGCCCCCCATGAAGAGCAAGTTCTTGGGAAAAAAACCTTATATTGTCTTTGGCCCTTCAGAATCTTCATAATTAGAAATTGAGAGATTTGTTACCTATGTATTTTTTCCATCTTTCTGGGGATTTTTTTTTTTTTGACCAGGAAACACGATCGACTATCGCGCGTGTGTTCTCCCATAAGGCGTGTTCTTTTATTCCATCGATGAATAAGCCCCGCAAAATAACATCGATGAGTCATAGATGTATTTTGAATGAAATTCGGATTGAATTTAAGAACCTGTAGCGTTTGTTAACTGACATATGGAATTTGGCAAACATAATATTTTTTCTTTTTTCGTCTTTCCCAATCTTTTTTTTGTAGTGAGGGGTTTTAGGGCTCAGTCAAACAGACATTAAACATTGCTCTCTTGTCTTCCCTCCTGACCCACATGCAGATACGAATTCCTGATAACATGCTTATCTGTTCTCTCTGCCTCACCGCACTTCCTGCATAATGGGTAATGGGTTTGCCACATCGAACTCCAGCTTTTGCAGGTGTGTACTGAACGTCCAATGGCCAGTTAAAAATCCAAGCACACCTTTCGTAGTTCCTTCCTGCTCAATCTGAGAGCATCTGCGTTATTGGAACACGAGTGTCCCCTCAGCATCCTCTTAGACTGAACATTCCTGACCACTCTGTCCCAGCGCTTCTGGTGCTCATTTGACACCCATCTGGTGACAGCTGTCCGTACCATGTTGTATGATATGGTACACCAAATACTGGTTCTGGCCCAATGAAAGGGAGTTCTGCACCTGCCTTAGCATACCTGTCGACCCTCACATTACCACCAACTCCTATGAGACTAGATAATGTTATCTTTGTTGCCCTTCGCCAGTGTCTTTAGGGTATTATGGCAAGCTCAGACTCTTTTTGAAGTATAGTGGTACCTGGTGAATTTTTCGAGCCATTGTGCCAGGTGATACCATTCGGCATATTATGTCGAGATTATTCTAGAGCCCACTCCGATCTGTCACTCAGGTTTACCTTGTATGGGATCTCGGCATTCACGATTCTTGGCATTCTGACGGGTGGCAGCTCAAGTATATCGCACCGCGCGTTGTCAAATATCATGGTGTGTTTCATGGCAGGGTGGTAAAACCAATAGCCATAACACTGCATTATGTATGCAGCCATTTTTGCCTCTCACTATATGTATATGTAAATCTCAAGAGGTGGGATGTGCAGTGGTACCTCCAATGCTGCCGTTGGTGTACCCTTTATGGTACCCGTTATGCATACACACGCAGCCGGCTGCACTTTTGTGAGCGCTTTAGACGCTGTGCTTTGATGAACCTTTGGCCACCATACCATATAGACTGTACACCCTCGTGGGTCTAATTACCCTGGTGTTGTGTAAATTAATGAACCTGTAGACCAAATACTGAGCAGTTTATTAAAAGAATAACAAATATGTTGATAGTAGTATGCAAAAAAGTATAACAACAAATGACTGACTAGAAAAAAATAACGTTTGTTTCTTCCATATAAGATATTCTGGTGTCCAATAGTCCCAGATAAGTACAAAAGTATTAAGCTTGCCTACACAGGTACACATTGATGGAATATTTCTGTATTTAAATCAATATTAAATTAAATCTAAAAACTATCACAACCAATAACAAAACGAAATATTTTGTTCTGTAAATAACCTTGTATACACTAAAAATATGAATTTCTTCCTGGGAAGAATATTGTTGAGTAAAGGAACAACTAAAAAAAGAATTAACACTCATTGCAAACAAAAAAATCGCATTTTGTTCTGAAGAAATTATTATTGTATCTGGTCCCACTACATTCATGCTAGATATTTTTGACACACGAAAGGTTCTTCAATACATATATTGTATGATAGGTTCTAGAACATCATTTCATTCAGTAGTATGGGCTTGTGGTAGAGACATTATAATTAGATGCAGACTGAAAATAATAATAATTATATCCCCCCCGTACGAGATGTAAGACCTTGTCGTCGGTCGGGGGGCTTCCGGATGGGGTGGCTTCGGGGAAAACCCTGAAGTCACCTCAGATGGATCTAAGAAACATCTCACCCTCAGGGGGGTATAGACAATCGGCACATGTTACGACATGTGCTGATTGCTATATACGGGTGGCGATCCCGGGGCCCCAGCAGGATGCCTCGCCTTAAGAGGTGCCCCACAGAGTTGAGGCTTGGCTGTGGGGTATACGGAAAGTCTCCGTGGTGTTTGTGCCGTGCCACGCGACCCGTGTCGCCGGATGAAGGGGTCCTGGTGGTTGAGTGGGCGATACGCCGGATGTTGTGCGTATCGCTTCACAACACACCACTTTGGCCTGGATTTCGGCTAGACGGGCGGTTGGGAGCTAGCCCACTCTCGATCAATCGGCTGTGCCACCCCGTCAGAGGGCTGTTAGGGCGAGTCTCTGCTATCTGTGAAGGGCGAATGTTGATCACATTCTGATCAGCGGCCTGTTCCGGATCAGGTACAGAGGCTATATCCTTTCAGTAGCCCTGGAGTACATGCCCCTGGATATCCAGCAGGCATGGCTTCCCCAAATGCGGGCTCCGTGGCGGGTGGGGAGCTGAGAGGATGAATAACTGCGTCTAATCTATGGGAGACAAAAACAAAAGCAAAGGTATTCCTACAACCTCAAATGTAGGAAACACAAGTGAAGCGAGAGCTACATGTAGAGCTAACACTCACTCAAACACACCGAAGGAGACGGAGGAAGCAATTCCCCGGTTCCTGGTTGTGAAAAGAATAGACGGAGAAAACTTCTCCAAAGTCAGCCCATTTTTGATATCCAAAACTATTTATGGAATTATCGGCGAAACGAACGACGTGAAAAAAATAAAGGACGGTTTGTTAATTCAAACAAGAAGCGATATGCAAACCACTCGACTTTTGAAAGTTACCAAGTTCTCTGATTTTTCTGTAACAGTTGAACCTCATTCGAGCCTGAATACTTGCAGAGGAGTAATTTATTGCAAAGATCTGCTTATTTGTCCCATAAGCGAAATAGAGGAAGAACTAAGAAGCCAAGGAGTTATCAAAGTCCAAAGGATTAGAACGAAAAACGGAGACACACTTACAGATACTCCTAATCATATTCTCACATTCAACAATCCAAAACTTCCAGAAAAAATAAATATTGCCATATATAAGAAAATTGCGGTACGCCCATATATTCCACCACCTATGAGGTGTTTTAATTGTCAGAGATTTGGCCACACATCCGAAAAATGTTCCAATGAACAGGTATGTGTGTGTGGTAAACCACTCCATACTGGTAACCCATGTGAACCCCCATCAGTGTGTGTGAATTGTAATGGTTCACATTCAGCACGATACAAAGGCTGTCAAGTATATAAGAATGAATTAGCTATCCAGAAATTGAAAGTTACCGAAAAACTCACTTATAACGAAGCTCGAAAGAGAGTTACGGCCTCTACGCCGCGCCCAAATTTTTCTTATTCTGCAGCGTTACAACAGCCACAAATTACGGAATCAGATATACTTGACAAGCTAAAACCAGCACTTGAGGCTATGATTAAAAGTTGTCTGTTCGAAGCATTGAGCAACATACAACCTTCACAATTATCTGCTCGGCTACCTCCTCCTCAGAATAAAGAGCCGGAAAGCAATGTGAGCAGATCCCGAACTACATCGGAGACCTCGAGCCTTCCAAAACGAAAGGCATCATCCCCCGCTGAAGAATCGGAATCTGATGGAAGTCAGCTTTCCACAGAAACTAGATCTTCGGCAAGGAGAGGTCGTCCTCGTAAACAGCCGGGGACGACATTTATCCCACTCTAACTGTGATATTTAATGATCTGTGATAAACTATACTCGATTATTATAATATACTTATCTTTGTGATTGTTAATTTATCTATGATATATAAATGTTTGTTTTTGTCCATATACATAAGGTATGTGTGTCATATATTTGTTAATTTAATACATTATACTTTAATGGAGAATATCATACAATGGAATGTAAACGGCTGCACAATACGTTACCCTGAGCTTAAGAAAATAATTATGGACAAATCCCCATTTTGTCTGTGTTTGCAAGAGACACATTTCAAACCGGAAGAAAATTTCTCCTTAAGGGGATATAGAAGTTGTAGGAAGGACGTTACCCCAAACATACGAGCTAGGGGAGGGGTAGCAATATTCCTGAGAGAAAGCATACCTTATGTTGAAATTAATATTGATAGCCCCCTACAAGTCGTTGCCGTACAATTGCTTTTTCCAATGAAAATTACAATTTGTAATATTTATTTACCAGACAACAATTGGGAAAGCGACCAGATTTGTGACATACTGAGGATGCTGCCAGTTCCTTTCATTTTAATGGGCGACCTCAATGCTCATAACCGTCTATGGGGTTCAAGTAGAACCGATAGCCGTGGAGACGCTATCGAACGTATCATTGGCAGGTTTGATTTGGTTATACTTAACACTGGTGAAGGAACGTATATTAACTCTAGATCTAACAATCTGAGCGCCATTGATGTCACGCTATGCAGTCCAAATATTGCACATCTTTTCCAATGGACCACTATCGATGAACATTCCTCTGATCATCTCCCTATCGAGATTAGTTTTGCTATCAGCTGTTCAACTGTTACAACCATCCCGAACTGGAACATGAGGAGAGCAGATCGGGTAAAGTTTCATCGCGAGATAAATTCGCTATCTGTGAAGGAAACAGTGGATGAAACTGTTTCGTCAATTACCGAAAAAATACTCAACGCGGCCCAATCAAGTATACCCAAAACTAATCCAAACACCCAACGTAGACGAGTGCCTTGGTGGAATGAAGATATCGCACAAGCACTGAGAGAAAAAAACCACGCCTTCAACGTCTTCAAAAGGCACCCGACCCAAGCAAACTTTATTGCCTTCAAAAAGCTCAGAGCAAGAGCGCGAAGGAAAATGTCTGCAGGGAAAAAGGCTTCATGGGAGAACTATGTATCTACGATAACATCAGAAACAACTACGGCAGAGGTGTGGAAAAAGATCCGGTCGGTAATTGGGAAAAACTTTCAACGCCCTTCCCCGTTTCTTATAGTCAGCAACACAGAAGTGAGCGGTGTCCAGGAGGTCGCAAATGAATTAGCGTTACAGTTTAGTATGGTGAGTTCTGACATAAACTTGGACCCTGATTTCATCGAGCAAAGGAATAGGATAGAAGCAATTCCACTACAGATAGATGAAGCAAATTCAGAGGCATATAATCTACCTTTCACTATCACAGAATTTGAATCCGTTTTGTCTGAAGCGAACAACTCTGCGCCAGGACATGACTTAATAAATTATGAAATGATACGTCAAATTCCAGAAGCAGGAAAGCTGAATATACTCTCGATGTTCAATCAGATCTGGCAATGTGGGGTCTACCCAGATCAGTGGAGGACAGCTATAATAATACCAATTCCAAAACCAGGCAAGGACACAAAGCTTCCATCTAGTTATCGGCCTATATCACTCACATGCTGCTTGAGCAAACTTTTGGAAAAAATGGCCAATAAAAGACTTATTTGGATTTTAGAAACTCAAAATAGGATATCTAAGTATCAAATGGGCTTTCGGAAATACAGATCAACAATGGACCAGCTAGCATTGCTAGAGTCAGCAATACACAACAACTTTGCTCAAAGGAACCATCTAGTCGCTGTTTCCTTCGACATAGAGAAAGCCTATGACACTACCTGGCGGAGAGGTATTCTGGATACTTTGAAACAATGGGGTATTCAAGGCAACATGTTAAAGTTTTCAGGGTTTTCTCGCCGGTCGATCTTTCAAAATACAAGTAGGTCACGAGGTGTCCGTACAGCAAACCCTAGATAACGGAATACCGCAAGGCTCAACACTCAGTGTGACGCTATTTCTGGTAGCGATCAACAGCCTAATATCTACATTGGATGAGCGCATTGGCAAATGTTTATACGTCGACGACCTTACCATCTTCTATTCCTCCCATGAAATGTTTGATATTGAGGAAACATTACAATCATCCATCAACAACTTAGCCATCCAAGCAAGTAATCGAGGATTTCGCTTCTCTGCTTCAAAAACTGCTTGCATCCATTTTTGTAGACTGCGAATACCACATAGAGATCCGCGCTTGTTGTTGAATGGTACAACAATTTCTGTCAAAGAAGACATCAAAATACTCGGTATGATTTTTGATTCAAAACTCTCATGGAGACCACACATTCAAGATTCAAAAATCAGGTGCAAACGGGCACTCAATGTAATAAGATGCCTCTCAAACATATCGTGGGGTAGTGACGGGAAAGTGCTAATATACTTATATAAAGCACTGGTACTGTCTAAGATGGAATATGGGATGGCAGTATACTCGTCTGCGAGGAAGTCATACATAAAGCCATTGGAGTCTTTACATCGTGAAGGTTTGAGATTATGTATTGGAGCGTATCGGAAGAGTCCATCATCCTAAATATTCTGTGAATCTGGGGTTCCTCCACTTCATATAAGAAAAGATGACCTAACTTTACGTTATGCGACAAAAATTTGGGCTCAACCCTCTCACCCTAATTACGAAATAATTTTCGAAAGTGACATCGAAATGTTCAGATCCAGACCAACTATGACCAGACCCATTGGAGTACGAGTGAAGGAACTTCTAGAAAATAATTCTATAGAATTACCAAATGTATACAACATGACCTTTCCCAGTGTACCACCCTGGACAATTCAAGCCCCGAAAATCCATTTAGATTGCTCTGCCCACACAAAAAATGAAACAGATGTAGCCGTATACTTATCAACCGTTCGAAGCATTATAGACTCCTATGAAACGAGCAGAGTGCTTTACACTGATGGATCTAAGTCCGACGCCGGTGTGGGTGCTGCAGTAGTATCTCAAGACGAAGTCTGGCAATGGAGCATGAATCCTATAGCGTCTGTGTATACTGCTGAACTTTTCGCTATATACCAAGTACTACAGCGCATAGAAGATTGGGAAATAGGGACCTACTCAATATGTTCAGACTCTCTGAGTTCATTGAAATCCCTTAACAATATTTTTAACACCGACCCCTTGGTACAGAAAGCTCTACAATTCCACCACAGCCTGCGACAGCAAGGTAAGCTTGTTATATTCATTTGGACACCGGGACATATTGGAATAGCTGGCAACCAACAAGCTGATATAGCAGCTCGTAGTGCACCAAGGAGTTCATCTACACACCGAGTAGTCAGAGCAAATGACCTAAAGTGTTTCCTTAAGAACAAAATGCAAGACTGTTGGCAAGATGAATGGTACAGAGATACCAATAACAAACTTCGTCAGATATGTAATTCGGTTAAGAATAACAAACACAAAGGCACCTCACTCCAACGCAGAGAGCAGGTGATAGTATCCCGAATCAGAATAGGTCACACCCATCTTACCTCATCATACCTACTTCTAGGTCAGAACCCTCCTATATGTGAACAGTGTCAAGTCACCCTTACAATAAGGCACATCTTCTATGATTGTCACTTATACACAAACTTAAGGAACATGATGCGACTACCAACTGATCTGAATATTTTAACCACCGTTCCGACTGAAATAAGAAAATTAATCACCTTCCTTAAAATAACTGGACTCTTTTTCAAACTGTAAGATAGTTGATAAAAGATATATGGCTAATGACCATGCAGTCGATGCCTTATTTCCAATAAAAAAAAATAATTATAATTTATTCTTAGGTGAGTGCCAAGTAATGGAAAACCTGCATTTATGAGTTACCAGTAGTTGGCACTTAAATATTTTCTACAAAGCCTTAAAAAATGAAATATTCAAATTGAAAAGAAGTATCTGTGTGATTCTGTTTAATTATTCCCGATTGCTGGTGGTCAAGCTACTACTGTCTACTGTCAATAGAAAGCAACAAACTGACATAGAATATGAATATTATTTGCCTGCGATAACTATTTTCATTATTAGCACTCTTTTTTCAATCAGTCATTCCATTTGAACTGTTTTAGTGAACTAAGTAGGTAAAAAAGCAAAAATTATGAAAGTGCTGACATAAAGTTAGGCTTATTTTTACCAGGTACCAGTAGTTGGCACAGGGGTGTCGATAATTGGCATTACGCACATTTTACATGACCATCAGTGATTGTCACCTCATTTCTTCAAACAAATATACACTTTATCAAAGAAAAGATTGATAAATATTGAACCTAGGATATTACTTCAAGAGTGTATGGTACTGGAAATAGACCATTTCAATAAATATTTGTTTAATTCCAATAACGCTCCGATAGTATGTCTTGACAAAACGGTAATAACTTACCTTGATTCGCTCTCCGCAAAACTACAACTATTTAGTTCTGCCCTCAAAGACATACTACCCCACATATGCAAAATATTAAGCGATGTTGCTGGTCTTACGGGAAGATACATTGAAAGCGCATATTTTACAGTTACCTAATTTTTTATGAAAATAGATTAGAGTGCTGACTCAACCAGAAGTGCGGATGGGTCAACTGCAATTTTACGGTCGGCGTGACTGCAAAATTCAACTCATGTGCGACCGTTATTATTAGTCTACGATTTTTACAGATACCCAATTGGAGAGGTGCCCTTAACCCACCTGGCTCAATGGGCTATAGATATGCTAAACATAGACCTTACCAAGCCACCCAAAACTTCACAGCCTCTACCAACAGAATCGCAGTACCCAGAATCAAAAATTCCCCAGTCAATAATACAACAATTAGAAAACCTCGGTATTTCTTACTCGATTGACGTGGTGGACAGAGTTGTCAGAGCGCATGGCCAAACACTACATGATGTCTACACTCTGAGAAACTCGGTTTTCGAAAGGATTCCTGATGTGGTAGTGTGGCCTACCTGCCATGACGATGTAGTGAAGCTAGTGAATCTCTCGAATGACAATAATATAGTGGTCATTCCTTATGGGGGTGGCACGGCGGTATCTGGAGCTGTGGAATGCCCAACGAATGAGCCAAGACCTATCATTTCCCTGGACACAACACAAATGAATAAAATACTTTGGCTGGACCGTGAGAATTTGGTGGCTTGTTGCGAAAGCGGAATTATAGGTCAGGACTTGGAAAGGGAGCTTGGAAGAATGGGTTTCACGACGGGGCATGAGCCCGATAGCTACGAATTTTCTAGCCTGGGAGGATGGGTTGCCACTAGAGCATCTGGTAAGTTCCACAATTGATATTTCTCCAACTTTGTTTGTTTACCATAAAACTTTTGCGTTAAACGACTTTAAGTTTGAATTGATATAATCATTAAATGAAGCCTAACATGCTCCTCAGGGATATCTGAGAAACCTTGCTATTAGTTCACATTCGCTGTTATTGTTATCTTATCATTGCTGCTCTTTTGTTGTTATTCGCGACGACGGCGACGTTACCTGGTATACAATGTTGTTGTATACACCCACACAGCATTTGTTATTCACTGTATAGTCCCTGGCTGTCCTTAAAGGAATATGCAAAATGTTCCAGGGAAGGCCATATCCTGGACGACCTGGCATGGGATAGCCTATAAATATCCCGATGGGACTTTATTAGATCACCATGGGTAAGCCTATAGGGAAATCCCCAGGTTGGCCTAAAATATTATCATTTAGTCTGCCGTAGGTTAGCCCATAGGTAAATTCTTAGGTTGTCCTAAAAGATAGCAGTACAGACCGCCATAGGTTTGCTTATGCGAAACACTTAGGTTACTCGAAAACAACGAGATTGTTTTTCTAGAACTGTTTTCCTATACTCCTCTGGATTACATACCGGGTTATTCACCTGGAGGGTTGTCTGGGCACCGATTAGCTAATGTGGCACGCTTTTTACTATCAAAAGATTCAATAGGGCTACCATCCGAGTGTTTAACACAATTCAGTCTAACCTCATTCTGTTCCGTTCCTTCATGAAATGCATCACAATGGTTCGTGGTATAAAGTTTTGCTATTAAACTTTCTTTTTCTTTTGTAATGTTCCTATAGAATGTTGACTTGAAGTGCAAGGAGATTTTTCTATGAACTTTAGGTATTATAATGGCTTGGACAATTTTACACCCACCTTGCAAAAACAAACAGGTTGCCGAATGATTATCTGACTTGCAATTTGTGATTTGTACTTGGGGGCCCTTGGCGGGTCGGATGGAAGGATATTGAAAGATATGATAAACGGCGAAAAACGATCCAACTGCAAGCTGCTAGCTTACTGCAATGCAAGTCACCATCACCCTTCACTTCACATCTTTCGTCTTTCTAACGTCAACACTGTCAAATGTCAGATTTTGTATACAGGTCTTGAAAGGATATCCCTTGTACCGCCTCGTAGTATACAAGCTGAGGATTTCCAAAACCGTCATCCTTAGGATTTTCCAGTGATAGATGGCCCAGTGGGATGTCCAAAGGATATATTCCAAACAGGTTACCCTAGGGCTAACCTAGGATAACTTAAGATAGCCTACAGATAACCTGTAGATGTCATTCTGGGATTATCCTAAATTTGGGCAATACGGCTTTATTTAGGATGTTCTAGGGATACCGGGTGCTGTGTGGGCATGTTTCAAAATCAGTCAGGAAATCGACTTATAATGAATGAAATAAACTTGAGGTGTAAATAAATGTATAGTAATTATAATTACCAATTGTGATAGTTTGCAACAAAATCATGAAAATAGAACTGCAGTATCTCACCTCAGTCAGTCAGAAATTGATTATAAATTATAAATACATAACATGCAAAGGTCGTTGTGTTTTTGTAATTTTACACCTATATGTTGTTTGTTCCTGACATGCTTGTTGTGAAGACACCGATACTAGCATAAAAGTTTTTTTGAAAATTTTGACGATTTTGTACTAGAGCTGGCATTTTAAGTCTTTGACTCAATGCAGTGCTGTTTTTTTTCATTGGCAAACCTCAACGATAAAGCCCTGAAGATGGCAATAAACATTGCCGAAAGCTTGGCAGTTAACACCAGAGTCTCCTTTAGCAGTGACCCACAGTTTCTTTTCAAAATTTTGGCCACAACCCCAAGATTTTCTCATGTTTACTTGTTTCTTGGCCATAAGCTTCCTTGGTATTACATTTACAAAGATACTTCAATCTACTGGGTACATACTTGTTATGGACTTTTATACAGGGTGTTCATTTGAATACTTCCCACCCCGGATTTCTCGAAAACCGCTGATTAAAATAAAAAAAACGTCAAGCCACGTCAAAGGATTTGTCAAGAGAGACGACTTTTTAACCAAAAATTACTTGACCCCCTTGTACCCTCTGCCCCCAGGATCATCCGCTTGAAAGTTTTAAATGACAAGGGGTATCGAGTAATGTTTCGAAGATATGCAGAAGTCTTTTATTCTGATTTTCGATTTTTCAAAATCGGTCGATTCGTTTTCGAGAAAATTAGAAAAATCTTTCTGTATTTTAACTTGTTCAAATAGAAAACAAAAACTCACGAAAATGTCACTTTTTATTACAATAAGTGTTCAAAATATTGTCCGTTACTACGTTACACCATGTGGTTGGATATCATGGCAGCCTTCGATGATACGTTGACGAAGGTTATCTTAACTTTCAGGATGAGGACTAAACAGAATAGATTTTAAATGGCCCAATAGAAAAAAGTGTAATGGCGTCAAATCAAGAGATGTATCAGACCATTGTATAGGTCCTCTCTGTCCTATCCATTTATCGTCTAACCATTGCCGATCCGAAAGAACATAGTGAGCAGGAAATAGATTTCAGTGTCAAGTATAGCGTTTCCACCCTCTTCGATTTCGCTTTCAACGGTTTCAATTGCAGATTGATAGTATTTTCCAACATATCCAAATAAATGTGTTAAATTTAAATGTCAATTAATAAACAAATGACTCAATCGCCTGTTTCCTAAAATGCCTATACCTACCCATCCATTAATTCTTTGGGGGTACTGGGTATGCCCTTCAACAAAAGAAATGATTTCATTGCTCCAACAGCTGTAGTTATGCTTATTAACAAATCCAGTTAGATAAAATGTGCATTCATCAATTAGGCAGATATTCTTTATCATTAATCGCTGTAGTCATTTTGTTCACAAAACTCAATTCGCCGATCGGAGTCATCTCTCACACTAAATTTTTTTAATTTTGAATGGCTGGATAAAATTTATGGAGTATTTATTGTATGTATACAGCCAAATGAAATATTAGTCGCATCCACAATTTTGCAAAATGAAGAATTAGAATTTCAGCGAAAATGACAGATCCAGTTTGAGTACATTTCGTAACAATGTCCAAAATTCGTGAAATTATCTTCCCCGGACATCTGGCGTTAACCTGAACGGTAGCATATTGATTTTGAGCACCATAAACATTGGAGTCATTTCACATTTCCACTGTTTTTGCAACTATCCGTTAAGAATTTGAACATCGCCTATGTCATTCTTTGGCCAATAACCAGCAACATTTTGAACGATCGACTTTAAAAAAATTGAGGATTTCGACATACCTTTGAAAGAAGATATTACTCGATACACCTTGTCATTTAAAATTTTTGCGTTTTTTTTCTTTTAATCAGCGGTTTTCGATAAATCCTTGGTGGGAAGTGATCTTTCCGTTTATAACAAAAATAGTTTTTACTCAAAACCCCAATATTACTTGAGGTTTTTTGTATGTCAATATGTACATTGTATATTATTTATACTAAAAGTAAACTAAGTTTTATTGTAAAATATACAGGAATTTGTGATTCAATTAGGCTTCATAACAAAGGGGTGTAAACCTTTTAAAATCGAATAATATGTAGTATCTACAGGGTTATCATTATATTTTTATCATCTAGGTATGAAAAAGAACACGTATGGCAATATAGAGGACCTTGTGGTTCATGTAAAAATGGTGACAGCTAATGGGGTATTGGAGAAAAATTGCCAAGTGCCTAGACTGAGTTGTGGACCAGACTTCAACCATGTGATTCTAGGTTCTGAAGGGTCACTTGGTGTTATCACTGAGGTCGTTATTAAAATTAGGCCATTACCTAAATGCAGGTATTAATGAATACATGATGATATATTAATATAACTGGTAGACGATTTTGTGTTTTGTTACAGATTTATAGTAGCCCGTATCTTTTTTTTTCAAAACCATTCATCCTTTTAGTTCACTACAACAGTTCTAGGCTAAATATAACTTAATTTAGTAGATTAGCTTCCATAAATCCAACTCATGTGACCAGTACTGGTGGTACTGGAGTTTTCAAATCTTCAAAGCTATTGATTTTTGCGCACAAGTATTTTTTGTAATGAGCTATAAATACGCCACCCTGTACGATACTACAGTATTTTTTGTAAACTTCAATTATAACTTGTAACAAGAAAAAATAATTATGCAAAAAAATAAAAAAGTTATTGCTGTTTAACATAGGTAGGTCTTATTTGGCCCACCCAGTATATTCTTGATATGAAACAAATTTGTTAGTGATGCTGTAACAAAAATCGTTACATTCGTTATGTAGATATATCATCTGATCATTAACTATTTCTAGAACTAGAAGTATTTAACAAAAAACTGTATAGCATCATTTAAGGCATGCATATATTTATCTTAAAAGTTCTTTATTTTTATTTAGAAGTGTAAATGGAATCAACAGATATTGTTTTAGGAAATACGGATCAATAGTTTTTCCAAATTTTGAAACGGGAGTGAAATTTATGAGAGAAATAGCGAAAAGAAGACTACAACCAGCATCGATTCGGTTGATGGACAATGAACAGGTAATCAGATGACAGCTCATCAAATTTCCAGTTCTCACTATCGTTAACACCAGACGTAAAAAACCGGGAGTTTCAAAGATGGTGAATAAACCTGAAATGATGATTAGGTCGGGAGAAAAGTGCTTGGTCACCGACCGCGCGCCAATTACAGAGCGGCTGGACATGGAGCGTCAAAACAAAAACCGATATCCTGGTTTAGATAATCAATTATTACTCAATGTCACTGTTGAATGCTTATACATTTATACAACCTGGTGCGCGTAAATGTTTGACTTTTCAAATCCTCCACCCTCCTCACCCCGTTTCACCCTTCCGAAAACAAAAATGGAAAAGGATCAAAAACCGCCTGAAATGCCTGTAGACGAAATTTGGAGGGGTTCTGGTAATGTTTTGGTATTTTACTATATCTGCACCGCCAGTGCACCAATTTTCAAAATAATTACAGCAAAATCGAAGATTTTCGCGATCATAGTACTACCCTATCCCCTGTCGCTGTAGGAAGTAAAATATGGAAAACAATCAGGAACCTCCAAATCGCCTGAAAACGAAGTATGAGTTGTTTATTTTATATGTTAATTTTTTTATTATTATTGCTGCTCCGCCGCTGACGAGTTCTAAAAACCATACGCGTTTTCCATCATCGCCACAATACAGAACGATCGAAAGCACTTCTCGTATACGTACATACCTAAATCAGAAAATTCGCTTGATTTCTATAATTTCAGACAATCAATGATCGGATGAGCCTCTTTCTTTCACAGGTCAATGGCCAGCCTATTATGAATGCAACAAATGATTCAGTTTTACAACGCCTAAAGTTTGAGGAATATTTGAAATATTTTGTTTTTGCTAATTACTCCGCAGCATATGGCTGTGACTGACAGACAGATCGACAGACAAACAGATCGACAAACAGACAGACAGAAATGAGTGACGTAGATTTTCGTAACGTAGATAGATAGAAGGCCCAAAAGCGTATCCAAATCGAGAATTTTCGCGATTTCAATACTCCCCTTCACCTATCGGTGTGGGAAGTAAAATTAAACTTTCAACTAGAACACCAAAAATTAGAGAGTGCAAACTGTTCAACAGTTCTAAATTTTCAGTTCCCGAATGAGCGCCGGAAACAATTCGTATCAGTAGCGTTCGTGGGAAAAATCGTACATTGCCCCATCTACTTTGTCCTCATTCAATTTAAGTTAATTTAACGATAATGTTTGAACAAAACCACTTTTTTCCAGTTCAAATTCGGCATGATTCTGAAACCGGAAGAAGGCTATTTCAGCCTCGTTTTAGACGGCTTAAAAAAATTCTACCTCACCAAAATCAAAGGGTTCGACGTGGACCAAATATGTGTGATGACTTTGCTGTTTGAAGGGGATGAATCGGATGTGAAGCTGAGTGAAAAAAAGCTGTACGAGATCGCGAAGCAATTTGGAGCGATCCCGGCCGGGGAAACAAACGGAGAGAGGGGGTACATGTTGACCTTCGTCATCGCATATGTCAGGGTAAGTTGGTGAATTCACTCAGAATATCCCAGAAAGTAGTGTCAACTTGAGTTTCTTTTTGTAGCATAAGGTCATTCAAACAAAAACTCCTTATTTTTCTATGTGCGACGTTTCGACTTATACAGGGTGCGTCAAGCTCGGACTCTTGTGACCAAACGATACCACTTTTCAAAAAATCAACTTTGCGAGTGTATGTAAGTCGAGCTGGACTACGTTTTAAAAATAATTACGTTTAAACAGGGTGCCTAATATAAAAGCGT
This sequence comes from Callosobruchus maculatus, assembly GCA_951848785.1. NCBI lineage: Eukaryota > Metazoa > Arthropoda > Insecta > Coleoptera > Chrysomelidae > Callosobruchus > Callosobruchus maculatus. The sequence continues at coordinate 257,249 of CATOUR010000212.1, read as the reverse complement.
GACATATCAAAGTTATGTTTTTTGAATGGAACACCCTGTATATTATTGCATATTCAGATTCCTGGGTCAATTTTAGTGTAACTTTATGTATCACACATGGGACTTAAAACGAAGCGTTTAGGTGCAAATGACAATTTTTGGTATAAATAGATATCAGAAGAAAATTGAATATCGCAGCGATTATAAAACTTAGAGGGCTGTGACTTTGCCGTGTCACTAAGCATGAAATGCGTCAGCTTAGGTTAGGCGGTCAAGTTGGAATTACATTTGTACTTGAAGAAATCGGTAGATTAATTAAGGAAACTTCAATCAGTGGTAATTGATTTTTTCAAATGGGAATGATTAATTTTTTTATACAATCAGATGTGCAATTTGATAGGCTTTCGAATGATATCAGGATTTGAGTATCAATCTCTGGAAGTTTTCATGTAATTTCGAGATTTAAATTAAATCGGTGTTTTTCAATTTCCCTACATATAGACAGACTAGTAGGCCATAAAATTTAAACAAAGACGAGTTCAGATGAAAGAAAACAACTAACTTAACAGAAAGATCCAGAACGAATAGAGTAAAAGGGCAAGATTATATAAATTCCCTACAACAATTCAACTCTAAACAACGGTGGTAACTGTCTAAGGTCAAAGAGAAGATGGAGTACGAGAGAAATGGATAATTTTTACAGCTTACTAGCTTCTGCAATGTACTAGAGATTAAAAATTTCCAAAACCACTAAAAACTTTAGAATGGAAGCAAAACTTTCAGCGATTGTTATCAGCAGTCTAATATCTTCAGTATCCAATTTCACATGTAATGATATGAAACAGTAGTCATTTCTGTCAAAGTCAAATGTAACAAAAGAGGAATACTGACCAGTCATATTTTAATTTTCTGCCAGGTAAATTATGTTCAATAATTTGAGCAATTTGCTTATGGATATCGAAGAATTTGCAGAACTCTAGTCATATATAGGTATCGGTTACTACTTTTTTAAATGATTAAACGTGAAATTTTATTCTGAAGCCATTAAACTGCCAGCAACATTCGGTGGTAGATTTCTTTTCATTTCAAAATTCATAATTGTTTTGTGAATTGTCAATCTTTAGAATATTGTAGTAGCTGTTATGCTGTGAAAAGTATCCATTTCTGTGGTACTCCAGCTGCTTTTTGACCTTAGATGTGTTACCTCTGTTGATTAGAGTTGATTTGCTGTAAGTCATTTTTATAATTTTCCCTCTTCACTCTAGTGCGTCCATATCTTTCTGCTATCTTCCATCTGAACAGTTTGTTTATATTTCGTTGTCCGCTAAGTTGGTTAGAGGTAGGAAAATTGAAAGACAGCGGGTTAATTGAAATTTTGAAATTAAGTCAAAACTACCAGAGATTGATATTTACAACCGTATATAAAGGCTGTCAAATTTTACATTTCATTGTATAAAAAAATTAGGCATTCCCAATTAAAAAAATCAATTTATCTCTGATTTAAGTTTCCTTCCCTTAATCTATCGATTTCTCCAAGTAAAAATGTAATTGAAACTTGACCGTCTAACCTAAGCTCACGGATTTCATACTTAGTGACACAGCAAAGTCACAGCCCTCTAAGTTTTGTAATCGCTGCGATATTCATTTCTCTTCTGATATCTACTTATACCAAAAATTGTGATTTACACCTAAACGGTTAACTTTAAGTGTCCTGTGTGATACATAAAGTCACACTAGAATTAACCCGGGAATCTAAATATGTAATAATGAATCACAACTTTGATATGGCACGCTTTTATTAGAAACCCTGTATAAAAATCATTATTTTTAAAATGTAGTCCAGCTCGACCTACACACATCGCAAAGTTAATTTTTTTAATAGTGATATGGTTTGGTCATAAAAGGCCGAGGCGTTGAGCTTGACTCACCCTGTACTAAGTCATCCGCAGGCAGTGGCGTGCCGAAAGGGCTCGCGGTGCGGGGAGGGGGGCGGACATCAGGGAGGCCCCCGCTCAGCGTCGACTACCTCCAGCAAGCTTTTCACATAGTAATAACTATAATACTTCTACTTATTTTATAGCGTCTATGCCTCATTATTTTCCATAATCAAATTAAATATATTTTGCCTTATCAGTACCTATTTTATGGCAAAATTTGACAACACAACAACGTGGTCGAAGGTAGACTCCAAAAGGACTAGAACAAGTGGCAACGTTAAACTGACACGACGCGTATCTGTGCCATTAATCAATGTACGAGTATAATCATATTTTACGTAAAGTTTATGAATTCTTATTCTTCTTATAGGCAGTATATTTTTTATGTAGAGGGTGCCCCGTGAAATAAATTGCGGGGGGGGGGGGCGAAGACCTTGGTACGGTACAGGGAACAGAAAATCGAAGTTTTCATCGTTGGTACGACAATAATTATAAGAATTTGACTAGATAAAACATAACTGTATTAATGAAACACTGCCAGCGGTATTAAAATGTAACGTCACAAAACCCATACAATAAAAATGAATTAAAATAAAACAAACAGCAACAGAATGTAAATGAGATGTGCCTACACAGTACACACCCCAATGTGATGTCAGATTTAAATGCATTACGAAGAGGGCAAATAAACGCCAAAATTATGTTTCTCACATGCATGCATGCATGCATGGATTTTAGTGTTTTGGGATAAGTGAAAATAAGTGCACAGAAACAACTGCTTTTGAAATGACAAAGCTAATGTACGATGAACCAGCAACAAAAACATAAAAAAAAAATGTGCGAGTAGACGGAAGGAATTCTGCCGGTGCGCCATCTAGTACCCGAAGGTAACGGCAACCAAAGAGAAAACGCTACTAGCAGCAGTAAACTCTCCTTGGTGGAACGACAAGGCTCGTTCGCTTTTGCCACTAGAGGCACGGATTTTGACGCAAGCAGCGTAAAGCCGATATACGATATACGGAGGTTTAGAGCAACCCTCGTATAAAAAAAAAATGTTAACAAAACCCGGATCCAATCATTCGTTTATCATGTACCCTAAGTATTTAAATTTGCTGGCCCGTTCGATGTGCTCTTTATTCAAGTGGATTCGAGTGCTCGGAATATGGTTTCTGCTAACAACCAAGAACTTGGTTTTGTTGATGTTTATCTTTAGACCCAGCTTTTGTGTCTCTTCATTAAAGGTGGGTTCTGACCGTTCAGTTTCACTGAATCAGTTTGACTGATTCAGCATTAATGAAAGCGACGTTTGTTCTCACTGTTCAGTTTTAATGAATCATTTTAACGGATTCGGCATTCATGAAAATGGCGTTTTCATAACATTGAAGTGCTAAAACTGATGACTCTCTCATGATGACGGAAAAGATTCTCGCACGTCAGTTTGACGTTTGTATTCATTTTTCAATACTGATTCAGTCAAAATGAATGAAAAGTAGGACTGGCTTTCACTTTGACTGAAAGTACAAACCCACTTATTAGTTTTAATGAAAAGGGGTTCTCACGTTCATTATCTGTTCAGTATCACTGAATCAGTCAAACTGATTCAGCGAAACTGAATCGTGAGAAGCCGCCTTTACAGAGTCTGAAAGTTATTCACATTATCGCGGGAGCAATATTGCCATTAAAGTTACTACACCTAAAGTGCAAAAAGTTTCAACCTGATCAAGCCACCCACTCATATCCAGAATATTATTTCAACCGACTAAACAAATTTCATAGTCGATGATTATAGCCGCTCGGTAGAGTATTCACTTAGGTATGTCAAATAAGTTTTTCAAACAATGCACACTTTTCTTTATGACATTTCTCAAATATTATGAATCTCTCATTACATAAAATTGATACAATTTGTTTACTAACTTAGAGCTTCAAGGTTTAGAATAGATTAAATGTATATATAGATTTTGATGACCTATGCAGGAGCATTTCCATTACCAATCAAGTTAATGCAATGGAAATGGCATTGTAATGAATTCGGTTATGTATTCTAATCCATTTCTTTTTCATACAATTGCGATCTATTTATGCCAGATACTTCCAGTTATTTAACTTTGTATCAAATGCATTGTCAATAAATAACTGCACAGCATTTCAAGACGCAATAATCAAAATTTTGTGTTTGGAATGTAGAAACGAAATTTCTGAAATTGATGATTTCCTCTCTACTATTCACATCTCACGCTTCCCTGTCGCATGAAATACCGGTGGGTGGCTCAATGGGTATCAGAGCCTAGGCGTCGTGACCGCAAGGTCCCGGGTTCCATTATCGCCAGAGGCAGACATTTATTTCTTGTTTTTCAATTAGAGACAAAATTCCATGAACCACAGGGAGACTCTTCACCTAACTGTTCTCTGTTGGGTTCTAATAATTAGCAGTGCTTTTCCTAGAGTGGCGCCAGGAAACAGTAACAAAACCCACACAGAACATTACAACACAAGGCTATAGAAGGCTATAGTGGCCATAACAGGGTAATAAGTATAAGGCCCGGTTGCACAATGAGATTTTAAACTTAGCTTAGATGTTGAACTTGGTTCAGGGAAAAGTGGCTGTTGCACCAACTGAGTTCAAGGATAAACCCAGTTTAAATGTTGTGTTGACCTCTGTCCAGCTGAACGCCTGATTTTGTCAGTTTAAACTCGTCAGAAGTTCTAAGAAAACGATATTTCTCAAAAAATGAAGCTTTTGTCAGGAACTGTCATTGTGTTTGTACATGCAACGATATTAAAAAAATGAAGTTAAGTAGATTGACTAAGCACTTCCCACACATTACGGTGAACCCCTCACCTATCGGTGTGGGAAGTAAAAATCACAAAATCCCGCGAAAATATTATTTTTGCTTCTAGATACAATCACTTTCAAAACTATCTCCTATCAGTTTATACGTTTCTCACGCACGTCATCAATATATTGTGGTAATAAATATTAATCACTGCTCCGAAGGAGAAGGTTCTACGGATGATGAAGATTTTATGGGAATCTTAAATATCATTCAACATGGGAGAAAACCCCATCCTCATTACAGAAGTAGGTGAAATTATTTTGAATTAGAAGATGACGAATGAACGCTTTAGATTTTCTAAGTATGACGTAAGATTTATAGTGAGCCAAATTGGGCAAGGGATTCAGTCACCAAAAGAAAGGGACTCATACTTGAAATCTTAATTTTTTACATTGCAAATCCCAAAATGCAAAACTATACAGATGTCTGCGTCCGTGTGCCACCACCTCAGGAGTCGACTAACACATATGTCAGCTGAATAAAAAGCAGAACAGGCGACAGAGAACATCTGCCTGTGCGCCATCTATATTATAAAATCGCTGCTAAACAGCAGCAGACTTCTTGGTGGAACGCCACGGCGCGTTCGCTTGGCCTGGCCAGAAGAGCGCGGTTCTATATGCTGCTGCATATGAGAGCCGATATAGAGCAACCCTCGTAGAAAACATAACCATCGTGCATAACAGACACGTAATTTTGTCCTTTCGTCTTCCATATTTCTGTTAGATTCATTGATAATTTGCGCCGTTCACAATTCTTCTGAATTATATTTGATTTAAACCTAGTTCACCTGAGCCAGGTTTAAGTTTCAATTGGACAACCAGCAAAGAACACTGGGAACAAGTTCTACGTTGTACTGAGTTTAACTGAACTCAGGTTTAAACACCCATTGTGCAACCGGACCTAAGTGTGTATGTTATGTTTATGTGGGGTCTGCGAAAAGGGTCAAAGGTGGCCAACTCGCCTCCTAACCACCATTGCTACTACCTACTACTTTTATTTGACAGGTAGAAATGTTCCAGTATGCCGTATGTATGGTATGCCGGTCTAACTCAAGCTTTATTAAACCTAAGCTTAGGATTAACATTAACTTATCCGTTGTACAATCGCCGGTTTAGTTGAACCTGGTTGAAAATGAAATTCACTACGGTTGGCATTCATGAAGCAATGCATATACTGTCATAATTATCAAAAAAATAACTTTTTGTGGTTTGTCACTTGTGACGGTTTGTGTCAAATTCGGGCAACAACCATTCTGTCTGTAGTCTCTTTTTTTGCTTTCTTTGTTAAATTAGACACAAATCTTCCCAAAATATATAACCTAATGAAGTGACAAACAATTTGAAGGTTGCTGCTTGATACATATCATGTCATTTGTATTTAAATCACAGGCCCGTTTGTACAAACGCCGGTTTAACTCAAGCTTTATTAAATCTAAGCTTATAGCTATGCTTAGGCTCAAGGATGAATTTCCGTTGTACAATCGTCGGTTTTGTTATGCCTGGTTGACAATAAAATCCACTACGGTTGACACCAATGAAGCAATGCTCACTGTCATAATTATCTAAAAAATAACATCTTCCTGGTTTGTCGCTGTGACGGTTTCTGTCAAATTCGGGCAACGGCCGGTTCTGTCTCTATTCTTTTATTTGTCCTCTTTTTTAAATTAGACACAAATCTTTCCAAAATATATAACCTGATACCTGATAAACATTTAAACCACAGCTAAGCTCGGGTTAAGCTTCAGTTTAGATAAACTCGTGTTAACGTTGGAGTGGGAGGCTAAGGGCCGGAATCTCAATGTCCAGCTAAAAGTGTCTGATGGGTAGGTGCCAGATAGCGTTTCTATGGATACAACTGTCAGATAAGATTTACGTGAATTCATAAGTTTAACCTTCAATTGTTTAAAGATAGATAACCGTCATCTTCCAGATAAATATTTAACTGGACATTGAGAAACCGGCCCTAAGCCAGCTTTGTACAACGGACGATTTGCAACTTCCGTGGTTTTACGTAGACTTCCCTTAAACCGATAAAGCTCATGCTTGCTCTTGCATTGTACAACCGGCCCTTAAGCTCCGGTTAAGTTACATGATTGGTCGGTTCACGCCAAGTTATCGATTCTCCTCCTTTCCTCAGGCCCTTCATAATGTAAGCCTCAGTTTTCTGTGGAGCTAGTACATGGACTACTTCTACTCTACTACTGGGAGCCAATCCATTTTTTACCTTTCCATCATTTGTCATTGTTGGTTAAAAATCACGAGATATGAAATGCGTTATATCAAGTGAAGTTACAGTGGCTGAAACCTTTTAGAGTGCTAAATCCTACGGTAATGAAAGATGTTGGAGAAGGCAATATAACTCAATATATATGTATCAATATTTAGACGAGAAACTTCGTGATTCAGGTTTAATTTGTTATGCCCTTTCACAATTTCTCAAAAGAAAAGATATGTCTATCACATTCACCGTTTTTTTTAACTAAACCGCGAAAGGACAGAATTTGAATTCTGGCGATCCTAATCAGGAATATGAGACAAATATACAAACAAACATACAGGTGGAGGTAATAATAGCGTGTTAAAAATCTAGCTTTCCATGTAATTTTATCCAGATCCAAGACGTACCTATACTTTACCACTTGATGCTGATTTAAATCGACCAAATATGTATTATTTCAACTAGAAATACACATTTTTCGCGATAAAAATATTCCATCCGTTTATTGTGGGATTGACCCCCGGATTGAACATAATTGTTCATTGATTATGTAATATTTAGGGCCGGTTGTACAAATGCGGGTTTAACACGAGCTCTGTTAAACCTAAGCTTAGCTAAGCTCAGGCTTAAAGTCGATACCCGTTGTACAATCGTCGACTTAGTTAAACCTGGTTGATAATGAACACGTACTGACTTAATCATCTGAAAAATTACCTTTTTTGGTTAGGCACTTATGACAGTTTGTGTCAAATTTCGGCAACAACCGTTTCTGTCTGTTCTTTCATTTGTTCTCTTTGTTAAATTGGACACAAATCTTTCAAAAATAAGACCTAATAAAGTGACAAGCAATTTGAAGGTTCATCCTTGACATATCATGTCACTTGTATCAGGTTAGGTTTAAACCTCAGCTAAGCTCGCGTTAAGCTTCGGCTTACGTAAGCTCGTGTTAAGCTTGGAGTGGGGGGCTAAGCCAGCATTGTACAACGGACGTTTTGCAACTGACGTGGTTTAACGTCGGCTTACCTTAAGCCGTAGCTTAAGCTTGCATTGTACAACCGGCCCTTAATAATTGATAATAATTATAATATTTCTTTTTTCAAAGGATCTAGCACTAGAATATGACGTTGTGGCTGAATCCTTTGAAACTTCAGTTCCATGGGACAGAGCCATAACTTTAGACAGAAACGTCAAACAGGTATGTGAATCATCACATTCAGATATTATGTTGTACGTATATACAGGGTGTCCCACGACGATTAAGACGAGCAATATATCGGAACTGGATAGTAGTAGAGAATTACGATTTTGGGGGTGTAAATTAGAGCAAATGTTGTATCTTTTCCAATTAATGTGTTACCCAATAAGGTATTTGTTTTTGGGTCACGTGACGTCCAATTCAAAATTATTAATGGGACACCCTGTATATTTGTGCAATTTTTTTGTTCCCCGATAAAACAATTCCAACAAACTATCACACTTGGGGTCTAAAGTGATTAATTCAAGAGTTACAGGTACCTACTTTAAGGATTGTACAACTACCATTATGAAACACTAGCAAAATAATTTTGACTACAATCCTTTCAGTATCTGTAACTCTTGAATTAATCACTTTAGAGCCCAAGTGTGCTAGTTTGTTGGAATTGTTTTATCGGGAGGAACACAAAAATGCACAAATATACAGGGTGTCCCATTAAAAAATTTTAAACGGTCGTCACGTGACCTAAATCAAATACCTCATTGGATAACACAATAACAAGAAAAGACAAAGCATTTGCTCTAATTTACATCCCCAAAATTATAATTCTCTACTACTACCAAGTTCCGATATATTGCTTGTCTGTATATGTGGCGTATATTCATTTTCGAATTAAAATGAGGCTTTTAGTATTCATATATAAGGCCGAGAATAACAAAACTGACGAGAATAGATAGCATCATTTCAGTCCTGTATGCGCATTCGCCAAATATGCTGTTTTACAGTCAATTGCTTATAGTCGGGTTCAGCCGAGAATATTTGTTGGTCTAGGGTGTCAGTATTCGTCTCATATCAAGCCCCTGATGTACTATAATTCTCAGCAGCATACTATGCTGTTTCAATGTTAAACGAGAGCATTCAAGCTCATTGAAAATAAAATAGCGCCATAGTCATCACAGGAGGATCAAATAGTTAGTTTTGATATTATCGGATATGAATGTCGGTATAGTGGCATTATATCTGTATAGTAAAATTTAAATTTCGAAGCACGCCCACATTATTTATAATGCATGATCAGTGTTGCCAGAGTAACAAAGTAAAAAGTCGCCATTGATCGATATGAAAAGTCGCCACAGTTTTTTTTATATATTATAACAATTGGGGTCATGAAAGTGTTAATTTCAGATTAAAAAAAATGTTTTGTCGAAGAAATGATAATAAATTTATTATAGATGTCTCCAAAAATAGGCCGTTTATCGAAATTCGCCGCCATATTCTCATACAGACGAAAAGTCGCCATTTTGGCGACTTGTCGCCCTGAATGGCAACACTGTGCATGATGCTTATTAAGACTGAAAACTAACGGTACTCATAATTTTTTCAGGTGGTCACAAACGAATGTAAACGTCTTGGTATCACACACTTCATAATTAACTCAAGAGTTACACAGACCTACGACGCTGGCTGCGTTATCTATTTTTATTTGGGATTCAATCACAAGGGTCTAGGTGACCCAGTCGTTCTTCATAATAAGTAAGTACATTATCTAAATATTGCATTGGTCAGTGTGCAACTAGGCTGCAATCTTCAGTGCTCAATGACATTACATGCATGAAATTAGGGAGCGTGTAATGAAAGTCATTAACATACAGGGTGAAATGACATGGGCCCAATATTAAGCCTTGAGTACACGTTTTCTAGGCCAGATGAGGTTCTGTTAACTATAACACCTATGTACCTAAGTGTGTAACAATACAGTGTCCCAAAAGTCATGAAATATTTTGTTTTCAAAAAATCTTTACATATATCTGTACAGTTTTAATATTCCTCAAAGTACACAATTTTTACACCGGCTTTCCCATGCTTGGTAAGCCCCTTGGAAAGCCTCGACGGGAACCTTGTTTAGGGTCGTATGCATAGTCGACACTCAAAGGTCCCTTAATAGTTGAGGGCCTCTTAAGTAAGGTTTTGTGTTTCGACAGCTACTTGAGGGTCCCTTACATAAGGCTCCCCTGAGTAGTACTCAAGTAACGAAATGTCAAATGTCAACATGACATGTCATCGTGACATTTTTCGTTGCAGTCAAGGCGATTTTGTAGGTTAATTTTGGACTACGGTGTTGTCAGGTTCTGTCACATCCGGAAAAAAGTTCGGCACAAAAAACGAAATCCTGGCAAAAAACAAAAAGAGATAGCAGAAAACATCAAAATGCATAGGCATAACAATTGACCTATATTTGAGATATGACATCGTCGCCAAATGAATCCCGTCATCTCGTAGATGTTATCTAGGAAACAGATACACAAGGAAAGCCTCACTTGAGGGTCCCTTAAGTATCCCTTGAGTCTTACTTAAGGGAACTTTAAGTGTGACTCAAGGGACGACTATGAATACGGGCCTTAAAGTCGTTGTTACAGCTTTTCGGATATGCTCAATGCTGACAAAAAGGGTTCCTTTGAGTTCATTCTTGATTCTCGGAAAAAGAAAAAAGTTGGGCAGAGCGAGAACAGGACTATAGCGTTCCCAGGTTGTGTTTGGCCATGAGGAACTCACGGACGCGCAGTGTAGCTATCACCAGGTAGAAACGAATAAGCGATGCCGTTTCGCACGCGGAGGAGCCTCTGTTTAATCTGCCCAGAACAAATAAATACAAATAAATCACGAACACAATTGACATTTTCGTCGATTCTGCTTGTCTTGGCCCTCCTTAAACTTCTTCGCCCACCTCGTAACTTGTCTTCTTCTTTAGGTGCCATCCCCATGCTGGAGTTTGGCAATCATCAAGACAATTCGAACTTTGGAAACCGCCGCTCTAAATGGCTGGTTATTGGAGCAATCATTATACCAATCTCTCAGATTTTTCAGCCACGAATGTCTTCTCCTTCTTATCGTTCTTTTTCCTGCGATTTTTCCTTCTATTACTACTTGAAGTAGATGATATTTCTCCCCTCTCATAACGTGTCCCAGGTACCATCATTTATAGGTAGCTCAAAACTGTATCCTCACAAGCTTCCTTAAGCAGGGAGTGCGTTTTGGTAACGGTCTTGTTGAGCTTTGAACAAAATTTGATCGCCCAACGTTATTCGTTTGAATCAGCCATCGCACATCGTGAAGAGGTTTCAAAACAGAGCAGCACTTATTCAACGATTCTGGCGCACCGAATGTTGAGAGCAGACGGACCTTGGGTGTTTTCGAAGCTAAGGCTTCCCCCCACTAAATCCGCTACGACTAGAAGCGGCGCGACAAAAAACATATCTCATGAATTTTAGGACACTCACTGTATGTATTTCCTAATTTGCAGGTTGGAAACAAAAGCCAGAGACGAAATTATAGCATGTGGGGGAAGTATATCACACCACCATGGCGTTGGCAAGTTAAGAAGGCGATGGTATCCTAAAACAGTGTCAAACGTTGGATTGAACTTGTATTTGTCAGTCAAAAAAGAGCTGGATCCGAAGAACATCTTCGCTACAAATAATTTAGTGCAGTCAAAGCTTTAATTTATATGTATGTCGAATGTTGTACGTACCAAAGGGTAGATATATGCATTTAAATTTGTGCGGAAATCACAGACTATACATCACAACGTAAGTTTTCCCCATTCTTGACAAGTATCCGGACGCTCGTTTTTTTTCGATGCATCGTCTTTTAGTTCAAAATGCTCGTGTACAATCAATTTTCCATTCCGGAACACCAAAAATGAAATCTGAAGATATGACCTTGTCCATTGCGATAAATTCAAGATCATTTTTAATCGTGGAAATTATTCTTACGGATTGGAAAAGAATGGTTCAGTGAAATTGGATGGTCTACTCTTCGTGTCTGTAAAATATACGAACAACTACTTTTCTCGGGGTTGAAAATGAATGGCAGCATTTTCAGGACTTTCCCAATATTATAAATTGTACACCTGGTGGTCATAACTGCCAAGGCACTTACTTTGGCAAGATATCATGTTTAATAGATCTAAGGCTTTGTAAGAAACATTTTATTCTAAAACGAGAACCCTCAAAGGAAATTGAGGTTCCTGGCCGATTGATGTCATTTTTGATGATCTTGCCGCTATTCTCTGTGATTTCCAGAAACAACCAATGCTAGGTGTGAAATGTGTATATGTGTTCACTTTTTTATATTAGATGGTTAAGGTTACCAGGTAATCTGTTTATATGATTTGTTGATTTTTTTAAATAAAACTGAAAATTATGTTTGCATTTTTATTTATAAATTGTTAAATAAAAACATCGCTTCTATAGATAAAGAATTATTATATAATAACATACTTAAAGATATATTCTCAGAATATAACAAAACCTTACTCTAACGCAGTGCAAACGAAAAATGTACATAAGAATACTTTAAAGATAGGTTACTTCTATGTAATATCACATGACAAAAGGTTTTCAACCAGATAGGTTCAGTTTTACTTAAAAAACGTTCTTGTAATTAGAAAAAAATTAAAAATTAATCCACTCAATAAAGAGGCACTTTGTTCAGTTAATTCATATTAAATAATATTGAACTACTTAGATTTTATCAACATAAAATAGCACTTGGCACTAATTAAAACTAAAAAAAATAATCCTTCAAATTTGTGCGAATGTGAGGAAAAGTTTCAATCATAAGGATGTGATCTAATTAAAATTCGGAGTGATAAAAAGTTCAACTAAATAAGCATTCGTTTGACCTAACTGATCCAGTGGTCTCACGAATACTTCCTATATCAAATTTTTTGGGTGACAACCCAAATTTCTTTTTCGAAAATTCTATTGGAGTTTTTTTTTGTACGACTTCATATCAGTTTCATCATATCCGATTATAATTACTTGGAGAATAAAATCTCCTACAAAGCATGAGAATCAACCTCTATTATACAGGGTTGGGCTCAGTCAACACAAGTGATTTGAATCACAATTAAGATCAGATTTTTTTCTACAAATACATTTATTTTTTTAGATAATGTCTTTATGAATGCCGCTCAAAAAAAATTTGATATAATTTACAGGCTAAACGTTCGTCAGAACGCGCTTTTTCACAAAAAGTTCTTGTTGCAACCTGTTTCTTTTTTGGCCTTTGATAAAATGTTCATTGTCGAATAGTAGAATAGGTAAATTTTTTTAGCTGTAAGACATTAGGTGAAATCATTTACCTTAATAAAACATATCCAAATAAAACAACGTGTAGAAGCTACAAGAAGGAATATTTAGTGTCCACCGTAGGTCGATTAAAAAGATGTTTTCGGACAGAATAATAAAAAAGTAGGTAAAAAGTGGTGGACATCGCAAACCGGTAAGTCAGAGACCGCAAAACAGCTAACACTAAAAAACAGTTTATGTCTGAAACTGCCTCCTCATCGTCAGTAGAACACTTTTCGCCTTGTACTCTCGGATACAAGAAAAGGATGGGAACAAAAAAAGATAATGTTTTAGTATTTTTGTTCAATTATAGGTATCTAGAAAATGCAGAAACAAACAGTTGTGTTCTACTTTTCATATTTATATATTACCTTTTTTGAGATGTTCTCAAAAGTATTTAAAAATAAACTTTTTTAAATCATCGTTATAAATTAAAAAATAACATTTTCATGCAGAGTGAGTCAAGCTCAACGCCTCGGTCCTTGTCACCAAACGATACAACTATTCAGAAAATTAACTTCGCGAGTGTATGTATGTACTACATTTTCAAAATAATGACTTTTATACAGGGTGCCCAATAAAAGCGTGACATATCAAAGTTATGTTTTTTCAATGGAACACCCTGTATATTATAGCATATTTAGATTCCCGAGTCAATTCTAATGTGACTTTATGTTATAAAGCGAACCGTTTAGGTGCAAATCACAATTTCTGATATAAGTAGATATCAGAAAAAAAATGAATATATCAGAGCGATTCTAAAACTTAGAAGGGCTGTGACTTACCCGTGCCACTAAGCATGCAATGCTCAGGTTAGATGGTCAAGTTTGAATTACATCTGTACTTGGATAAATCGATAGATTAATTGAGAAAATTTCAATCAGATATAACTTGATTTTTTCAAATGGAAATGCCTAATGTTTGTATACAATCAAATGTAAAATTTTCTAATAATATCCGGTTATAAATATCAATCTGTGGTAGCTTTCATTTAATTTCAAGTTTTCAAACAAACCGGTGTTTTTCAATTTTCCTTACCTATAAGAGGTCCATGAAATATGAACAAGACACTGTTCAGATGGAAGGAAACACACTCACTTAGCAGAGAGATACAGCCGAACTAGAGTAAAGAGTCAACATTATAAAAATGACTTACAACACATTAACTATAACCAAACATAACAGAGGTAACACATGTAAGGTAAAAAATCAGCTGCAGTACGGCAGAAATGGATATTTTCCACAGCATACTAACTACTACAATATACTAAAGATTAACAATTCAAAAAATCATTACAAATTTTGAAATGAAAGGCAATCTACCATCAAATGTTGCGAGCAGTTTAATAGCTTCAGAATAAAATTTCAAATTTAATGATTTAAAAAATAGTAATTTCCGGCACGTCAAAGGTAACCATACCTCTGGCTGCAGTTATGCAAATTCTATACGCGAAAATGAGGATTGAATTAAAAGTCTATTCAAATTATAAAACATAATTTTCCTGGGAGAAAATTAAAATCTGATTTGTCAGTATTCCAAAATCGCTGGAAGTTTTCCTTTCATTTTTCAAAAGTTTTAATGGTTTCGGAAATTTTTAATCTCTACACCTTTTCGAACTGTTTGACACTTTGAAATTACAAGTGACGAGTTGGAAAATTAACTTGACCGTTTTGAATTATCATTTGACGCTTTAAAAACTACAGCTGGAAAAGGTGTAGTACCTTGCAGTAGTTAGTAGGCTTTAAAAATTATCCATTTATGTCATACTCCAGCTTCTTTTTGACCTTAGATATGTTACCGCCGTTATTTCTGGTTAGAGTTGATTTGTTGTAGGGAATTTTTATAATCTTGTCCCTCTAGTTCGTCTGTATCTTTCTCCTTAGTTGGTTGTTTTCTTACAACTGAACACGTTTTTGTTTATATTTCATGGCCTACTAGTTTGCTTCTAGGTAGGGAAATTGAAAAACATTGATTTGGTTGATTCTCGAAATTGAATGAAAACTATCACAGATTGATATTCACAACCCTATATCACTAGAAATCCTATCAAATTGCACATTTGATCGTACGAAAAAAATTAAGTATTCCCATTTGAAAAAATCAAGTTACCACTGAGTGAAGTTGCCTTAATTAATCTACCGATTGACCGTCTAACCTAAGCTAACGGGCTAACGCATTTCATACTTAGTGACACGGCAAAGTCACAGCCCTCTAAGATTTATAATCCCTGCGATATTCAATTTTTTTTCTGATATCTACTTATACCCAAAATTTTGATTTGCACCTAAACGGTTCGTTTTAAGTCCCATATGTGATACATAGTGTCACACTAGAATTGACCCGAGAATCTGCAATAATATATAGGGTGTTCTATTATTTAAAGAAACATAACTTTGACATGTCATTATAAAAGTGATTATTTTTAAAACGTAGTCCAACTCGATCTACTCGCGAAGTTAGTTTTCTGTAAAGTGGTATCGTTTGGCCACAAGAGACCGAGGAGTTGAGCTTGACTCAGCCTGTTATAACAATCGAATTTTGCCCAACCCTGATATTATACGTGGATCGAGTTATATCATGAAGCATTCCCCTAAATCCAAACTAACCATTAAAACGGCGTTTCGGAAGGTCCAGGTCCATATGGTCCGGGTCCACAAGGTCCAGGACCCAAGGGTCCATAATGTCGAGGTGGGTAACGTGGTCCTCTCATCATGGGCGGCCCAAATTGCGGACCATACATCGGAGGTAGTGAGGGCATCCACGCCCCCTGGGGTGGATGCATTTGTGGTGGAGGCATTGGTGGAGGTTGACTCGGGTCGAATGGAGCTGGGGGACTAGAAAGTACAATAGGCTGTTACTTAGATATTATTATCATGTCATTGTAAGAATTGATGGCAACCTGTCTGGTCAAACTGCAACCAGAAAAGGAGTTCGTCCGAGATGTGTATTATCTCCGATTTTATTTAACATTTACTCTGAATTTGTGATGAGACAGGTACTGGACAACTGGAATGGCGGTATAACTATTGGCGCAAGCAAAATATCCAACTTAAGATTTGCTGACGATACAACCCATATTACTGCTTGTCAGGAAGAACTAGCAGCTCTATTAAACGTCTTAGAACGTACGATCTTGGGATTAATTACACAAGACCAAGGTTATGCTCGTAGATAGAGAGCACGATAATCATCGAGCAATAAATTCAGTAGGCCGATGTGAAGTAGTTCAAAGTTTTGTGTACCTCGGTTCTTTGATCGACAATTCGGGTAGCTGTGAAAATGAGATTCGATGGCGCATTCAACAGGCACGTGTGGCCATGACAAAGCTTAATAAAATATGGCGTGACCATAACATCACTAAAGCTACCAAAATGTCGCTGGTTCAGTCTCTTGTGTTCTCTATATTTTTGTATGCCTCGGAAACTTGGACTGTTAAAAAGGCAGATCGAGCTCGCATAGATGCTTTCGAAATGTGGACGTGGAGGAAAATGCTGAGAGTTCCTCATACCGCCCATCGAACTAACGTTTCCATACTGGATGAGCCCGGTAATCCAAAGAGACTATCCTCCATTGTGTCGACGAGAATGCTTACATTCTTCGGACATATACACAGAAGCGATAATATGGAGAAACTTGTAGTTCAGGGTTATGCCCCGTGTGGGCGGCGCAGTGGCCGTTCCCCTACACGCTGGTGGATACGACGAAACAGTTGATGGATATGAGTATCAAGAGCGCCACTGAACTGACAGTAAATCGCGAACGTGTCGGCAATACTCTAGCTCCGACTTAATGCAGTTTACGAGTTCACAACATGTCTTAAGACATTGTGGCTATGATGATGATCATGTCATTGTATCTTTGATTTATCGCGTTTCACTAGCCCATAATTGAAAACCACATGTGTTGTGATAGAAAGTGAGAAAGTCTTTACTACTAAAAAATTATTGCTTGTTTTTTCAGTGATTATAATTTATAGTATCTTAATGATCACACAGATTTACATTGTTGATAAGTTTAAAATGAAAATCAGTAATGCATCAGTGGATTAAGGTCATGGTAATAACGGTAACGGAAGAACAACGAATATGCATTTCAAAGCGTGTTTCCATAAAAGCGCCAGATTTCAATTGCTCGCCAACTTTGATAGTGATTATGGCATGTGATTATAACAAGGCAGGTCGAAATTTGGAGAGTCGGGAGTAAACATGGGGCATTATACCGTAGCACAAAGCGTTCTAAAATATTAAACGTTTTTTTTTTTGTTCGCGGAAACCATGGTATTGTGTGATTATTTCTCCTCAGATATCTATGGGTCTCCTTATAATTTCCAAAATAACCTTGTATTCCTCAAGTACCGAAATGTTATGGTTAGGTTATGTTGAAAGTGGGGCAGCGCTGCCTCCTTCCACTGCGACTCAGTTGTGTCTATTGTGGCTCACACCTTTTTAGAGTTCACCGTACAGTCCGCCCCTCTTTGTGAAGGCGATCAACGTGGAGGGTGAAACTTCCTTGGTCATGAGGTTCTAGTTGAGCAAATCCAAATAATGCCTGGAACCTAGCGCTGGATACAGCGCTATACCGAAATGTTATAGAAGTCGACTAGTCTCCAGACTGCCATTATAATTTGCTGTTTGGAAAAGAACACATTAAATTAAGACAACAAAATTAAAAGAATCTCTATAGTACTCACCAAACACCATTCGAAAATAGATACCACCACCCAGGGTCGAAACTTTGTGAGATGAATCAATGAAAGAAGGAGAGAGGCTTTCTGGTGACCAGAACCACCAGTTTATAGGCTGTAAGCGGCCTCTTATGCACCTCTCGTTACCCTAGTTCCCAAGTACAGAGCTTATCGCCAATGTGAGGATGCCCATCTTATATTCCCAGGTTCAAAAACTCTTGCACCTAGTATAGTCTGCCGATGATACCCCAAGGGCTTCAGACCGACATAGATTGTGTGCCGAGGACTCTTCCTCCTCGCCACAGCGTGTACACGTCGCGTCGGGGAAGCTTACCACCCCCCTCACATACAAGTGACGTTTGAAGGTGTTATGGCAAGTAACCTTAGCCGGCTTCTGTCCAGTGAGAGACAAAACCAACCCACCTCGGACGGAGGTCTTAAAATAAGTTCTCTATCATGTAGGAGATGTCCCTAGAGATTCCTCGCAATCTCATGAGAGTTGATTTTGCAACCACACTTCGTTTTCCTTGTAATGGTACCTGCTACTAACCCCACAGCCGGCTCAGGAAATTATTCCTTGGCCAGGCACGTATTTAGAGGGGCGTCCAGGGTCCCCCCTCCCCCGCAAATTTAGGGTGACACCCTAATCTGGACGCCCCCCCCCCCCCCCAAAACCAAATCCTGGATACGTGCCTGTCCACGGCCCTCGCCTTGCGAGCGCGTCCGCCGTTTCATTACCACAAAACCGTTTCATTATTCCAGCATGACTCGACAGCGACATAACCTGATATCTCGCCAAAATGTCATCCAAGACCTTTGTACATTGCAGAATGGCCTTAATGTAAACCTACAGCCACTCAATGCTTTTAATGCTACCTGGCTCCTAGGCCCCTGAATTACGTGAATACGAAGGTCGCAAGCTAAAATTGCATATATTTTTGCTTGGAATACCCCAAGACAGAGGGCTTTTTTTGGCCCACAAACCCCAGCACCGGAGCCTTCATCGGTAAGTGAGCCTATGTGTACCAGATTAGCCTTCTCTTCTCAAAAGCCGCCTGCCGCTTGACCCCCACCCTTCCGTTGTAGGATAATTTGCAATTCCGAAACGATGACAGAGTGTCCCCTGCCAGAATTCACAAAGGACCACCAGCCCTGACTACAGAGTCGGGACGTATACTCAGTAGCGCTTCACGTTATAATTTCAGATAGTCTTGTTAGAAGAAAGGTCACTAACACAAAAGTACATAGACACGTTGATACGTGAGCGAATGATGTGAGACAAAATAGTGCAATCCGAAGTTGGGACTATCCACATCTCATTCAAGAACCTCTGCATATTGAGGTGGAGAGAGTTGCAAAAATTGGTGGCCTACAGACTGCTATCAACTGGCAGACCGAATAAAACGGAACTAGGACCAGACACAACGGGTATCATGGGTGAAATTACCCATCATCATGTACTCGGAATGGGCTCGGACTGTATGGTTCCCCAAGCGCATATAGAGCGATCCTATAACGTCCTTTTCCCAGCCAGGGACGATGCGCTATTTACTGATGGCTCCAAGTCTGAACTGGGGGCAGGAGTCGGGATAGTGGGTACCAATCCAAGAGTTAAAATTTCAGTCAACCTTGGGAGGTATACCACAGTCTTCCAATCAGAAATGATTGCCATAAAGCTGGGAGTCAGGGAACTAATCAAAAGGCCCCTGGCAAACAGATCTATAAAAATCTTTATAGACAGTCAGGCTGCATTGAAAGCACTGTGCTCCAGTCTGGTTGATTCAAGACTGGTATGGAACTGCATGCACCTCCTCAACAAACTCGGAACGGGAAACAGGGTATCCTTGATTTGGGTTTCGGGTCACTGCGGAGTGGAAGGCAATGTATTGGCCAACGCGCTAGCAAAAGGAGGAACTGAATCTGTGTTCATAGGACCAGAGCCATTCGCGGGCATTGCAAAAAGCACCGCTAAAAAGACCATCTCGGACTGGGCAGTGAGGAAAGCACTCCCGAGGATCATGGAATGTAATAGGTACGACCTCCACATTCTGGTCGGTCTGCTGACGGGACATGGTCGTCTAAGGTACCATATGCGGAAGTTGGGTCTTGAACAAACTTCAGACTGTCGCTTCTGCTACGTGGAGGACGAAACAGCGGAGCATATTGTTTGCTCCTGTCCAGTACTGGATAATGCTAGGTTCCAGACATTCGGATTTGCCCAACTGGAACCTCATGACTTCAAGAAAGGTTCACCTTTACGTTGATCGCCTTCGTAAAGAGGTGCGGACTGTACGGTGAACTCTAAAAAGGTGTGAGCCACAATAGACACAATTGAGTCGCAGTGGAAGGAGGCAGCTCTGCCCCACTCACTTTCAACCTAACCTAACGAATGATGTGAGACAAAATAGTGCAATCAGAAGATGGGACTAACCACATCTCATTCAAGAACGGAAAACAAACCATGCGAAAACCTGGAAAATCGTCCATTCTTGATTTAATAACAGTTTTCCTTGAAATATATCTAACCACACTGGACCACAGTCTGCTGACGAATCAGAAATCGCTTTATAGTAATGGTCCACTCTGGTTAGTATCTCAATTTGCCACAAATTGTGCCCTTCGGCCTCCCAGTGCTGCTGTTCTCAGCACCAGTTTAATCACTGTTAACATTGGCCCGCCATGAAAGGAGGTATTATCGTGGACATGGTTGTCATGTTTAAATCAAAATGTTAATGTTAGAATTCTAACTTACTGAAATACATACCATATTCCATATTGGCAAAAATGGCCATAGGTGGCCTACTTGCCTGGCTTCGCCTCCCCATCACTACTACTACTACCATATTCCATACATAGTGGGCAAATGTATATATTATTATGGGTCACTGGATAAGAAAATATTTGCTGAATAGTGTCTTACTTACATATAGTTTGGTACAGGTCCATGTTCTTGAAAACTGGGAAGGCGTATATTCTGATGTGAATTAAATGGAACTGGAAAATGACCCGGGGCTCTTTGAAAACCTCTTCTTGGCCTCCCACAAAACCTTGAGTTGGAATTATTGCTGTTCATTCTGCAACAAAGCATACTTTTATTAAAAAGCCATAGAATAACATGCAAAGAAATTGTTTATAAAAAAATATATTTAACCTATAAAATCTTTTCTATCTATCTAGTATATTTTGTTACTGTTCTTCAACTAATCCTTACTTTGTAGGATCCTGATGACATGCAAACTTCCTCTTAGGTGCTTTTTTAGCTTCGTCTGTATCACATTCACTCTCTTCATCTGATTCTTTTGCCAATTCAGGAGGTAATTCCTTGTCTCCAATCCACGAGGCATCAGACCCTTTAATTCTTTAACAGAAAGTATGGTACAGAGGTTATAAACCATATAGAAAAACATGTTTTTTGAAAGAAGCATTTATGCACCCTATATCTTTACAGTGGTAATACCACTTTATTAGAAATAAGAATATCTCAACCTCAACCAGTGGCGCTTCTAGGAAGTTTGTCTGGGGGGGTAGTTACTTTATGGATAATGTATTGGGCGCCGCCAAGGAGAGGGGGGGGGTACAATAAACATCTTGTCAAATGAAGATATAATATGGTAAGAGACGAATATTTATGAAATTAAAATTTTTCAGTCGCAAAGATCAAATTAAACAGGTATTTTCCATTTTTTATTATAAGGAAAATTAACAAAACAAAACACATATAACAAAACCAGACTTATTATCAATAATAAACAGAAAAATATATTTTAAAATCAATAAACATAAACAGTTAAATTTTCAATGCATCTTATTGCATCTTATTTTTAATTAATCTGTGTTCTGGGGGGGTAACTACCCCCTCTACCCCCCCCCTTGGAGGTGCCCTTGGCCTCAACTTCTACCATTCTTAAACTTAAAATCACAAATTACTAATTTGCTTCTATAATACTTACTTCATCAATTCTTTTATAAATACATATTTAGTGCAATCGTTTTTTGGAGCTGTATAAACCTCCATCCCAACTGTGACACCCTTTTCTGTTAATTCTTCAGCTGTCTGAAACCTTAGACAATATAGAGGTGATTCTACTGGACCAATTACATCATCTACTACTCCTAAAGGACGCTGCTGTTGATCATTGGGATTTTTTATGAAGAGCACAGTATCCAAGTTATAAGCTGGAATACCAGGTAGAGCCTCAACAGTCACTACAAAAAAATTAAGCTATTAGTTCATTGATCATATACAAGGGGTAACCTTTCACAGATAATATCCACTTTTATTTGCCTTGTAGATATGTTGCAAATGAATAAACTAACACTTAATAGGCTCAATTCTGAATATCACAGTTATGCTAAACTTAAAAAAATAGAATATTTTTCAAAAATACACCAAGATAGGGATATGACTGACTTCTTTGAAAATGTTAAAAAAACAACTGTATCATTCACTACACTTAAAACCATATGTTTACAAACATTGATGTTGCCTCATTATTCAATTCTTTATAAATCTCTCAGAATAACAACATGAACATAGAGGTAGTAAACAAACCACTTCAGCATGGCATGCTCAAAGCCATCATCTTTTGACACTTCTGACCCAAACATTGCCAACTAACCTGAAAATTCTTCCAATGCAACCCATGTTACAAACACTGCTCTACACTGTCCCATCTCGAAAAACTGTTAAACTACACTTGAATATAGCACAGCAAGTCTGTAAAGCTTCACTACAGTTCCCAACAAATAGCGAATTCGATTTTACTGACCAAGCATAAAAGACGCACAAACAAAACAAACGTTTGACAGTCAGAGGTTACCGTAAACAAATCGCAGGAAAATTACATAGGCATTGCCAACTCCTCAAAATATATGTAAGACAGAATTTGTGTTAATGATCAAGAAACATGCAGTAACGCAGTAGAGGTCAACATATCTATTGACTTTGCTGTAATCATTTCTGAACCATCAAAATACCGTCTTTTTTAACATAGAATGGAATATTTCTGGATACTATACAATTAAGACAATAGAAAACAATTATGATTGCTGTATCTGGTGGTCGATGTGACAACATAAGAAAAGATGTTGGCCTATTAGAATTAGTTGTTTACTACCTCTATGTTCAGTTGTTACTCTGAGATTCATCTCCATACATAATAAAAATGTTTACACATATCAATCACAAAAATATACTTAAATCACTAACAGTTAAGATATTATCAGCAAATATAATTTTGGAGGAAACTATAATTAAAATGTCTCTTATTAACTCTAGGTGTTTTTTGAAATATATGTGCTGGTATTACACGTATGGACTAAAAACTTCTGAAATGCATTTTGCAGTAAAATTTGTTTGATTTTATATTTAAGGCTAACTAATGGGAGATTTCTCATTGTAATGGAAAGAATATTATAGAATTCAATCGCCTAGTACCCCAAGCCATTTTGACACCTCCTCAGCTATCTATATTGAAATTAGATCATGTTATTCTAGGTTAAAATCACAGGATATTATCAGGGGGGGAAAGGCAAATCAGATCATGTTATTGTAGGTTAAAAACACAGGATATTATCAGGGTTGATTCTTTATATTAGACTCCTAAAGCTCAATATTCCCCCACCTACTTATAAATGTTTAGTACTACTAAAAAAAATGGAAAATTGGTCTCTTTAAAGGAAACTAATACTGACTGGGGCTCCTATAAGGCCACCTTGAAAATTTTAAGCACTACTAATAAAAGGAAAATTCAGGTCTTTTCAAAGGAAACTAATACTGACTGGAACTACTGTAAGAATAATCAAAACTTGCTGTTACTTACCTACAGTATCTAAGATAATAGCTTTCACATGTCCCATCTGTAAGAATTCTTCTTCATCATAATTAATATTTAATTTTTGTAAATCTGGCAGTAAAGAGAAGTCTATTGGATCAAAAATGTCTGTTGCAGTTAAGGCCCTATTTGTATTTGATTCATTTTTTCTATTAAGTGTTGCAACCTCTTCAACATCACTACAAATAAAATAAAATGTTGATATTCCAAACTAAACATTTATACTTTGCCAACTTTGTATAAAAAATAACTATATAATCACTCTTGTAAAGATTTTTAAGCTTGCTAATTTTTTATAAAACTAGGCATTATCCATTTATCATATTAGTTTTAAAATAATTTTTATTTCTTGGACATATATATACTTTATGCCGAGGGGCAAACCGCGGGTCAAAAATGTGTACACTGATTTCAGGATGGAGGGGGATTACATAGATTTCAAAAAGATGACTGCAAAGATTGCAATGAGATTACAAGGATTATATACCTACATATGTGACTACAGGGATTACAACCCAGATTATGCAGATCACATGGAATGTCGGAAGAATACAGATTAAATAAAATTTATTAAATGAGTCAAAACAAATCAACATGACATTTTTAGAGTCTTCTCCTAGTTGAGGATAGTATATCAATCGAAACTTCGTGAGCTCAAATGAAAGTCCGAAGTAGACCTTTTGAAATAAAAACATGCTACTATGATATCAATACAATGACATCTAAGAGATTATTATTCTTACTTTTGTAAGAATGTACTGAATAACGTCGCTTTAGAAACTAATAAAACAAAGCGTTTTGACATTTAATTCATTCATGCGTTATACAAATAAAAATAGATACATATATAAATCCAGATAAAACAAAATGTATATCTTAACACAAATAAATTCTGCAAGAAATGTTAAAGTTGATAATTCGTTTGAATAAATTAATAAATACACAAAATGACTTTTGAGGTAACAGAAACATGCATTAAAATGAAAATGAATAGTAGAAAAAATATAGTAATACCTCAGAGCCCTGGCAGTTGTTTTGCTTGTCTATAATCTTTTTTAATTTTTAATTCCTCTTCCCCATTTAATTTGAATAGTCCATTGCCAATTAGATTAAATGGGCCATAGAAAATAAATTTTGATGATACAGTATCAATATCATCCGTTTTAGGCCAAACATATGAATCTAAAAGAGTTAGTGCATCTCTTCAGACCCTTGCTCTTGAAAAAACAGACATATACGTGCCACGCTTCAGCAGCGACGACAAAGAAAAATCCCTCTGCACGACAATGACTTTACATATTATGTATTATATACATCATACTCGTATCATGTAGCCCCCTACTTGACGAGGTTCTACTAGAATCTTGCACAGGTCCCCGTCCGCAGTCGGTGAACCCAACACGTAGCCGCCCGTTTCCACTTTCAGTGGACGACAGGGATTTACTTGCTTAATATAAATTTGGCAACATAGCCATTTGCCTCTAACATGATTAATCATATTTTGAATCAAAAACTACTATGCCTCTAACTGTAAAAGGAACTGAAATATATGGAGATTCGTATAAGGCCTATGGGCGAGCAACACATGCCCGTGTTTGACAATACCTGTAGAACGAGTTACTTAGCCAAAAAGACAACAGACAGATTCCCTATTCCGATGCAAAACACGTAAATTTTCCGCAGACGGCATCAAGATTACAAATGGATTTTAAGGGAATACAGACCAATTTCAGATGATTTCAATAAGATTACATATGATTTCAGATGATTGCAATAGGACTACAAATGATTTCATATGTGATTACAAGATTTCAATGTGACTTTAACTGATTACAATGGACTTGTACACTGATTTCAGACCGCGGTTTGCCCCTCGCTTTATGCATACTAGATTATACACATTGATGAATTCTGAAGGCTAAAGACTATCTTAAGACTGTGTGGAACAAGTAACTTCTAGAACAACATTAGTACATACCTATCACTGTTACCATCATCACCACCACTGGCTTCTACAGCTGTATCTGAATCACTCTCACTAGTCTCACTATCTGAGGATGTCGAATTTTCTTCACTATCATCATCTGAATCTTCACTACTGTCATCAGAACTATTATAGTTCTTCAATTTTTTTAAAGAATTGCATTGCTTTTTAATTATAATGGAGCTTTCAGATTTGTCAAGGATATCTAATTTTTCCATATTTTGAATAATAATTTTTTGCCCTGTTTCAATAGGAGCAGTAATTATATCACAGTGGTTCGAGGTCAAAACTTGATGATTGTCTTCTTCCTGTCTTGACAGAGAATTTGTTAATTTATCAGACTGTATAGCTGGTGAAGTTTTGGACAAATGTGCAGTAGGTTCAGTTTGTCTGGGTTGTTCTGGAGAAGTTTTCGCCACCATATCGTTACTACTTTCATCGAGAATTTCCTGTTCATTTGAAGACTGAATTTTATGATCTACAGACACAGGAAGTATTTTTTCATTGCTTTCAATGTTATTTTCGGTGGCTAGCATTGCTTCCTTAATTTCTTGAGACGTAGCAAGATCATGTGTACTTAAAACTGTCCGAGATGATTGATCATCACAAGATACGAGATTTTCACTCATTTCGTTTCGGTTCTCTATCTAGTAAGTAAAAAAATAAGTACAAGTTACTCATAACCATTAAACACAGTAACCACCAGACCAGAGTCCAGACTCCAGACCACCACAAACCTAAAGAAGTAAAGACTCAGTGCTAAAGACCACAATAAAGACTAAAGAGTAAAGACGAGACGGCACAACTCTTAGAGCACAACTCACAACATAACCTATTAAATAACATGTGACTTTTTGAAACTGAGAACTGTCATCCAAACAAAAAAGAAACGTGATAGAATAAGCATTGTCTAAGCTGGGCTAAGCCGAGCTGGGCAATAAACTTATAGCTGGACTGCCAGTCAGGACACTAGGACAGAGCCAAGCAGCTTAAACGTGCTTGCCCACTTAGACGAAGCGTCGCGAACGGAAGCGGCGCGAGGCGAAGCATCATTTAACCGATGTCCGCACACTGGGGCGAAGCGGCGCAAAGCGTCGCGTCGCGTCTTTTACGGCGCGACGCGGATTTTATTTGTTATTAAGCAGTTGAACGAGGTACGTTGTTTAGTGAGGTACGATGAGCAGTTCATCAGAAGAGGAACTCTTTGTATTGAGTTTAATTGCCACTATGGAAGAAGAAGAAAAGAAAAAACAAAAGAAAATGCTGGGTTCACGACATAAATCGAAAAAGAGATACCCATGGTGAATTTTCTTCATTTGTTTAATGATCTTAGGCAAGATAAAAAGAAATTTTTCAAATATTTTCGTATATCAGAGGAAAAGTTTTTTGAGCTACTTGGCTTAATCAGGGATTCAATAGAACACAACTTCACACTACCTACAAAATACTGCTAAACACTGAAAATATGAGAGAGGATCAACAAATATTTGGATCTTCTCGCCGCCTGGTACCGCGCATTCAGGCGAAGCGAAGCGTCAAGAGAAACGACGCCTAGTTGGTCCGAAGAGAATTCGCGCGTCAAACGACGCGCCTCTTCGCTTCGCGCCGCCTGAGTGGGCGGGCTACCATATATATAACCTAATGTAAATTTCTCTGGCGTCAAATCCACAATTTTCTTCGCGCCGCCTCCGTTCGCGACGCTTCGTCTAAGTGGGCGAGCACGTTAAATGCTCTGAAATTACCTTTGGGTTTGGGTATTCTACAGGGTGCCATAGAAAAAAGTACATTGCCACACAATAGAGGACACTAAAATAAGAAAAAAAGTTCCTATGAACATGAGTCCGCAAGGCCTTCGGTAGTGTTGAATTTTAATTTTCTTTGGGGTTTTTTGAATATATTTAGCCAGAGACGCAAGAAATGTATAAAATGTAATATACAGGGGTTTTTTATCATGCTAAATTCAAATTTGATCTTAGTTTTGTGACTACTGATAGAGAGCGCTCCATACAGGGTTTTATCTCTATTAAATCGGTCCTAACCTTTTTGCTATACTCTGTATGTGTATGTCATTTTCGACTGAAAAAAATTGTTATCCCTTCTTTATACGTAAGGAAGGTATACCTTGTCCAAGTTGCTAGAAGCAATGGTTCCAGTACAAATGCATGTAAAAAATGATAAATAAGAATTAAATAATGTGTCCTAATGACTTTTGTCAAATCAATGTAATGAATGTTAAGAGGTATTTTGTGTTCACTCATTATTCAAAATTGCTTTCAAAAATGGTTCACTACACTTTTGAAGAATACAGGGACATGATTATGTGTTACGGCGAAGCTAGATCAAATTGTTACGAAGCTCAACGTATCTATCAAGAAAGATATTATTTAAGACAAACTTCTAATGTTCGAACATTTATTGATTTATTGATGTGCCTAGGCGTTTGGGAGAAGATGACTGTTTTTGAAAACCAAAATTGAATAGTGGGGTTTTCAGAACTCGTCGCACTGTGCGAAACGAAGAAACTGTTTTACGAATAGTAGAAAATAATCCGAGAACAAGCACCAGAAAATTAGGTTCAGCGGCGCGAAACCTTAACAGTGAATCAGTTAGACAAATTTTCAATGAACAACTTCTTCGCCCATACCATTTCCAAAAAATTAATTCACTATCGGAACATGACTTTGTCCCTCGTGTATAATTTTGCGAATGGTTACAAAACCAAAGACAAAACATTATTTCATCAATTTTGTTTACCGACAAAGCTGGTTTTAGTCGTGATGGTATTCTAAACCTACATAACATGCACCACTGGAGTGATGAAAACCCTCATCAAACTGTAATTCGGAGTCACCAATATGGGTTTTCTATTAATGTAATGTGAGGGCAGGTATAATCGACAATTACTAATTTGGCCCATTTCGATTGCTCAATAGATTGATAGGTCCACTGTATCGAAATTTCTTGGAGAATGAGAATGATAAAACACAATATTAGAGGATGTCCCATTGGCCATTATTGGAAGAATGTATTACATGCATGATGGGGCTCCAGCTCACTTTTCTCGAGTGGCAAGGGAGTATTTGAACAGGAGATTGGGAAATGCGTGGATTGGTCGAGGGGGGCCTGAACCCTGGCCAGCTCGTAGTCCCGACCCTCATCCCCTCGATTTTTCATTTTGGAGTCTTATGAAATATCAAAAATAGAATTTATGCTGTAGAAATACATAATGAAGAACAATTATTAAGAATAAGAATTATGGAATCGGTAGATTAAACGTTTCGCAATAACCTAGGAATATTTCAAAGATGGAAAAATGTATTGAAATACAAGGGCGACAATTTGAACATCTTCTAAAAACTTAATGTTAGGTTTTAAAAAATCATATTTTTCATCATACGGTTAAAGGCATTACATTTTTTTGCTTCTGTGTCATGGGTATCAACTGCTATTTTCATTAGCCTCGTGTTCTGTGTAGGCTTTGTTACTGTTTCCCGGAGCCACTTCAGGAACAGCACTACTGGAACCATTGCTTCTAGCGACTTGGACAAGGTATAGTGGCATACCTTTCTTGCGTATAAAGGAGGGATAACATTTTTTTTTCATCCGCAAATGACATAGAGTGTATAGCAAAACAGCTAGGACCGATTCAATAGAGATGGAACCTTGTATGTACCGCCCTCTATCAGTAATCACAAATTTAAGTCAAATTTGAATTTCGCATGATAAAAAACCCTTGTATACCACGTTTTATCCATTTATCGCGTCTCTGGCTGAGAATATTAAAAAAAAACCCAAACAAAATTAAAACACACCCCGTATCTTTTAACCGAAGGCCTTGCGGAACCAACGAATTCAAATAGGTTAGAAGACGAAAACAAGGTTTTTGTTTGTGCCCACAATCCTAACGCGGCAGCTGGCACACTGACTGCTGAATCGCTGATAAACCCATATACCCTTTGTACAGATAGCAGGTAAAGAATCCTAAAACTAACAGCACTCATGTAGAGGCATAATATAAAAAGCTACTTTGCTTTCGTTGATCGTTTCGGGTTAATTGTTATGGTTTTGAACGAATTTTGGGTTTTAACAGTGCATAAGTGTTAAAAGACTATTTTAAACAATTCCATAAAATTTAAATCCCGCAGATTTCTGTAAAAAATAACATCTTATTGTTTGTGAACACAGTAAATAATAACAACGGGATCTTGGACACACTCACATGCCTGTTAGAGCATGGGCGTTGCTTTTTCTAACCTATTCGAATTCGTTGTGCGGACCCATGTTCATCATAGGAACTTTCCTCTTATTCCAGTGTCTTTTATTGTGTGGCACTATGCAATGTACTTTTTTCTATGTCACCCTGTATAAGAAGCACTTTAGTGTATATATGGTTTCAGAATGTTGCTACCTTTTAACTGTTTTTATTTTGTTTGTCTTTTGTTGCTCATGGGTATTTTTGTATTTTAGCTGCATCATGGCTGCATTCCTGCTGCATTCAAGTTCATTTTTGTGGGCATCAGCCATCACTCTCCACGTCTCCACCTGTGCTCTCCATCGCAACTCTCCACTTATCTATGCTCTCCACTCTCAACTCTGACGTTTACGTTTGTGGCCTGTGGTTGACGTTAACTGATGTGGTTGGAGATGACACGTAATGACAGCCCACCGACTATTTATGACAGCCACATCAAACTGGAAAAAGAAACGTCAGAAGTGACCAATGGATACAATTCAATTGCTCTATTTTGTAAATAAAACATTAGTTTACAGCAAATGCATCAATACATTACATTTGAAGATATTGCATAAGAAATAATGAATTTAAGATATTTTTATATTTTCTTGATATGTTATGTATGTAATGCTCTCGTAACAGGCGATGAGGTTGACGACAAAGAGGTAATACTTAACAAGACATGAAAACAAGTTTATCTCTGTAATGTAATCCTTTTCCATTGTTTATAGATTCCCGAAAATTCCAGTTTAGATATAGTGCAAGATAAAGATGAAAGACTGTTAATATTTTCTACTTTAGATGGTTCTCTAATAGCTGTCAAGCAAGACACTGGACACATATTATGGAAAATAAAAGAAAGTAAATAAAGTGAGTTTTGGTGAGTTCTACATAATTAAGGCTTGCTGAATTTTCAGAACCAATCGTCCAAGTTCCTATAGACACTTCAAATGCAATAGTTCCAATCTTTTTACCAGACCCAAAAGATGGTTCACTATATTTGATTGGAAATGTTAAGGAACCATTGAAAAAGTTGCCTTTCACAATACCACAGTTAGTATCATCATCACCTTGTAGGAGTTCAGATGGAATACTGTATACAGGTAAGGCAAATAATCTAGGTAGTTTTACTTACAAGTGACTGCTTAATCCTAGAATACTAACCTTATTTTTATACCTATTACTACTAACCTTCGTAAAATTCACTACTTGAGAAAGGATCACAATTAAAAAAAACGTTTTTATCGTTTATTAACTTTTACTGAAAATTGTTCATAATAAGATTATTTCTGAATACAAATATTAATAACAACAAGAAGAAAATTTCATTTTTGAACTGCAAGACACACAGCAAAGAGCAGATGTTCTCCGCAAAAGGACCTTTGGCAGTGCTCACATTAGCGCATCGCCATTCTAAGTTTTTTGAAGGACAGTGTTGGCACCTTGCACTCTTGTTTAGACTAGGAGTGGCTCTATCCTCTGACCATCTTGGTTTAATATATTCTCTATAATTAATCTTAGCGAGCGGGTTAAAGTTGGTCAAGTTTTTCATTATACCAACCATGATTTTGTTAGCTGTTTTTATGATAAAAACATAATTTTTTTTCTCGAGATGGTTCCTAGCTCTTTGTTTGTTGGTTGTGATTACACAAAATCCATGAATTCAGACTTAGATGGACTAAAGGCTTCTTGAACACTATATTCGCTCTCCGAACCACTATCCAAAGCACTCTATTCTCCTCATTTTCACCGGGCAATAATCCTGCTAAACCTTGTTTCGCTTCTAATGGTAATTATCTTTGTCATATCCCATTTGTTAGCTTCCATAATGTTATATTCTGAAAAAACTTAGAATCTAACGATATTGACAAAAAATAATGAAAATAACGCTAAACTGGTCTTATGTCTAAACATAACATTTATACTAATCTTCGTAAAATTTACGACGCCGTTGTCCAAATAAAACTATTCCAATTACTATCAAATGCACTTTGGGTCACTAACTTACTCACACCGATATAATAGAAGATTAGGCGACCGTACAAGGTCATTGCTAAGCCGCGTCGATAAAATTGCAGATTAAACTAAGTCTCGTTGTAAAATTTACGATGGTTAGTATTCTAGGATTAAAACAGGCTTATTGTTGTTACTTTATAGTAAATTCAGCTTTCTGTTATTGATGATTATTAAATGGTTTTTAATAATGATTTTTTATTTTCAGGAAAGAAAAAAGATACTTGGTTCAAACTAGATCCTCAAACAGGCAAAAAGCAACAAATTTTAGGATGGGATGATCACAGTTCAACTTGTCCTGTAGACATGGAAAAATCTATTTATATAGGAAGATCCCAATATAATCTGAGAATGGTTGATGGAAAGAAGCCAGGAAATAAATGGAATGTAACATTTTTTGATTATACTGCAGCTCCTATGAGTAAAGAAGACCTTAGTGACTATGGTAATTGTAAACATGTATTCCTATAATACACTGCTCCTACAGATTAAATGTGTCTATGTTAAATTCTAAAAAACAAATCAATTAATTCTTTATGATCGGGTACTTGTAGAAAAAAATATTATGTCGTTTACGTGTTCCTTAGAGCCTAGTAAACATGACAAAATCACTTGTTTGGTTTTTATCCAGCAAATTCAGCCATCGAATGACCTTCAACAATACAGTCATCAAAACAGTACTTTTGCTACAATCCAAAAATGTGTTGAAATTTGTCAAGGACAAATGATGTATTTTTTGAAATTTAATCAGTGTGAATGCTTACTACCTATATATGAATTTTACCTACTTCGGCTTCGCCGCTAATAACCCTGCATGGTTGATGCGGTTTCCTGCTAGAAAAAATATCCTTACTTGCCAATGAAAAAAATTAACATATACAATGTGTCTGGTCATTGGTGTCGGAGCTTTTAAGGGGATTAAATACAGTATTTTTTTCCGACAAATCACCCCCATAAGTAGTTTTTATCCCACCATAATAAAAATGGCAGCCATTTTGTTTTTTGTTTAATTGATGCATGAGTGTTGTACTAATTTAGCCATAGCTACCTAGAAAGAGGTTCTACAAACACAAAATAAGTCTCATTTGATAGCGAAACATGTAGACCATAAACTAATGGTGAACATTTTCCAAATTTCATTTTATATCAGGGCAAAAAAATTGATAAAATAAAATCATGTATTTTTGGCTTTTTTACAATTTTATTTTTTTTTATTTCTAAGTGATAGTGAATGGTATTTCCAAAAAAATGTAGCTTAGCCCTGAGTAAAGTAGTTTAGAAGTTATGGTGGTTTGAATATGACCCTTTATTATCTAATCTGGCAGTAGAGAAGGTAACTAAACAAAATCTTAGGGGACATGACATTTATTTTGGGAAAAAAGTAACAAATCTTACAACCATTGTTCAAAATGCCCTCCTTGGTGTTGCAGACATGCTGTTGTACTGACACATGTTGTGTAGCGCGACTGATCATCAGCTTGTCATTCCGTAATTCATTTCTGACTTGAATAATTTTGCAAATAAGGCTTGCATGTATTTGGCACGTCGACATCAACTTTCTCTTTCATTGTACCTCACAAGAAAAAATCAAATATGTTCAAGTCCGATGATTTGTCAATAAAAATTAACATATTTGATTCTCCTAAAGGCTCTGACACTGACGACCGGACATATTGTATTTTTGACAAGTGTAGATTGAATCATCACTGTATTAAATTTGTTGATATGATGGAAACAAATCCCAAACGTTCCTGAAGTTTATTTGGGTTTGTTCAAATTAACTAGTCATCAGTCAAGGCTACCTACTGCTCTTTATGCAGGGTGTTCAAAAAGTTCCTGATCCGGCCCTTCTCCCCCTCTATGTTGGAAAATTCTGACTAGAGAAGAAAAGATTGTGAGACAAAATTGTGAGAACTGACTGCTGCAGTCTAATCTTGACATTGGCTTTAAAGGTCACCTCAAGGTCAAGTCAATATTTTTAATTTTGTGACCGCTTTATTCGCTTTATCAATGTCAGGTTTCTCAATTACGGCGACCTTGAGGCAGTTGTCAAGATATTTCATTAATTTCAAATTTACCCCTCTTGCCATTTCTAGGTCAAAAATATGCATAGGGTCCCATTTAACATGACTTTAAAAGTGACTTTCAAGTTTAGTGACAACATTATTGTTAAATTTCAAAATATCCCCTCTTTTCACTTTTGGGGTTACAAGTATTGGATCCTGTGACAGTCCTGTGATAAGCATTTGAACTCTGTCTATATTAATTATTTAAATGCACATATATAAATTTCTGTACTCAAAACTTCTTTTAGATTATGTCCATTTTACAAGTACTTCATCAGGTAAAATCATTAGTCTGGACCGTAGACGAGGCAATTTTCTATGGGAAGCAAATCTTGACAGTCCTGTGATAAGCATCTATTTATTGGATAAGGAAGGCTTAATATCAGTGCCTTTTACCAGCCTAGCAAATCATACCATTGCCTACTTAATTGATCAATTACAAACCAATGATGGGTTTTTACAGAGCTCCAGTCATATGAAGCTTTAGTGAGTAAATACATAATGATAAGCCAAAATTGTATTTCCTATGAGACAGCCCTAGTACAACCTTGTATCATGATTGCAAGATTGTGAGATGCTGGACCTTCTCTCACTTGAAACATCACATCAAGGGTGTCAGTTCTACAGAATTGTTGGTAGTCTTGGTACCTCTACCTTTGCAATATTGCCATTCCATTATCGTCAATACAGAGTGGTACTAGGGCTGTATAGCAGATAAGGTAACACTCTGTGTGAGTTAGATCTCTAGTAGCTCTATACAGGGTGGGCCAACAGCATGTGGGCAGAAGATAATGGGCTTACTATAAACTAAAACATATTCCAGAAATCTCTTACTTGATTCATATCCGAGTCAAAAATATGTCTTTGATATTTCAGGGTTGGAGCTCCCTAGGTTGCCTACTTTTTGCCAAATAATAGTATTTCTGGAATGTTTTAGTAGGCCCGCTATCTTATGTCCATGCACTCCCACTCTGTATTATGAAACATTGTGTGGGAGATAAAATATGTCAATTTATGGCAATATAAGTTAGTTGCAAAATGTAATTGAGGTACGCCTACAAAATAATTTATTGTTGTACAAAGAAATTTCAAATGGCATCGAAAATTATGCAAACATAATCAAGGAGGCTGGAAAGAAAAGTCTAATTGATGTCCAATTTGACAGAATAATTTCAAATGCTCCTGTTCATTTTTTGTGAAATTTTAAAATGATAGACTTCATGCTGCATTTGGTGATGAAGCCCCAAGTCTGAGGTCTGTAGGTCTGTGTATGACTGGTACAATGAATTCAAATTTGAAAGTCTCTCTCAGTGACAAACTTCGAGAAGGAGGGCCAATTTCTGTAGTTTCTGATGAAAATGTTGCCACTGTCTGAAAGATGATTAGGGCTAACAGAATCACCTACAGAATTATTCGGAGCACTCTAGGGATTGGAATTACTGCAATTCAAAAGATCTGGATATATGGCCGACTCAGTGTCGGTCCAAAAACTATGATATCTGTGCCAATTTGGCGAGGGACTAGTTGGTTGTGTAAAGATACCTCCTAGAAGACGACAGCCCTACTTTACGCAGTTAACCCCCTTTGAACAGGGTTGGATTGTAGGCCAACGAGAACATAGTGCTTCTTGCATAGCAGTTGTAGTAACCCTGGGGCGTAGCATGGCGACAGTTGTAGCAGCTTGGATCTGGAGCATATAAGAGAATTACAGACCAGTAAGATCGTCATCTACGACTACTAACCTCTCGAGACCGAATGTGATCTACTTGAGCTTTTGCTCATGCTTGATATGGAGTGATAGGCAGGATCCTTCGAATTTGCATATATACCACATATTGACTGAAATGGGCTTAGGATCATATCGTCCGCGACTAGTGCTTCCACTCACTGCAAATCATCGACGCCAATGGTTAGATTGGTGCTAAGAACACCGACAATGGCAAGCTGAGTGGCATCAGACAGCCTTCTCCGATTAGTCCAAGTTTTATTTGAGGGCACACGATGGACGCCTTCACGTTGCACGACAGGTGAACGACGTGATTTCCTGTTTGCTGTTAAGCGCCATTTACACCGTCCTATTAATTTGATGGAGTGATTTGGGTGCCATTGCATTTAACACCAAGTCACATTCACTTGTAACACAATGAAGGCCCAACGTAATGTTAATGAGGAGTTAGAACTAGTCGCCGTTCCATATGTCCGAGAGCTCGAAGAGGGGTTCTTCCAGCGAGGTAATGCGCGTTCTCATATAGCAAGGTTGTTGATGAGGTTCCTACAGAGTACTGATCCACGATCACTCGATTTATCGCCAATTGAAAAAGTAAGAAGTAGTGGGATTGGATGGGTCGCTATATTCGCGATTTTCCTAATTCTCCTACCAAGCCGCATGACCTACAGCATGCTGTGAGGTTTCATTACCCACATGCCTTTTTTTCTCAGAGTTCGGATTTTACTTGCGAGTAATATATCTAAGAGGGCTACATTTTTCTCATCAGGTTTATTCGCATTTTCTGAACCACTTCCTTCAAAAATTAAGCTGAGATTGTCACTATACGTTTGTAGCTTGAATCAAAATTATTATGTAAGAATTAAAATGGATTTTTCATAATTTTTCCAGCCCAACGTTATACATAGGCGAACATAACCATGGATTATATGCTTTACCATCATTAGTTGATCAAAATGTAGTGACTATAACTGCATCCGAATCCGGACCTTTGCTTTTGGGAGGTCCCTACGCACCTGGGTATATAAAAGAAAATGCTGATTATCCATTACCTGGACATAACTATCATCTGCCAAGAGGTATAATATATTAAATATGTATTGGCTATATTGTTTTAGGTATAAAAATAGCTCTTCTTTTTGGAATGATGAAAAGCAAGAGGTATACATTATGTCAAGAACTTGTTTAATTTTTGCTGAAATATTTGCTTTGTCCATTCCTAGTATACAGGGTGGGCCAATAGTGCGTGGACGGAGGATTGTGGGCTTAATAAATAATTTTTCAAAAATCTGTCACTTGATCATGGTAGGGACCCTTGAGGGCTATGACGTAAAAATATTTTCACTCAAATTTTGACGTTTATATAGGGTGATTCATATCAAACCTACATTTTTTTAAATGGAACCTCCTATATATTATTGCATATTAGGATTCCTCGGTCAATTTTAGTGTGACTTTATGTATCACACATGGAACTTTAAACGAACCGTTTAGGTGCAAATCACCATTTTTGGTATAAGTAGGTATCAGAATAAAATTGAATATCGCAGCGGTTATGAAACGTAGGAGGCCGTGACTTTGCGATACAACTAAGCATGAAATGCGTCACCTTAGGTCAGACGGCTGAAATTGAATTCTTTTTGTATTAGGAGAAATCAGTAGATTAATTAAGGAAACTTCAATCACAGATAACTTGATTTTTTCAAATGGCAATGCCTATTTTGGTTTAAAAAATCGAATGTAAAATTTGATCACCTTTCTAACGATATAGCATTCTCGATATCAATCTTTTTTGGTTTTCATTTTATTTCAAATTTTCAGTCAAATCGGTGTTTTTCAATTTTCCTGCGTGCAAGCAACCTAGCAGGCCATGAAAAATAAACAGAAGCTCGTTAATATGGAAGAAACCAACTAACTTAGTAGAAAGATGCAAAATAACTGGAGCAACGAAGCAAGATTATGAAAATTCCTTGCAACATATTAGCCCTAACCAGATACAACAGCCCCAAGATATCTAATGTAAATGAGTAGCTGGGCTATGACAGAAGTATCTGTTTTTCACAGCCTACTAGCTATCGAGGTCTACTAGAGCTTGACAACTTTCCAAAACGATTAAAAATTTTGAAACAAAAGGAAGACTACCAGCGATTTTTGCTTACAGTCTAACATGTTTAGAATTTCATATTTAATGGGATAAAGAGATTAGTCACTTCCGTTTAGTTAAGTCAAAAGTGAAATCTCCAACTGGAACATTCTGAACATCTATTGAAATAATTGCTAGAATTTTTTAATTACGCTATGTTGTAATTGTGTTTATTTCATGTAGTTTTCTGCAAACTAAATTATGTTTTACAATTCAAACAGACTGCAATTCAAGTTTCATTTTCCGCGATTTTGCTAACAAGTAGTACTGAAGAATTTTAAGGGTTCCAGTCAGAGGTATCATTACTTTTGACTTACGGAAATGGCTACTTTTTTATAGCATTAAATGTGGAAATTTAGACAGAAGACATAGATATGCCAGCAAAAGTCACTAGTAGTTTTCCTTTGATTAAACATTTTTTTACTGACGTTGGAAATTGACTAATAGCTAGTAGGCTGTGAAAAATGAGCGTTCTTGTTACCGCTATTGTTTCTGGTTAGAGCTAATATGTTGTACGAAATTTTCATAATCTTGCCCCGTTGCTCTAGTTAGTTTGCATCTTTCTACTAAGTTAGTTGGTTTCTTCCATATTAACGAGCTTTTGTTTATTTTTCATGGCCTGCTAGGTTGCTTGCACGCAGGAAAACTGAAAAACACCGATTTGACTGAAAATTTGAAATAAAATGAAAACCAAAAAAGACTGGTATCGAGTATGCTATATCGTTAGAAAGGTAATGAAATATTACATTCGATTTTTTAAACCAAAATAGGCATTGCCATTTAAAAAAATCAAGTTATCTGTGATTGAAGTTTCCTTAATTAATCTACTGATTTCTCCAAGTACAAAAAGAATTCAATTTTAGCCGTCTGACCTAAGGTGACGCATTTCATGCTTAGTTGTACCGCAAAGTCACGGCCTTCTAAGTTTTATAATCGCTGCGATATTCAATTTTTTTCTGATACCTACTTATACCAAAAATGGTGATTTGCGCCTAAACGGTTCGTTTAAAGTTCCATATGTGATACATAAAGTAACACTAAAATTGATCAAGGAATCCAAATATGCAATAATATATAGGGGGTTCCATTTAAAAAAATGTAAGTTTGATATGAATCACCCTGTATAAACGTCAAAATTTAAGTGAAAATATTTTTACGTTATAGCCCTCAATGGTCCCTACCATGATCAAGTGACAGATTTTTGAAATATTTTTTAGTAAGCCCACAATCCTCCGCCCACGCACTATTGGCCCACCCTGTATAAGCTGGAATTCCTTACACTATTTAGGACAACAGTGGTAGTTGATTTTGCTACATTTATTTTTAAGTACAATTTTTGTTTTTAATTTGATAGAGTCTAGAATAAAAATGATCATTAACCATCTAAAATATGCGCACGAGGATTTCAAGATATGGCAATAATAAAAAACGTCTTTATTTATAATGATACATTATAAATGGGCGAAGTTTATCCTAGACTATTCTTCCACTTAACCTGTTTTGCATACATACATATACATATGCAATTTACAAAAAAATTGCAAATTTAGAACAAAATAACCCAATTATATGCGAAGGAGGCGGTGTTTCAAACTATATTTGAAATTAGTAAGCCTCTTACAAAAATATAAAATATGCCTCCTGTTTTTCAATTCATTTGGTATAGAATTGTTGCACAATGATACTGCATTATACGTAAAAGATCTAGTGTCTTGTGGCAAGGCGAATTTACGTGGAAATCTAATGTTTCTGTTTGAATGAATTATATCCTGTCCAGATATGAGTTATAAAGTATAAATACAAAGGCTTTCTACTCAATTTATTTTGTGAACTATTGTAAGTAATGAGTATTGCAATAACTTTTCAACGTTTATCCATCTCATATTATTAATGTATGTCAAATGTAGTTAAACTGGTCACATGACGGCAACAACATTTCTGAACTTGTGTAAATGTTTTGCTGTAATCTGATCTACGGGATAATACAACGCCATACTATACTGTATTTTAGAAATAACTGATTATTCTCACAAAGATTTCTAATGAATTTAGTCATTATATGTTTGTTAGCACATAGTTGGCCTTAGTACCAAATAACAGTTTTTATCTACTCCCATTAAGTTAAACAGCCATTACTTCTGAACAGGTTACGTGTTGATTTACAGCACTCGCCTACGACTAGTGCTGCAAACTTCAACAGCGTGAGTTATTACAGTCATTACCGTTCATTGACCAATATACTATCAACTACGTTAGCGATATGTTCACGAAATCTCAGTGTTTCTTTAAACAAGACACTCAGGTTTTTCACGCAGTTTGTGAATTTCAACTGAAACTTGTTCATACAAAATTGTATATTTGCTGTAAAAAAGTAAATTTTGGTTTTAGGGCTGAATCGCAAATCGTAATTGAGTTTAAGGGCCAAATGATAAGTATACTTTGTGTGTCATCAGCGTATTCATTATTTTTCATACATTA
The DNA here is from genome assembly GCA_951848785.1 of Callosobruchus maculatus. Taxonomy (NCBI): domain Eukaryota; kingdom Metazoa; phylum Arthropoda; class Insecta; order Coleoptera; family Chrysomelidae; genus Callosobruchus; species Callosobruchus maculatus. The sequence goes on along the minus strand of CATOUR010000212.1, from coordinate 216,789 downwards.
ACAGTCTTAAAAAAATGGGATGTATATGTTACGGTTAAAGTGTTTACTTTGATAGTTTATATACTAGCTGGATAGTATACAAACTATCTAAATGTCTCGTTATTTTGATGGAAAATCATATTTCAACTAAAATAGCCATGAATATTGGTTGGTTTGCATACTAGCCAGCTAGTTTATAAACTATACACGATATGCCGCTAAAGTATATACCACAAAGACATCACACATATTAACCAGTGTTTCTGGTCAGTTTACAAAGTATCCACATCATGTGGATAAAGTATGCACCTAATGTCTCTAGTAATACATAACCAACTCGTTGGTTAGTATATAAACTAACCAATCCTCTTTGGTTAGTATGTAAACTAACTAATTTTCTTTGGCCAATTCAACAGAAAAGTGAGGTTATGTTTATGGCAAGTGCAAGTGTATGACGTGTTGGTATTGTTTACTGTCGTGCCTTGTAAAATTTGTTTAAGAACAGGTATCTGTTACCAAAAATGGATCAGCAACAGCAATTTGAAAAGTTACTATTAGAATGTTACGAGAAAAAGTACCAAAATTCAAAATTAATGAACGACAGTGTACTTCTGCAACATATAAAGAGAATACACGAACAAGGACCTAACACCTAATAAGAAGATTGATTATCATGTAATGAATACTTATGATTTACAGAGAATCGAATCATCTTATGTAATCTTATATAAAAGATCTGGAAAGATTATTTTACGTTTGAGTGAAACCTATGATGTCATTAAAGCTGCCCAGGGTCTAGAGATTTATTGTATATGAATATTTTGTTACACAAATAGTATTTCCGTTTGTTTTACTTATTTTTAAGTAATTATAGCAATTGTATGTTGTATCTATGAATAAACTTTACTATTGATTAAAAATTGTTTTTGTAAACTAAAGTAACCAAAGAGGATTGGTTAGTTTTCATACTAACCAACGAGTTGGATATTATGTAGTACTAGAGATATTAGGTGCATACTTTATCCAAATGATGTGGATAGTTTGTAAACTAACCAGAAACACTGGTTAATATGTTTGATATCTTTGTGGTATAATACTTTAGCGGCATATCTTGTATAGTTTATAAACTAGCTGGATAGTATACAAACCAACCAATATTCATAGCTATTTTAGTAGAAATATGATTTTCCATCAAAATATATACTAGTTGGATAGTATATATATATATATATACTATATATATACTAGCTGGATAGTATATAAACTATCAAAGTAAACACTTTAGCCGTAACATATATAGTGTAAAACGTAGGGGTCCCAGTACAGATCCTTGTGGAACGCCAGATTCTGTCCTTCTAGTTGATGACACTTCATTTCCCAATAAAAATGTTTGTCTTCTACCAATTAAATAATGCCGAAACATACTTAAAGTTTCTTGACATTCCCAAAAATACTTGAATTTTGATAATAAAAGTTCACGGTTAGTAGTATCAAATTTTTTAGAAAAATCGAGGTGTAATAAATCTGTCGCGTGGTCAGAAAATAACAAAACTATACCAAGTAAGAGATATTATCTGTAGTCAGAATTTCATTGGATATGATAGCTAAATCCAAAATGTTCACCTAATTATCTCATGAAAATACAGTAGGTATGCAAACTAATATTTTTCAAATTCAATATGATTTACAGAATATTACAGTGGAGAATCAAATAATTTCCAAAGTGTACCATCCCTGGGGAATCACATAATAGTCTACAAAGGTCACTATAATGTACCCTCATTTGATGATCAGAAGCTCATAGGTCCTTCAAAAGAAGCAATGCCCATAGATAGTGCCTGTCCTGATGGGCCTAACATGATTCCTCTGGGTATAAGTGATGAAAAAGCTGAAAAGGCCAAAAAAGAGGAAATTGCAAAAAAGACGTGGAGTGGTTGGCTGAGGAGAAATTACGAAACTCTTAAGAATGCCATTAATCAGCAAGAGAATAAAGGGTTGAAGTTGTCGCTGATCATTATGACGGGATGTGTTATAGCTATGTTTTGGTATTTACAAATACAGGTAAAAAAACATATAGAATTCGTGAATAATAATTCTAACCTACTTTGGTATTATTGCTGTTTTTTGTGGATGTCGGTCAATAATTTAAACTGCACTCTTCTTCATGATGTTTAGGTTTATAATAATTAACCATCATCAGGTGTCTGTAAATAATAAAAATATTTTGTATATATAATGATAAAAAATATATATTACATTGAATATGAAGGTAGAAATATAACGATAAATGTATATATAACATTTTTAAATATAAATTTACTTAACATATTGTGATAGGTAGAATTAATAAATTAACATACATGAAATAAATTTGCTACGTCAAGGATAAAAATATTCACAAGCCTACTTATATGAAACGTCGGTTACATTTCTGTATATATTTTTTTATGAAAGCTTCTACGGGTTGAGAGAGCTGAATGATGACCTGCACGGCGTGTTTAAGATGATATAAAGTACACAGATGTTCTTAAAGTGGTGGTACTACATTTCAGAACAATAGGGTGAAAGTTTTGAATCCATTTATATATAAATATGGTGTGTTACATTTTACCAAGCTTCAAAAACCTTTATTAAATTTATTTCATATATGTTAATTTATTCATTCTATGTATCAAAATATGTTTAGTAAATTTATATTTGAAATTTAATATATGTATACATTATTTATAGTTATATTTCTACCTATATATACAATTTAAAGTCGTTTTTATCATTTATAGACACCTGCTGATGGTTTAGGTGGGATAGACCGAAACATCGTGAAGAAGAGTGTAGTTTAAATTATTGACTGATATCCACAAAAATACAGCAATAATTTATAATCGCGGTCACTATAAAAATAACTTCAACTACTAACATAATTGGAAGGGATTGTAATATAAGAACTATTTAGTTTTGTTCGTTTATTGATTTGTATGTTTTTAAATATCCGAAAGAAAAATATGTATAAGATGTGATTAGAAAGTTGATATGCTGTTTTAATGAATTTATTTGGAAATGTCTTTTTAATAGTAATTGTCAGCTGTTCAACAACTGAATTTTTCTACTTGTTTTGTACATTTACAGCCTCAGTGGTGTATTCTCGCCGCCGTTTATTTGAAAACTTCCCACCCCGGATTTATCGAAAACCGCAGATTAAAAGAAAAAACGCCGAGACACGTCAAAATATTTTTCAAGGGGACAACTGTTTAACCCATTGTACCCTGTACCCCCAGGATCATCCCCCTAAAAATTTTAAATGACAAGGTATCGAGTAATATCTTGTTTCAAAGGTATGTTGATGTCATTTATTTTGACGTTTGATTTTTTAAAATCGGTCGATTTGTTTTCGAGAAAATTAGAATCTTTATGTATCTTAACTTGTTCAAATAGAATACAAAAACATACGAAAATATCATTTTTCATTGCAATAAGTGTTCAAATGTTGCATAGACGCAGTTAGGTGGGGGCTCGGGGGGGGGGGGGGCTTAGCCCCCCAAGAATGAAATTAGCCCCTCCAGAAATCCTCAAATAATTCGTTCTGTTGAATCTTTGTATTTAGGGCGGGAACTTGAACCCCAGATCCAGGGACTTAAGCCCCCCCAGATTTAGGAACTTAACTACGCCTATGAAATGTTGCCTGTTATTGGCTAAACAATGATATACATATATAGTTTTCAAATTTCTGACGGGCAGTTTGAATGACCTTTGTCAACGCATTATCGAAAGCTGCCATAATATCCCACATATTTCTGCAACTGCCCGTCAGGAATTTGAAAATCGCCTATATCATTGTTTGGCCAATAACGAGCAACGAACACTTATTGCAATAAATAGTGATATTTTCGTGTATCGTGTATTTGAACAAGCTAAGATACATAAAGATTCTAATTTTCTCGAAAACGGATCTACCGATTTTAAAAAATCAAACTTCAAAATGAATTACTTCGACATACCTTTAAAACATGGTCTTACTCGATACCCTAGTCATTTAAAATTTTTAAGGGGATGATCTTGGGGGGGGGGGAGGTACAAGGGGATGAGTAGTTTTTTTAAAAAGTTGTCCCCCTAAACAAATCTTTTGACGTGTCTCGGCGTTTTTCTTTTTAGTCGGCGGTCTTCGGGAAATTCGGGGTGGAAAGTTTTCAAATGAACACCTATGAAATGTTGTTTAGCCATAAAATTATAAAACTTTATTTATATATCTGCTTTATATAATTTTATATAACATTCCATTGATCTGTTAGGTTCGAGAAGTGCAGAATATGTCCCAAAATGGCTCAAGAACCAGCCAACATAGTTCCTATGGTCAGAACAACAATGTAACAGCTTTATCTGAAGAGCTCCCTAATGGTCTGGTTAAGGTTGGAAAGATTACTTTTCATCCTGAACAGTTGCTTGGAAAGGGATGTGAGGGTACCTTTGTTTACAGGTAATGAATTTAAAAAAATAATGTCTATCTTCAATGTTTGATTAGTAAGGATTGCCGCCCAGAAAAAATAATTCAAAGGTAGAACCACTAAACAAGAATTTACAATAAGGCAACTGTTCTTTCAGGGGTGAATTTGATAGTAGACGTGTTGCTGTAAAACGTTTGCTACCGGAATGCTTCACTTTCGCTGATCGAGAAGTTGCATTATTGAGAGAAAGTGATGCACATCCACATGTAATACGTTACTATTGCACAGAACAGGACCGAATGTTTAGGTAAGAGAATTTGTTTGGAAAGTTCATTATGCCTTGCTGACCCCAAATTACATCATGTCTTGAAATATAGACCACCTATATACCTTTCATCTTGATACAAAGTTTTTGGCATAAAGCTTAATAAATAAGTGGATAGCTACCCCAGCAGTTTTTGTTTTTTTACGAACCCTCAAGTGGAGGAGGAGTATAGTAAGCTTGTAAGTGTAGAGAGGGCCCTCATTTAACATTTCCATACTTTAAACCATAAAACCAAGGGAACTTATGGACAAGAAACTCGTATAGATGAGAAAATCTTGGGGTTGTGGCCAAAATTGTGAAAAGAGACTATGAGTCACTGCATAAAGGAGACTTTGGTGTTAACTGCCAGGCTTTCGGCAGTGTTTATTGCCATCTTCAGGGCTTTCTACAATAGTTAGAAGAAAAAACATCGAGTTTGAAAATATTATAATAAACATTTATCAGTATACTTAACAACGTTGAGGTTTATCAGTATACAGTATTGCATCTTAAACCATAAATGTTAACAAATTTATTTACCATACATGTCAACGGGTCGAGGGACATTGACTATGCTTACAGGCCTAATTACTCTTGCACTATTTTCTTACAGGTATATTGCACTAGAACTCTGCCAGGCTACCTTGTCAGATTATGTGCAAGGAAATTGTGATATAATCAATATTACGCCACTGGAGATACTTAAACAAGCTACATTAGGATTGTGTCACTTGCATTCACTAGATATAGGTAAGTATGAGAAAAGTATAATAATAGTAAGTAGCCCCTTTGAACGGGGTTTGTGGGTGAACGACAAGGTGATGTAGTTTGCAGATCAGTTGCTGTAACCATGGAGCGTAGCGTGGTTACAGTTGTAGCAGCATGGCGCGAATGGATCGAGGAAGGTCGAATGCAGCGAGCTAGAGGTTCTGGAGCATATAGGAGAACTACAGACCAGCAAGATCGTCATCTACGACTACTAGCCTTTCAAAACAGAATTTGATCGACTTGAGCGCTTGCTGAAGCTTGGTATGCAGCTATAGGAAGAATCCTTTAAATCCGCATGATGTACCACAAATTGCGTGAAATGGCCATATCCTTCGCCTCTAGTTCTTCCACCTACTGTAAATCATCGTCGCCAACCAATGGTTAGATTGGTGTCAAGAACACCGACAATGGCATGCTGAGTGACATCAGATGGCCCTCTCCGACGAGTCTAGGTTATGTCTGGGGCACACTACGACGCCAGAGCGTTAGATGATGAGGTGAACGACATGATTTCCAGTTTGCTTTTGAGCGTAATGTACACTGTCCTATTAGTTTGATGGTTTGGGGCGCCATTGCATTTAACAGCAAGTTATCTTGTGATTCGTGGCACAATGACGGCCCAACGTTATGTGCGTGAAGTGTTAGAACTGGTTGCCATTCCATATGGCCGAGGGGCCAAGGCCTCGAAGAGGGTTCCTTCCAGCAAGATAATGCAGGTCCTCATACTGCAATGAGCTTCCTACAGGAAGCTGAAGTCAGGGCGCTTCCCTGCCCTCCACGATAAACCGATTTATCGCCAAATAAAAACTATGGGATTGGATGGGTTGCTACATTCGCAATTAATCTGTGCCTCTAGAGTTTATTGAGATTACGAGCATGCCGCGTAGGCTGGAGGACTGCATTCGTCAACGTAGTAGGCCCACCCATTTTTGACCTGTTGTACAACATATAAACTAATTATGGCAAATTAGCTCGTCTATTATTGTCTTCAGCTTTGCCGCATTTCATGAACTTCATTCCTTTTTTCTCAGTGTTGGAATTTAACGTGCAAGTAGTATACAATCTTTTGCAAAATTTCACACGCAGAAAAAGGAAATTTATTTTGTGACTGCCTCTTCGATCCGCGCTTCGCTGGTCAAAAAATAAAACTACATTCATTGGAAACCAAAACGTATACTAACGTTTTGGATGCTTCTGTAGCTTTTTTTTATTGTCAAATAATTAATTTTTGTGTTTTTATTTGTTGAACGCTATGTACTTTTCATTAAGTATGCATTCAGGTTTGAACACACTGTTTTAGCGTTATGTTTTTCTCTTAGTTCACAGAGATATAAAACCGCACAATGTCTTGATATCGGTTCCAAACAGTAAAGGAGAAGTTCGAGTCATGATCTCTGACTTTGGGCTATGCAAAAAGTTGCAAGTCGGAAAAATGTCGTTTTCTAGGAGGTCTGGCGTCACTGGAACTGACGGATGGATCGCTCCAGAGATGCTCAATGGAAATGAGAGAACGGTAAGCCGAATTTTATATTTACTATTTCATGTTTCTCTCTGATTTTATTTGAGAGTTGAGCAAATGAAAAAACCTTAATTATTATCGGTTTGCGATGCCGGCGATTCAATAACAATTATTTATTTATTATTCGCAAGACATGAATTTACATGTATGTCGCTTAATAAATACATACAAACTGACGTATTCACTAACTCAATAATCCAGAAGGAAATCTTTGAGTCTATTTTTAGAAATATATACAGTTTGACCAACTTTTATGTCACTCGGTAGCAAGTTAAAGATCCCTAACATATTTTGGTGACCTACTTCTCAACCGTCATCTGTCATAAGGTACATAAACGATCTCTTTGTCTTGTTTTAATAGTATGTCTCTGACTATTTAAAATAAATTTCTTGTAGTTTGAGAAGGTGTAAGTGGCCATCTCGAATATAAATCATAAGGGAAATGTCAACAATCAACACCTACCAGACATCCTAAAATTCTTTTCTGGTTTAAACATTTTTTTTTGCATATGTTGAGCAACCCCAGAAGCATAACCCATATTTCAGCCTTGGTTCCACTTGTGCAAAATATATTGCTCTTTACTGTCACTTGGTTACTGGATACTTAACAGTTTTTAAGTTTCTCATTACAATAGACTGTGCGTTCAGTTTTGAAATGGCAACTTGACAATGCGCCTTAAAATTAATATAGTAGTAGATACATTCCTAAAAAATGTAGCTGATCATCCAGTACAAATATTTCATATTATTTCACTTTTAAATTTTAACATGAACATGGAACGGCTACATTGATAATAGTAGCAGTTGATTTTAATTGCTGAATTACATTATCTTGTTTATGAGTCATAGAAACATATTGACTTCTACTACTCAAAAACGATTTAATTCAAAAATAAGGAGAGTCGCAACCACAATTCGAACAAGCTTTTAGAAGAATATTATAATATCTTTCAAAACATCGCCTCCCGAAAGCCGATCTGTAATTTGATTATAACTCTTGCAAATTGGAAGAGTAATCCAACGATAGCTGGAGAAAAGAAAAATGAAAACTTATATTTTATTAGTAAATTTTTTTGTTTTGTCCTAATTACAATTACCTAATATTTTTCAGACCTACGCTTAACAGTTTTTAAGTTTCTCATTACAATAGACTGTGCGTTCAGTTTTGAAATGACAACTTGACAATGCGCCTTAAAATTAATATAGTAGCAGATACATTCCTAAAAAATGTGGATGATCATCCAATACCAATATTTCATATTATTTCACTTTTAAATTTTAACATGAACATGGAACGGCTACATTGATAATAGTAGCAGTTGATTTTAATTGCTGAATTACATTATCTTGTTTATGAGTCATGGAAACATATTGACTTCTACTACTCAAAAACGATTCAATTCAAATCAAAAATAAGGAGAGTCACAACCACAATTCGAACAAGGTGATTGAGCAGTATATTATAATACCTTTCAAAACATCGCCTCCCGAAAGGCGATCTGTAATTTGAACATAACTCTTGCAAATTGGAAGAGTAATCCAACGATAGCTGAAGAAAGGAAAAATGTCAATTCCACAATAAATCTAAAGTGGCTGTATCTCAACAATGTGGAGGATTCATCGGTTACTAAGACATATTAGCAATAAAGCCACAATGATATAATTATGTTTTATTAGTCAATTTTTTGTTTTGTCCTAATTACAATTACCTAATATTTTTCAGACCTACGCTGTGGATATGTTTTCCCTGGGTTGTCTGTATTATTATGTGCTATCAAATGGTTCTCATCCATTTGGTGATAGTTTGAGACGGCAAGGAAACATTCTCATGGGAAACTATAACCTTTCTGAGATAAAAGGTCCAGACTGGGTAGTGAATGTACAAAAAACATTGCTATCTGCATTAATATCTTCGGCACCGGAAGTACGGCCTTCATGCAAGGCCACCTTGGAACATCCCATGTTCTGGGATTACAGTATGATTTTGGCGTTCTTTCAGGTAAGCTATTGCGAAAAATTTCAACGAAAAAGCGGTTGTTGCTATATTACACCATTTTTTTTTTGATAAGAGTCAAAATCTGGTCTGAACGTAGTACATCACTTTTGTTGAAATAAAACTGTATATTAACTTTTTATCTATCTCGAATAACATCATATTTGACAAAAATTGATTTTCTCTTTTTTATCAGAGAAAGGCTACAGAGATGATCGAAAAGCTTGTAAATATTTTCAACGGATATGGTTTTATGTATGGGTGAAATGACTGAATGAATGAACGGGAGAGGCTTTATGGTGACAAGCCACTGGTGCATAGGCCTACAAGCGGGCCTTTCTGAACCTCTTACTTTAGGTCCCAAGTCCAGCCCTCATCGCAAAGGTGAGGGTGGTCTTAGTTCCTGCCCATCTTATGTCTCCAGTTTCAAGGACCCTTGAACACAGTATAGACCTCGCCACAGCGTGCTCACTTTGGGTCGCTTGCTACCCCCATCACAGGCAAGTCCCATCTGAAAAAGTTATGGCCACATAGCAGGCTCACAAGTACCGCCCCACCTTGGCCAGAGGTGCTGAAATAAGTTCTCCAGCTGGACGAAAATGTCCAGAGATTCCTCTCCATCTCATAAGAGAGAGGGAGAGCTTTGTTTTTGGGCGGCAGAGCCCAGCGCCCGAGTCTTCGTCGGTAAATCGATGTGTGTATACCAGTCTGACCCTCCCTCCTCAAAAAGGCCTGCCGCTTGACCCCCACTCCTGCATTGTAGTATACTTCACCGTAAATTTGCAGTCTAAGCAATATGTAGAGAAATTATATCAGTCCTCATATGTCAGGATTCACAAAGGACCAACTGTCCTAACTTCACAATTAGAACGCAGACCACCTTGCATGCCCTTGAACTACCAAATCAAATGCAGACAGATTCAGCAGTGCTTCTAGTGCACTAAATGGAGCCGTGCGTACTGCACTTGTTACATTGATACAAGCCAAGCGTTTAATTTGATTTAGCTTTACTTTGATTGTTTCTATCCTTACACATGGCCACCACACAAGTGCTCCACATAATAAGCACGGCCTCACGATTGTGGTATAAAGCTCGGACACCACTTTAGGAGTCAGCCCTCAGTTCACTCCTACAACTCTTCTGCATGCCCATACCCTATAACGAATTATTGTTTGGCAAGGGAAAGAATGCGAGACAAAAGAATGCGGAGAAAAATAGGGCTGTTGTCAGATGCTCCGTTTCAAATATAGTTCACGATCTGCTATTTTCAGTATTTTCCTATAATGTTACTGAACGATGATGAAAATACTCTACATCACGTACCTTCATTACATGTACTGCTGTATAACACATGTACTGCAATATTTTCGATTAAAATATAAAGTTATTAAAGAACAACAGTATAATTATCGCCATATCGCCACCCCAAATTGCTCAAAAATATGTAATAAAAATAATGATGTTCAAAAATAGAAGGTACCCAACGGAATTACTTTTCCAGGAAAGTAAATTGTTAACTGTTGAACAACTGTATATTAAAACTGTAATAAGATTTATGTTAACTAACAGCTGCCATCGCATTTAGGAACCCCCTTTATTAATTTAATCATGAATTTGATTTGATGAAGGCACTTAATATTATATGACCGTATTGATTATAATTAAAATTATATTGTCGAATGTAGAGAACTATTAAGCACACTAATGTATGTTGCTAAGCTTGCTATTATTGTTCTGATTGATAAATAACTTGTGCAAATATTGTAACGCTTCATTAGAACTCGATGCGACATGTACATAACTGGAATTATTGTCGAAATAAATGAATCTAAAAGTTTGCTGAGGAAAAAAAATTATTTCGGAACAAGAAAACGGTTGAAAAGTATTTGGGATAATCTGCCACTTCCGGCAACGCCGCAGGCTGTCGTGAGCTTTATGCTTATTTTTCTAGTGACCGCGACTATAGATTATGGTGGTTTTTCATGGGTTTCTCAACCCGTAGAGGCTGTTTCACAAGCAAAACAATTTTACAGAAATGTAACCGACATCTGAAATTAACACACCTGAAGATGGTTTAGATTAAAATAAACGGAAACGTAGTGAAGGAAAGTTATAGTTTAAATCGTTGACCGAAACCCATGAAAAACAACCAAAAGCTGTCGTGAGCTGAATGGCGGGAGTCAGTCGCTTGCCCGACTGTGTGCCCCTCCCCCCTCCCTTTCCGCCTCATTCGTCTTTATGTATGTATGGATCAGCGAAGGGCGACGAATTGGACAGGCATGGTAAGATTCAGAAGTTATGTGAACGTAGTGAAATGTGAAAGCATGATTCCTTTAAATTATGACCATCCGTTATCAGTCTGGCGTTGGATGAGCAAACGTGCATTAATATACAGGGAATATGGGGGTTACATTAAAAAAAAAGAGAATTTCTAATTTTTGAGTTCTACCTCACCCTGTATACGAGTATGCGTCGGCGACTTTTTTACAGCCTGTGTAAAATTAGAGGATATTTTTTATATTTCCATGTAAAAAAAGTAATTATTGATTCGTTGATTTTCAATATACAGTACGTTCCATTGACAGCGATTTGGATATAAAAATGCTCATAACTTTTTAGAATCTAAATATATGGAATAATATGTAGGGTGTCTCATTTAAAAAATGTATGTTTGCATCACCACGTAATTATGGATCACCCTGTATAAATAAAAATATTTTCCGAGCAAGAAGCATACTTTTATATACAAGTTTTTTCGGTATCTTCTGCAATAGTGGAGTTATCGACCGATCCGGTACTAAAAACTCACCCTGTATAAAAACGGTATACCAAAATTATTTCGTATTGAAAATTCGACTTTACAGCAGAAAATTTAAATAATGACACTGAGCTGGTAGTTGCAAGTAGGTATACATATAAACTGAAAGACCCAATCCTTTATTCTAAATTGTAGGAAGTTAGTGACAGAGTGGAAAAGGCAGAACCTGACAATTATGTATTAAGAGAGCTGGAAAGCAATGGTGAACAGATTGTGAAATTCGACTGGAGGATACATATCCATGAAGAAGTGTCTTCAGACTTGAAAAAGTATAGGAGCTATCAAGGACATTCTGTCAGAGATCTCCTAAGAGCTCTCAGAAATAAGGTAAGAATATGAAGAGATGGTATTCTGCTATAAAATGTTCCATCAAATCAGTGGCGGTTCCTGAAGTTTTGAAACTTGCCACAAAATTTAAAATAGAAAAACTAGTTATATGAAAATTCTACCTTAGTTTGTTGACGTTGCAGCTGCACCCTGCATGTAATAACAGAGTCTTCGATTTCTACAGTTATTTATCAAGAGTTCTTTCTAGCTGGTGCCACAAAAAACTATTTCTTAAGACTAAATAGTCGTCTAGAATGCAAATCGATTCCCAGGCCACTGTATTGAAAAGCCACTGCGAAACCTATTAAACCAAGGCGCTATTCCGAAAACTCACGCGTAAATCTAGTTCTAAAATAAATATAAGCAGTCCTAAATTTAATATAAGTTTTTATTTGATTTAACAGAAACACCACTTTAGAGAACTCAGTACCGAAGCACAAAAACTCCTCGGTGACGATGTGGCGTCATTCACGACATACTGGACAGAACGATTCCCTTTGCTGTTGGTACATACCTGGATCACCATACAATGTGTAGCAGATGAAGAGAATTTCAAGAAGTTCTACCACAGCACACACCGGTACTCGGTGAAGCACTGCAAGGAACAAATGGCTGCGTATGCATCACAGAATCCTGTCAACGTCACAGTGATCAGTACTGAAGAGAAAGATCAGAAGAAGTACGTCCCAGTCAGGTCCAAGATCGAGTACCAGAAAGTTGAAAGGAAAAATTACGAGCTAGTGAAATCGGGAGGACTTTACAGAAATCATGAGTCTCCTGAAAAAGATCCCCCTAAGCAGCAACTTTATTTCAAAGGGGCTCTTGGGAAGAAAAGGAAAAGTAAGAAAATTGATGAGCCCTTAGTATGGGCTATCAACCAGTAGACGCAAGCCAATAACTGATAATAGGAGTGAAAAGTTGAATATTTGATAATGTATTGAAATATCGTCGACATTGGGTGTAGGTATATCGTAGAAAGTATAAAATTTACAAACAGAAGGTAAAGTTGGCAATATGTTAGTTATATAATGAGAATGACTACCCTGTCAGATTTTAGATTTTTCCTTTACATGTTCTGTGGTAAATTTTACATTAAGGTTTTTTAATATCATGTACATTGTACAGGGTCCGGAAGGGCGGATACTTTTTTGAAATGAAAGAGGTACCGTTCGACTCTTAGATTCTATGAACATGAGCCTCTTCACACATGGACAAAATGAGGTTCTTATTTTTCTCGATAACCGCTTCCATCTCACGTGCGACGTTGATTCGTTGTGCATAATCTGAACGCTCACTGAGGCTAAGTTCAGCAGCATGTTGCCCAGAGGATCAAGTTGGACTGCGACGAACGGCTTGTTCAACGCGTTCCACATTTTCAGGGTTTCGAAACGTTCGTGGAGCTCCTGATGGTATTTTTTTGATCAGTACACCACGGATGCGAAGTGCTTCAACCCAATGAAGTCTGGTGTTTCGGGTAGGAATAGCTCGATTCCGATGAATGTTGAAGTGGCGACGAAACTCACGCTGTACAGCGCTAGACTGAATAAAATTGAAGATGATCACAACTCGTACTGGATCATTTTTTAGGACATTCCTATAGTAAACATTGTTTCAGGAGTACTGATAACTTCCCATTAGCTTTCGTGCTAGTGGAACTTTTTTTTCATTCGTTCAAGAAATAATAGTACCTATGTCTGCATAACGTTAATTAACCATAAACTTTTATAAACATTGCTTTGGATAGGAATGAGGTACGTGTAAAAAATGAGAAATAAGCATAAATGATGGTATAAAACATCAAAAGTATTAATCTTGACTGAAACATAACTTTTGTCTGAAATATACTGAATAGTGAGATTTGTAAGAATTGCAAATCTGCCATTTTTAATTACAGTGGTGTTCTAGAGAAAAAAAAATGACAAAGTAATACTCTGTAAACATTTGGCTTTGGTGGTCACCGTTTAAAACAGAATTGCATGTAGTGTATTTTTTTCAGCGCTCATAGTTTGGATGTGTACGTATTTTCTGTGTCTTGTCATCAGATTAGTTTTTTATCTGATATGCACCCAATTTAGAATGTTGAATCAGCGATTCTCAGCTGTGGATATTTTCCCTTAAAAAATATAATGATGAAAAGTGCTCGATTTCAGCTATGTAAGTCAACATATAAGAGAAAAACCTTTTTTTACCGAAGTAATAGGAGATTCAGTCTATTTAGCCAGATGTTTTGGCTCTGATATCGTTATTTAAATCCTATGTGTAAACAGGATGATTATCAACCTATACGTGTTCTGAAAAATCAAAAGCATCCGAAAATATGAAGGTTTTGAGGCTTTCGCGGCCGTCCTCAGTCGAAGAGTTCAGAGGTCTTCTCGGGTTTTTAGGCCGTCGCCCTCGTCTGTTGGACTTTCTTCCTAACGTTTCACTAGCGCGAGTGGCGAGAAGCAACTCCAACAGACGACGGCCTAAAAACCTGAGAAGACCTCTGAACTCTTCGATCAGAAAATATGTTTTCTGCGATATCGTCATACGTATATACACCGTGTCCTAGGAAGAATCCCGAAAAAAAAAAATCGCACTTAGGTTTCGGAATGTCAAGTCGATATCAAAAGAAATTATTCTTAAATTTATTGGCATTTGTTCGAGAGAAAATCAATGTTTGAAGTCTTGTAAATATAATTAATACATGTATGGCCCACATTAAAGACAGCGAAAATCACTTTGGATGTTACAGCTAAAAACGTAGAAGGTCATTAGTAAGGGTTAGCTAGCAAGTCTTTTTAATGTTTTTGTACCTCAACTATCAGATGTTTATTATATACAAATATGTATTTCCGTCATTATAAGCGGCCACACACTACTATTTCGAGATCTAATTAAGGATATTTCAACGTTTTAACTATTTTGGATAGACATATAATTTAATAAACATAAGTCGGTGCCAGTAATCATTCCTTAAAGTATGCGGGATTCGTCCTGGAACACTGTGTATATTTGAGAATTATTTGGGTAGTTGTGCAATGAATCTTGTTATTAAAAACGTTATTCAATGTAATTCATAATTTCCCACCATAAAACTATTGCTGATATCGTCCAGTGTGTTTCAAGTATTTTACGTGTGTGTCTGTTATGAGATTTCATGTTATCATATCACATCAAGAAGTATACGGTTTTTTCCAACCCAGAGTTATCAGATATTTAGAGAGATTTAGGATTAGCCTTGGAATCCATAGGTGGACTTATAATCTTAGAATTCATTTATCCAGTGTTTTATTCTGTTCTCGTCTATCATAAGTAATCAAATACGATGAATCGCCTGTCGAAACAGGCGGTAGCGTTAACAGCTGATTGAGTCAGTATCATGTTAATGTTTTAATATTAAGAAGAAATGTGAGCTAGCTATGGGCCGCACATTTGGAGTTGCTGTAGTTGTCAATAGTGTATTTGGTAAAAAAGTGGCTTGATCAGTTCTTTTCCCTGACATCTGTTGAATCTATGTCATATATTCATGTATAAAAAATTACAGAATTTTCTTTGACAAAAAAGATACGTTGTGAAGCTCGTTTAATTCTTGTAAAATTCTGGAATTATTTAAGAACAATGCATTAATTTGATATAATGGTTCTTCGGTGTCTGAGACATTGAACTACATCTTATTTTTTAAGTCGACTTGTTAGTTTCAGAAACTCAGATTCTGATCTGTGGTTGGAATAAACTTTAGAACTTCATTGTATCATTCAAAATATCATCAGCTTTTTATTCAAGTTTGTTTTTTCAATATATTTTGTTGTTTTGTTTTTTTGGGCTCTTGTTATAGTTTATCTCACTGTGATATGTGCCATGCACAATAGTTGTAATTTTGCCGTTGTCTTTGTAATTTATTTTAAGGAAATAGGACAAAGACAATGTTTTAAGGATAAGGACTGTACAAAATGGTAATTGAATAAGTCTCGAGGTTTGCTCGTTTCATCCTATAGTTCTAACAAAACAACCGTTGAAGTAAGTCGATATGTTTTGTTGTTTAGCCTTAAAAATTTATAACATTTTATACAAATTTTAAGTTTTCGTGAAGAAGGTGAAATACACCATATGTTGTGTACAACATACACGATTGGCAAGCAACTAGAATGCCGATATAAACGCATCGGACGCAGATAGCCGATTACTTAAGGCGGGTTCTCACGATTCAGTTTCGCTGAATCAGTGATACTGACAGATAATGAACGTGATAACACATTTTCATTAAAACTGATCAGTGGGTTTGTACTTTCAGTCAAAGTGAAAGCCAGTCCTACTTTTCATTCATCTTGACTGAATCAGTATTGAAAAATGAATACAAACGTCAAACTAACGTGCGAGAATCTTTTCCGTCATCATGAGAGTCATCAGTTTTAGCACTTCAAGGTTATGAAAACGTCGTTTTCATGAAACTGAATCCGTTAAAATGATTCATTAAAACTGAACAATGAGAACAAACGTCGCTTTCATTAATGCTGAATCAGTCAAACTGATTCAGTGAGACTGAACAAACAGAACCCGCCTTTAGCCTTTAACACGTTGAACAGAGAACACAATACCCCCTACCTTCCACTCTCCACGCGCTACTCGCAGAGTTGCCAGTTGTGCCAATTTCAAAACCGAGATGGCGACCAAAAATCTTAGGTGGGTAGGTGGGGATTGGAGACTTTTGGTGGCGCAAGACTCTCAGTGATTTGGCGAGGTTTGTTCTTTCTAACTTCCATTCATTTGGCTTTCCCCCAAAAATAAGGACTAGCCGCATGCAGCGGCCATATTGCGGTTGTCTTACAATTGACACTGACCATAGTGACTCTTCAAGGAGAGAAAAAGCAGGCAAGTAAAATTGATCCACCTTCGTTATAGTTATTGGGAATCATTTACATATTTCTTATTATTGCGCATGCTCAAAATAACAACAGCCACAAAATTCGTTATTAATAGTTGTCCAAAAACGCTCCAATGTCTCAAAATAACAATTATTTCAAAAGCTGGAGATATACAGATGTGCGTGAAGCTAGTCCCATGCCAGTTTTGATGTAATCTTTTCGGAGTTCAAGGCCTTTTAAGCGGCCTGGGAGTCCAAGAGGATCACAATAGCCCTCAGTTTCTACAATAAATGTGACCTTGGCCACCTACCCATGTTATACTGGGCGTTTCGGTTTTGACATTCACAACCGCGAACTCGCAATTTCTGGTGATTTTCATTCATGCGTGCCAAAGATTGGCGATTTTCATGCTATAAGCACACTTATCACCTGGATACATGCCATACTGGCTTACAGTAAAACGTAAGACTCATGGTAGTATATGGTGCTGTTGTCTGGTGGCAGAAATGCTTACAACGGACAGCCAGAGTGAGGCTGGCGGCAGTGCAACGCTCCGCCTGTTTGGCTATCACTGGAGCCATGTCTACCACACCAACACCAACACTAACCATGGAGAACCTTCTAAACTTAACACCTCTGCACATTGATGTGGAGAGAGTTGCAAAAGTGGACTGCTATCAACTGGCAGACCGGACAAAACGGAACCAGGACCAGACACAACGGGTATCATGGGTGAAATTGCCCATCATCATATACTCGGAATGGTCTCTGACTATATGGTTCCCCAAGCGCACATAGAGCGATCCTTTAACGTCCTTTTCCCAGGCAGGGACGAATGGAAGACGGATGGCTTCATGTCACCCACCGATCTTACGCCATTTACTGATGGCTCCAAGTCTGAACTGGGGGCAGGAGCGGGAGTAGTTGGTACCAATCCAAGAGTTGAAATTTCAGTAAACCTTGGTAGGTATACCACAGCCTTCCAAGCAGAAATTATTGCCATAGAGCTGTGAGTCAGGGAACTAATCAAAAGGCCCCTGACAAACAGATCTATAAAAATCTTTTCAGACAGCCAGGCTGCACTGAAAGCACTGTGCTCCAGTCGGGTTGATTCAAGACTAGTATGGAACTGCATGCACCTCCTCAACAAACTCGGAACGGGAAACAGGGTAACCTTGATTTGGGTTCCGGGTCACAGCGGAGTGGAAGGCAATGTAGTGGCCGACGCGGTAGCAAAAGGAGGAACTGAACTGCGGAAGTTGGGTCTTGAACAAACTTCAGACTGTCGCTTCTGCTACGTGGAGGACGAAACAGCAGAGCATATTCATTGCTCCTGTCCAGTACTGGATAGCGCTAGGTTCCAGACATTTGGATTTGCCCAACTGGAACCTCATGACTTCAAGGAAGTTTCACCCTTCACATTGATCGCCTTCGCAAAGAGGTGCGGACTGTACGGTGAACTCTAAAAAGGTGTGAGCCACGCTAGACACAACTGATTCGCAGTGGAAGGAGGCAGCGCTGCCCCACTCACTCTCAACCTAACCTAACCTACAATAAGACGTGACGTGAATGTGCTCCAACGTCTTACTGCACCTGGCTGTGAACGTAGTGGGAATGTAGGATGTATGAGGGGTGAGGTGTCTTTTTTTGACTGATGGCCTTGCCCGTATGTATCTTCTCTGTTAGTTTCATTGGAGATTTCGTACTCCAGCTCCAACCTTGCCAAACGTGTATGAATAAAACATCATTTTCAATTTCGGGCACCTATCGATGATCTTGTGTTGAAAACCTTTCCAAAAGTGTAATGTTACCAGTATGAAAAGTAGGATTAAGAGAATTTCACCAATTTCTCGACATTACTATTTTTTACTATGATGTTCTTTGATACGCAAAAACTTTATTTTGTAAATAAAAGTACTTTATGTGGAACGCTTTTTTATTCATTTATTTCATTCCTATTTGAAACCAAATTAATATGATTCAAAGGACTGAGTTTATTGTGTTTCTTCGGAGAATATTGATTTATGAAAATTACACTGTACGTAGACTAAACCAGTTAGCTCGGATATAAAAAAATGATAATCGTATTATGTAGTTATAGATTCAAATTAGTCTTTGTTTAAAACTGACAATACAGTAACAATGTCCACACGGCGATGTATGTTTCCGGAAGATTGAGATTGTGCGTCCTGCGCTCTCACATCACATGTCTAGTCGCGTGAACTTTCTAAAGGTGCATTTAAATTGTAGCGAACGAACGAATTCGTTCATGTTCTCTCGTTCGGTTGTTTGCTGTCGTTTAAATATGAAGGAGCATTCGACGATTTTCCGTGTCACCCTTCAAAGACGTTTAAATGCGAACCATGAGATGAGCGATAAACTTCGTCAGATCCACTTTCAGACTTTTTGCGGTATCTTCTGTTTGCCTTTTTCTTGCGAATGAGGCAAGAGTGGAATTTGTTTTCTTTTTCATCTCTGCGATATTTAAATTCATCTCTGCAGTTCCTCTTAAGCATAATTTTTGTATTCAACATTTTATAAAATTCACACAAACACTTCCTATACACGACGATTAAAACAAGCAATATATCGGAACGGGGCAGTAGTAAGTCCGATTCAAAATTATTAATGGGACACCCTGTATACTTGTGCCTTTCTGTGTTTCTCCCGATAAGACAATTCCAACAAACTAGCACACCTGGGGTCTAAAGTGATTAATAGCTACAGGTACTTAAGGTGGTTCGTCACGTTTTCGTCACGTTTTATAAACGGTTTATATTTCCAGTAATAGCTATTTTTTATTGATGTTATATTGTCATGCCTTCTAAGAGGGTGTACTTCGTTGAATGTATATGGTTTTTTCGAGGATTGTGGGTATTTTTTGTACTAGATTCCTTGAATTTTATTTCAATAGTATTTCAAAATATAGCGATACTAGAACTTTCTAATTTTGTTATAATTAGTGACACAATATGTCTCGACTGACGCTAAGTTTTTTTGAAAAACTTGATTTTTCAAAAAGATACTTTGCTTAGTTTTTTAATTTATTTCTTTTTACGCCATTTCTGAGCGTAGCACAACCCAATCGTAGATACTCAATCAAATAAAAAACACTTTTTTTCAATATCTCTAATACTAATGGAAAGATTGATGAAAAACTATCAAAAAATCGGTTCCGACACGCCTCCCACTGATCCGTCCTCCTTAGAGTGAGACAGAGAACTTTAGGCTGGCCGATAACAAGAAATAACCGGCTTGTTGCCAAACTGTCAAAGAGAAGGATATTCCAGGAAATAGTTACTGGAAACGTGTTTATGAGTTATGCGGATATTATGTGATAAGCGATGTTACCATATATACAGACGTGTTACTCTACCAAGATTTAAAAGCCATAAATCATTTCCCCCTGGGTCGTCTGGGTCCGCCTGCCGGCTACCTGCCTCAGTCGTGGAACGTGAGTCACCGGGCGTGGTTCGCAAACCAGTAGTGGCGATAGATTCCTCGGTATTTTATAGGCGTAAAATAAAAAACTATTGATCTCATTTTGACTGCTTTGCCGATTGCAGGTGTTCAGTTTTTGTGGGTTTTTTACCTTGCTCGCAAAAAATGTAAACATACTCGTATGTTTCTGACTATCGGTTTATATCTTATAGCATAAAACTGGTAGACACGCCACTGATTTTGACCAAGGCGTGTACTACGGCACCCATACTTCTCTTTTTATTACCCATCTATTTGCTTATTGGTAGGTAGACGGCCATCGTACCTGTCAGGTCGTTTTTTGGCTGAATCTCGGTACAATAAACGGATAATACATTTGTCTACATAATATATTCACATAGCAATGTACAATTGTTTGTTTTTTTTCATTCTATCTGAAAACTGGAAAACACTTATACCTGTGCAACTATCCGCGTGCCATCACGGTATCTTAGATGAATAGCTAAAGCAAATGATATATCGATTCAAAAAATGATACATGAATTAGTTTTAGAATATTATTGTGGCTTCATAGCAAGTTGAGCGGTGCCCCATGGGTCAAATAATAAGAAATCATAGTTACTTCCAGGCGAGTTCTTGTTTGAGGGATGTCTCGCGTCGCGTCGCCGCCGCGCGGCGTCGGCAGACGTATGGCGTGGAGCGGCACGAGCACCGATAGCGCGTAGCGGCCGGCGCGGCGGCGCGACGGCTTTCGCAAAGCGTTTGAGGTGAAGCCGCTAAGAGTGACCCGCCCGTATTATAACCCTGGTGGTTACAAAGCTGCCGCCGCGGACCCCTTTTTTATATGTAGAGGTAGTGCTGTATACCACAGAAATAATTCGATTTTTTCCTTGCAATTTGTAAATGCTGAGACATAGGTATATACATTGTCTTCTATTCTTCTCCAGAATATTTATTTAGTTTTGTAGTGAGCAACTAGTCACTGTCAAAACCGATACCAAATTTAGAAACAGCCAAAGTGATCAAGACGTCCAGTGGTGGAATCCAGAACCCAATGTTGTATGTGTGCCCATGGTAACCAGATTCTTCCAGCATGCATGTGTACCAACTCAGAGAGAATGAAATCAAACACAGAAATGTTATGATATGGTTTTTTTATTATTTGCCTCCCAACATCTGCCCTGTATTTACTAATCATGAGTGCTGAGTGTTTATGGTATGGTTCCGCCACTTGACTCCCGTATCCATCAAATCATGAGTGCTCTGCATTTCATACATTTCACTGGTGCAGCATTCACACTGACATGCCGAAATATACGATTCAAAAATGTCTTAATAATAGTGGTAAACTGGCTCTTGCTATTGACATTGTACAATAAAGAAATGGTTTTAAACATACACAGTCTAAATGATAAATAATAATAATACATGGTGGGCTAGATCTCTGTTTAACGTCAGGGAGAGAAATATGGATAGAATGTGGAAAAGTGTAAAATATCAGCATATATAAATAAATAAATATAATCAAACATATAAAGGAGTAAATAAAGGGGGTAAATGGGATAGGGTATATAAAATATAAACATAGCATCACAAGTATAGCAGCATAGCAAGCATGGTATCTAAGCGCATAAATAGATCAATAAATAAATTTAAACAATAAACAACATATAAAAGGGCTGGTTAGAGGAAACCGTATAGTTCGTGAAACACGTGAATCAACCCACTTCCAACTTGGGTAAGTGAATAGGCCGTCACGGCAGTCGCCACGGTTTCCACAACCATAAAATAAATATCGTATATAAATAAAGGGGATCAGTAAAGGTTGAAATAGATACATCTAAATAAGACAGAGTTATCTCTGTTCACCACCGGCCTGCAATACCTCAGGACCTACCTAGAGTAGACGTAAATCAGAGACCCAACACTATTTAAAGTCGTCTTAAAAGCTCGGATATATAGTATACATTGTGAAACACTCCAAAAATAGTAGCCAGACCACATTAGTTAATAATACAAACTCAAAAGACAACATACCTGCAAATATTCGTGAAAAAGACTCAAAAACCCTTCTGTTGAAATTTTGGTCTCCCGCTTGTTACGTTTTTCAAAAACAATCCCCCAGTCGTAATTATTAAACAAACTATCAACAAAACTATGGCAACGAATATCACAAGCCACTAGTTTATTAGTTTATTCCAGTGACCAAACACAACAACCAAAAGCATCACAGAACAATATCTTTTTCTGTGAAAACGGATTGACAATTTAACACAGAATGAAAGGAAAGGAAGGAAGCATTACAGAACAGTAGTACAGAATCACAGATGGAAAATTAATATAGAAAGTCACTCATGGTCCGACAAGTATCAAAATATCTGAATAATATAGAATGTAGTAATAATCAAATAAATTACTTATCTGAACTTCATCAAGTCACTTCATAACTATACACTCATACACTTAGATCTTACATTTTTTATAAAAATCATCCGTCGATGACATCAATGTCAAACTTCGGTCACGTGACCGCTAAAGGTGCGTTCTAACGTCTGGCAGCCAGGAGCGCGTTCCGGATCACCACAAACGCCCCTTTGGAAAGGTATCCAAAGACGAAGGAGGCTGGGTAGCTTTCCAACATCCCTTAGTTCCTGGCTGGAAAAATTTTCTTGTAGTTTCATGGCCTCCGGAGCACCGCGTCGATACATGCAACAAGAAAAATTCAATCAGCAGATTTATGAAATTCAAATAGTAAATAATCTTCCAAAACTAGAAATGAGAAACAACCAAGGACTTCAAAGAACACACATGCATTTCTTTTAAGTCAGAATACTTGAGAACAATTCAAACAATTGAAAACTTCAACCAAACATTAGACTGAAAAACTTCAAGTTGGAAATATTAACTTTCCACAACATTCACCTGTGTGTGGGATCCACAAAGTGTAAACATTAGAATAAGATAGGCTTGACACACAGTGTGGACCATAATAGAACTAAAAGTCAGAAATGTACTTGACTTTACCTCGCCCCTAATGTAAAAGACCAAGCAATCACATCGGTTATGATCTGGCAACATTGGAGCTCGCTCCTCAGGTAAAACCAAACATGTGTTACGACCTGGCAACATTGGACCTCACGCCTCAGGTAAAACCAGTCTCATGTGTTACGATCTGGCAACATTGGACACTCGTGGGCTAGACAGCACAGTTCGAAAGAGGCCAGCCGTCAGCTGTCTAGGTAGACTTCACAAATGGCATTCTTGACGTAACACATCTCCGAATGTATTATAAAATTATAATATTTATTGTGACTAATGCACAAGGGAAAGACACAAATAAACAATTCCAGACAAATGTCAGGATTTAATAGCAAATCACTATAACCCTGGATAAAATGAAGATAAAGAACACACAATCCTAAGAAAGTTCCAAACTGTTTATATTTTCGGCTGTAGGCTACCTGAAAATGACCTTTACTTGTTCTTAATCAAGCTCCACGTCCCTAGAGGTGAGACCATGCTGAAAAAGAAAGCTTCACGGACACCAAGGAAAAAATAGTATCAGATATAGAATAGGAAGAGTGAAGAAATAGTTTTGTGAGAAATGGAGGACTCCACACAATGAAGTGTCAATACCTATGGAATGGCCCCGTCCCATTTAAACAATGTACCACTTTTGCGGACGACATAAGAAAGAGAGGTCGGTGAGAGAGATAGAGCTAGACAGCGAAAAAGCATGCATAAGAAAGAGAGGTCAGTGAGAGAGATAGAACTAGTCAGGGAAAAGCACAGCTTCCTCCTAACCAGCTATGTGGCGCGTCGGCAAACAGTGTTGCCACAGCCGACTTTTTTTGGAAGCGCGAGGGAGCGGATCAGGCGAAAAAAGGGCGAAATATCGCTCTAAAGAGCGGGCATTGGCAACCCTGTCGGCAAATCTTCTACAAGCATCCCTGACTAGCGCTATCTCATTCTAGCCGCAAACGAGTGCACGCATGCCCCTTCCATAGGTATTGACACTTCATTGACTCCACATCACTTCAATTGCAGTGTGTTTACCAAAAACTGAGGTAGAGCAATGTTAAACCTAGTTATGGCACCAGAGGAAGAAATTCGTATTGAAGAGGAGTACTGACTGACATACTTGAAGCAAAAAGCAAAACAGTAGATGGATATCTTTTAAGAAAATTTAAAGATCCCTGAAGACTTCGATCAGCTGACACATTCGTCATATGTGGCTGCAATGGTTTCAGCAAACTAGCCTGTCCACAGCCTAAGAAAATAAGAAATATGTTATTATAGTAAAATTTGTCATAGAGAGATAGCGACATTCCAAACATATAAGATTTTAAACCTCCCTGTTTCTCAGAGAACAAACAATAATATAAAAAAACAGAAGTTTAAATGGTTGATAGGATATTAAAAATGAAACTGACCTGCCAAAGTGTCTGTGAGAAGCTATAACATGGCTGATGGTTGTCTTCGAAGATTTTTCAACTGGTTGACGTTCTTCTCAAGGAACAAGGGCTTTCTTGCTATCATACTCTCTGATTGATCAGGAACAGGCGTATCACCTCTTGCTAAGACTTGAGAAATTTGAGTTCCATCTAACTCGCTCAGATTCTTATTGGTTCTTGGTGTAGAATCTTGGTTCTCCATCGTTCAGTATAGATCACCCTGCAAACATTGCTACGCAGTATCACACTTGACAACAACAAAAGATCTTTCATGATTAATAAACCATACCTCATCTGAAATTAGTACACAGTGATATGCTTCCTTCGCAACAGCAACAATTTTGACCAGAACAACCATCTCCGGGCCCTGAGACAGTCATCCTGGTCACGGCACCAATTTTGTAGTGAGCAACTAGTCACTGTCATAAACCGATACCAAATTTAGAAACAGCCAAAGTGATCAAGACGTCCAGTGGTGGAATCCAGAACCCAATGTTGTATGTGTGCCCATGGTAACCAGATTCTTCCAGCATGCATGTGTACCAACTCAGAGAGAATGAAATCAAACACAGAAATGTTATGATATGGTTTTTTTATTATTTGCCTCCCAACATCTGCCCTGTATTTACTAATCATGAGTGCTGAGTGTTTATGGTATGGTTCCGCCACTTGACTCCCGTATCCATCAAATCATGAGTGCTCTGCATTTCATACATTTCACTGGTGCAGCACTCACACTGACATGCCGAAATATACGATTCAAAAATGTCTTAATAATAGTGGTAAACTGGCTCTTGCTATTGACATTGTACAATAAAGAAATGGTTTTAAACATACACAGTCTAAATGATAAATAATAATAATACATGGTGGGCTAGATCTCTGTTTAACGTCAGGGAGAGAAATATGGATAGAATGTGGAAAAGTGTAAAATATCAGCATATATAAATAAATAAATATAATCAAACATATAAAGGAGTAAATAAAGGGGGTAAATGGGATAGGGTATATAAAATATAAACATAGCATCACAAGTATAGCAGCATAGCAAGCATGGTATCTAAGCGCATAAATAGATCAATAAATAAATTTAAACAATAAACAACATATAAAAGGGCTGGTTAGAGGAAACCGTATAGTTCGTGAAACACGTGAATCAACCCACTTCCAACTTGGGTAAGTGAATAGGCCGTCACGGCAGTCGCCACGGTTTCCACAACCATAAAATAAATATCGTATATAAATAAAGGGGATCAGTAAAGGTTGAAATAGATACATCTAAATAAGACAGAGTTATCTCTGTTCACCACCGGCCTGCAATACCTCAGGACCTACCTAGAGTAGACGTAAATCAGAGACCCAACACTATTTAAAGTCGTCTTAAAAGCTCGGATATATAGTATACATTGTGAAACACTCCAAAAATAGTAGCCAGACCACATTAGTTAATAATACAAACTCAAAAGACAACATACCTGCAAATATTCGTGAAAAAGACTCAAAAACCCTTCTGTTGAAATTTTGGTCTCCCGCTTGTTACGTTTTTCAAAAACAATCCCCCAGTCGTAATTATTAAACAAACTATCAACAAAACTATGGCAACGAATATCACAAGCCACTAGTTTATTAGTTTATTCCAGTGACCAAACACAACAACCAAAAGCATCACAGAATGTTGACACTGTCAAATTGCAATGTCGCTTGAATATTTCTCTAAAAATATCAATGAAAATAATGCTTGCGGGCCACCCCGCGAAAATCTAAGTCACATAGAGCCTATTGTTATATCAGGCGATGCTAGAATCGACTGGAATGCCGAAGTAATGATGGAGGAAGGGCAAGCTATACTGTCTATCCCGGATCCAGACCAAAGTTCTGATGGTTTTATTAGACCGAAGAAACGAAAGGCGGTAAGAGCAGCTATACCTAATAGTTCTGATACCAATACAATTCAAGTCACGAACAAATTCGGAGTTTTGACAAGTAGTGAAACTACGGATGACGTTTTATGTACTCAAAATTCCACCAGCAAGACTGTTTCAAAGAAGAAAATTAGGATTCCACCCATAGTTGTAACGGGTCATATTGAAGACTATAAATCTTTCACTGATAAAATTAGGTCAGTCATTAAATCAGACAATTTCACCATCAAATTTAGCCGAAACAACGTCAAAGTAATGCTGCCAGATGATGACAAATACAAAATATTAAAGAACGAGTTTTCCTTAAGCAATACTCCATATCATAGTTATACCAGCCATCATGACAAAGTGAAAAAAATTGTCTTGAAGGCGGCCCCAAACATGGATCTTGAAGATATGAAAGAAGAAATATCGAAGAACTTAGACGTAAATGTTCAAGATTGTATTCCCTTGAAAGGCAAGACAGCTATGTCCCATTCTTATTTATTAACTGTACCTCACAGTGTAAATGTAAAAGAAATGACCAAACTTGACGCAGTATCTAATGTTAAAGTGCAATGGCAAAAGTTTAGCAAGAAGCACAATTATTCTCAATGTTTTAAATGCCAAAGGTTTGGCCACGGTTCTAACAATTGTAATAATATACCACGCTGTGTTAAATGCGGCAAGTCGCATGTTACTAAAGATTGTAAGGAAACACAAAAAATCGGATTTAGTGTATATTGTTGCAATTGTAGTGGTGGCCACACAGCAAATTATTCCAAATGTCCAGCTCTGCTAAACTATTTAGAATCAAGGAACATGTTTAAAAATACGCAAAAATCTAACCAACCTAATAATTCAAATGCTGTGATAAAAAATCCCAGAATAATACCAAATTCAAGTTATGTTACACCTACTAAAACCTTTAGTCAAATCACAAATAGCAAACAAAACCCTACTATAAGTAATCTTAACAACAATAACATGGACACTAGTTCAAACCTTACAAATTTTAACATTCTACTGAATGAGTTAAAAGAACTTAATAATATTTGCAACATTGATAGAATGATCAAAATTGTTAGAGAATTAAAATCCGATCTTGCTGGTTGTCAAAATGAGATCGATAAACTGAATGTTCTACAGAAGTATGCCCTTCAATACTAAAAAGTCTTTAACTATTTTAAGCTGGAATTGTAATTCCTTAAAGAACAAATTTAACGAGTTAAGATCGCAAATATCTTTATTTGACTATGATATTGTGTTACTACAGGAAACAAAATACAAGAATGATAACAAACCACCGGCCTTGGCTGGATATCATCTATTATTCAAAAATAAACAAAACCTTAGGAGAAACGCTTGTGGAGGTCTAGCTATTTATTATAAGAAAGAATTAGAAGCAGATGAGATTAGCTTTAATGATTTAGGTGATCTGGAGGTTTTAGGAATCTATCTTGGAAATCATATAGCCATAATAAATATTTACAATAAACCAGAGAATTTGATAAATGAGCTTACTATTACCAGTATAATGGAAAAATGCAATAAGTCCATTGCAATTGGGGACTGGAATGCCAAAAATATACTTTGGAATAATAATCAAAACAATTTAAATGGACTCAGACTTGAGCAAATATGCGACGATAATAATTACATTTTATGTGCACCAGATTCAGCAACAAGGTATAGCTCAAATGGATTATCAAAATCTACTATCGATTTTGCGGTAGCTAAAGATGTAGTTGTTAGTACCATAGATGCTATTAATGACTTAAATTCAGATCATAGACCTATAGTTGTCAAAATAAATGAAGCAAATGTGAATATAAAACCACATAGAATATTTAAGGACTACGAACAAGCAGACTGGCTTAACTTTAGAAGGCATCTCAACCGCAACATAACTATCAACAGAAACATTGACTCAATACAAAAAATTGATTCAGAAATTCAACGACTGACAGACTTAATCAAAATTGCAGTGGACTTATACATTCCAAACTTAGCTCAACATAAATATCAACTTCCTGAGCATATAGTAAACCTAATTAGGGACAGGAATAGAGCAAGAAGAAGATTCCAAAGATTTCCAGATATTAGTAATAGAGTAGACTTAGATAATTTAAGTAGCATGGTGTCCGCGACATTAAACAGTTTTTATGAAGAAAAATGGAAAAATAAAATTAGAAAAGTACAACAGAGAAAAGAAAATGTTTGGAGGCAAATTAAAGCGCGTAAAAATGGGGGTTCGCTTTCTATACCGCCATTAGTAGATGGCAACACTTTAGCCCATAGCAGCATTCGTAAAAGTAATATCATCGCAGATAAAATTTATGAGAGTCATTGCATGACTGAACATTTGTCTAATGAGGCAACTCAAGCGGTCGTAGATGCTGCTCTACTACAACTAGAAAATGCTACAGTTATTACTCCTGTTGAAAATTTCACATCACCTAAGGAAATATTCAAAATTATTAGAAACTCTAAACCTCTCAAAGCACCTGGATATGACGGAATTCAAAATAAAGTTTAAAAAAAGCTACCACAGAAAGCAATAGTGCAACTTTATTATATTTTTAACGCTTGTCTGCGACTTATGCACTTTCCAGATATTTGGAAACAAGCTATAGTGCTACCGTTTCCCAAACCTGGAAAAGATAAAGGAATCGCTAATAACTACAGACCTATTAGTTTACTACCTGCAATTGGGAAGATTTTTGAAGTAATTTTGCTACAAAGGTTGAAAACTCATAATCACGAAAATAATATTATTATTGATGAACAATTTGGCTTCCGACAGAATAGAAATACTGAACTTCAATTAGCGAGAGTGGTAGATAAAATAAAAATTAATTATAACATAAAACATACTACCTCCATGCTTACCATAGATGTAGAAAAAGCATTCGACACCGTATGGCATAAAGGCCTTATCTACAAACTCATACTTCAAAATGTTCCTTTATATTTAGTTAAGCTAATAACAGAATTTCTATCCTGTCGTAACTTCAAAGTAGCAGTAAATGATAAACTGTCTGATGTTAAAAGTATTCCTGCCGGAGTTCCACAAGGTAGTGTGCTATCACCTGTACTTTTCATACTTTTCGTTAATGATACCCCAAAAACTGATTTCACTGACCTAGCCATGTTTGCAGACGACACTGCGATCATGGCTAGCTCAAGGCGGACACATATAGCAAATCAGAGATTAAACAAACATTTAGAACTATTAGTCGAATACTACAATAAATGGAAAATTAAAATCAATAGTGATAAAACTGCACTCATTAACTTCAGTCATAAGGTTCGAGAGGCGAGTTCAAACATAGTGAAAATGAATGGGGAAACTATTCAGGAAAAACCTGTGATTAAATATTTAGGCATACATCTTGATAAAAAACTGACCTTTAGAGAACATATAATCCAGCTTAGAAGAAAGGCCGCTGCCGCAAGGCGCTATATACCCCTATATTTATGTGCATTCCCCACTTAACCAAAAATTAAAATTGCAACTGTATAAAGCATACGTGCGAAGTATACTGTTATATGCAGCGCCAGTTTGGAGTAGTGCAGCCGATTATCTCTACCGAAATTTAGCTGTAGCCGAAAATACCTGCCTTAGAATAATAGCTAATAAAAAAAGTCATCAAATTAGCAATAGGGAACTACATAGCTTATTAAACGTCACCCCAATTGGTCATATTATATTTAAAAACACTGAAAAGTTTTTCAATGATAAAGTTAAAAAACTAAACATTACTGAAAATATTGGACAACATTATGCTTGCGATGTGCCATTTCGCATTAAGCACAGACTGATAAATCAATTACTAATTGATTATGCCGACTAATCATATTAATGTCAATTAAAAATAAAATAAAAAAAACAGACAAAGATATATTTGAAAAAAGAGAAAAAAAAATCAAAACATAAAAACAAAAAAAAAAAACAAAAATTACAAAAAATCCAAAAAATATATATGCTTTAAATCTGTTCATAAGGTGTGCCGAAAAAAACCTTTTAGTTTGAATATTTCTTTTACTTTACTGTAATATAAACTTACACTGTTAGATTATAAAAACTTATTTTAGTTGGTTATTAGGTACAACTGTTGAAATTGTTAAGCAGTTAGATATATTATACTGAAATGGCAATAAATCATTATTATTATTATTATTATTATTATTATAAAGCATCACAGAACAATATCTTTTTCTGTGAAAACGGATTGACAATTTAACACAGAATGAAAGGAAAGGAAGGAAGCATTACAGAACAGTAGTACAGAATCACAGATGGAAAATTAATATAGAAAGTCACTCATGGTCCGACAAGTATCAAAATATCTGAATAATATAGAATGTAGTAATAATCAAATAAATTACTTATCTGAACTTCATCAAGTCACTTCATAACTATACACTCATACACTTAGATCTTACATTTTTTATAAAAATCATCCGTCGATGACATCAATGTCAAACTTCGGTCACGTGACCGCTAAAGGTGCGTTCTAACGTCTGGCAGCCAGGAGCGCGTTCCGGATCACCACAGTTTTCTGGAGACTGTTCTTCTTCTTCTTCTTCAGAGTGGTTGTTATTAGTGGTTTGTCTGCATTTACCCGTAGTTCGCCTTCATCGTTTCATTGTTCATTGTTGCTTCATTTGTTGATCACTTGTTTTATTTGTTACATACGTTGTATTGTTGTTGTGTAAACGCTGTCAAAATCGGTCCAGTAGCTAGGTACTGAAATTACGATAATCATAATACATTATAATAGTCCGCTGATGTTTGTCCACATCCACGTCCACAGGTATATCTTCAAAGACAATGGTCGAGTGGGCCTGTTTTTTGTATTCTAAGTTCTATGTGAATACAAAAATGGTTGCAGCTCGCCCTTCAAGCAATTCTCCCAGCGATCCTAATTATTAATATGCTCCTTACCGAAAAAAAACCTAAATATTATTAGAAGCCCCTAAAACGCTAAAAAAAAAAAAGAAATTAGGAACTGTTCTGGTAATCTTCATTTTTTGCATCCGACAGAAAATTGTAGCAGCGGTTACTGAGATGATGCGAGTAGAAAAATGACGGCAGATAGATAGAGGGGCAGACCGACTAAATCAGTGACATTATTAAATTTTCATTATGGCGTGTAGACTCCACAAAACGTCAGAAAACGATCTCGATACGAAAAAATGTTGCCAATTACAATACTTACTCATCTCACCTGTGTGATTGTGTGGAAGTAATAAGTAGTTGTAGTAGGTAGGTATACAGTATGTTATGCTAATACCGCAAATGTATTTTGCTCCTACGACCCATCACCAAGCATCTCAATTCATTTTAGCTCTTTTTTACCTGACTACATAGGTACATATTTTCAAATTAGGTATTCATCATATTCTTTGACTCATCAGCCAAACAGCCAAAATTTGCATTCTATAAATTCTTAAAAATACTAGGTACTAATATTCAATTTCATTTTTAACCACATGTCACACCCTGTAAAATGTTTTCAAATCGCTATCGTACATAACCAAAATAACCGTCAACCTTATACCTGATCAAATTTTCAAACTTCCAGCAAAGACATACATACATACCTACATTGAAAAAATTTATCAATAGTAAGGAAATACCAATTATCCGAAAATAAGATACACAAACCCTCCTATATAATGCCCACTTGCGAAATAATACAATAGTTCCTAAGCCTAGCCATTCCCCAATTCAAAGTTTACAGATTACTCATAACGTCAATCGTCATATCCATCGTCGTTGGCATATCCCAAATGATGGAATGCGGACCGCCACGTGTGCTGTTGCTTCAGTTGCTTGGCCTTTGAGGGACAAGCCGACCGATTTTTTGTTGACGGCACGGGTCTCGGATCGGTGTCCACAAAGGTTATCGGACAAGAGGATCCCGTCGGGTGGTTCTTTGAGCATCCTTGGCAACATTGCTGTCGGGGCCATGGCTCTTTTCTATATTTCTGGCAGAAAATAGGAGGAGCTTCTAAATAATGCTGGGTTGTGTACAGATGCTGCCCTCTCGCGGATTTAGCTTACTAGACAACGTGATGAACCACGTTAAAGGATGATACCACATAACTGTTGGGGTACATGTTATAATCAATCGTAGTGGTACAATCCTTTAAGTACCTGCAGCACTTGCGAGTTTGTTGGAATTCTTTTATTGGGAGGAACACAGAAAGGCACTAATATACAGGGTGTCCCATTAATAAATTTGAATCGGACGTCACGTGACCAAAAACAAATACCTCATTGGGTAACACAATGACCAGAAAAGATACAGTATTTGCTCTACTTTACACCTCCAAAATTATAATTCTCTACTACTGCCCAGTTCCGATATATTGCTTGTCTTAATCTTCGTGGGACACCCTGTATTTGTACAGCTCAATCAGCTCAACAGATTTTATTTCATTGGTCCACCCAATTGTTTAAATTTTGTTATCGCCTATTAAAAACAAAACACGCCGAACGAATTCACTTGTCCAACTACACTGTTTACATTCAGCTCGAACATCCTTTGGTGATTTGCTGAAAAGCCGACAAGCATCGGAGCACGTGCTCACGCTCCTACTGGTTCGCCATTTAAAGGTGCGTACACATACAGCGAACGACCTAATTCGTTCGGATAACGTGTACGTACCAACGAATGGGTTTGTACGCATTTCGCAGAGCTTCGCTCAAAGAGCGGTAGATCAAAGAAAATTCGCTGGAGAATTCGTTCGGATTATTGATATGTGGACGTCTCTGCGAATTGTTGTCTCTTGACAGATAGTTTATGGGTTAGGTTAACTTATATACTCTATGTCAGTTGATGTTGATTTGAAAAATTTGAAATTTGGAGTGGAATAACACAACTTCGTTGGAACTTGTATCTTTGTATCTAAAACGAGAGTGCTTGTGGAATCCTATTGATGTTGATTATAAAAGCAAAACCAAGAAACTAGATGCCTGGAATGAAATAAGTGATCCACTGAAATGTGAAAGCAATCCTTCCGAACGAATTCGTTCGTTGTATGTGTACGCGCCTTAAATTGAGTTATTTCAACGAACGAATTCGTTCCCTAGTGTTCGCTCTAATTTAAATGCACCTTAACACACTCTAGGCGAAATCTTAAATATTCCTTGTTACTGTAACACCACTAGCATTTGTCTTGAAAGACTAGCATGTGCATATTGGAGATAATAAAAGGCAAATACAAATACAAGATACCTATTAATTGAAATTTTATTATACTAATGATTCAAATAGTCAATTAAATTTGAACATTCAGAATTGATTAACAACTAAAAAATATATGCTTAAATTACTCCCAACGACTCCGCTTTTTTCGTTCTTTACCCGCTCCTGGAGGCGGCATTGGTGGCACTATCTGAGACTGCGCTGGTGGTGGAGTCTCCGTACTTGCTGTAAACTATTATACACAGAATTATAGATCAAAATCCTGAACTTCTATTGAACAACAAGAATTTATAACACGCATTATAAGTCAGAACTCATTCCTTTTTTGATATTACTGTATCGTGAAGTAGTGGGCTGTTCGGCGGGCATTGATACTCTTTGACGCGTTCGCTGCTTGACGTTTCGCCTACAGGAGTGGATTGTATCCTCAGAAGCTGTTACTTGTTCAGCGACTATCAAGAAATCGACGGTTGGCAGAATATAGTAAATAATAACAACAGAGTCATGGGAACACTCGCATGCCTGTTAGAACATGGGTTTGGCTTCTTCTAACCTACTCGAATTTGTTGATTATCATAAAACAACGTTGTTTGATTTAAGGATGCGTGCATAAATACGGCAAGTATTTATGCACGCATTTGGTTTTATTTGACGGTCACGGCAGGGCTTATTCTAAGGATTTTTTGAACTACCCATTGAACTTCTTTTACTTACCGACTATCAAAAAGTTGATGACACATGATCACAAATCATGATTAATAATTAATAAGGCGCACCAATACTTGAATTAAATTTAAATTTAATCGAATAGGCACCTCCATTATGAATTTGGCCATATCTTGTGGGTGAAAAACATAAAAAAACCTACTACCCAATTTTGAATATTCAGCTACCCAAATTATCTTTTCAACTACAATTTTGTGCTCAGTTGTCCGTTAGAATAAGCCCTGGGCACGGTCGTGCGCTTGGGACTGGAGTTTATATAAACAGAATATATTAGTTGCCGATTCATAATAATCACAACAGTTTCATCGCCTAGTCCGAAGACAAGCACGCTAATTAAATCTAAATCTAAATAATATATGGGTATTTCGCGATATATCTATACAAGATAAAGCATGTAGGTACACTTGTCAAATCAAATGATATATTTAATCGTATGAATAAACAAGACCGTGTTGATACAGTTGTCAATGTTAAATAATTAAGGATTTACAGGGTTAAGCATGTTATGACGCTTGTCCAAATCAAATGATATATACTATGTATGTACTAAGGACGTTTTTCATGAAATCAGTATTCCATTAATCGTCATCACTACTGTCACTGCTTTCATTCTGCAAATCAACAATTCTACTATGGAACGGTTCTATGATATTTTCTACTCGATAGCCAAGATACCATATTTCTTCCTCCTCTTTTATAACAACCAATCTTGAATTTTTTGTTCCTTCCTTCATGAAGTCGTGGGCGTTTTTACTCTATTACATCTGTGATACGAAGCGTTATTCATAAATATCACAGAACTGGAATCATTAATAGAGTCGTCTAGTTTCAAAAACCGCTAAATCCAATTTTCAAATAAATTGAACTAGTAGCGCCATCTTATTGGGAGAGGCCTCAGTAATGCTTTAGAACATAGTATATCCTTCAAAACCGTCTAAATCCTGGTCTAAATCAATGTAGATTCTTAAGGTTGGAAACAAAATCCACTAAATCCATGAGAGAATGAGATTCAAATACTCCTAAATCCATTCGATAACAAAAACCTCTTAATCCATATTTTAGCATTTACATGTGAACCATGATCCTTGAGAACAAAACCCACTAAATCCAGGATAGGACGATAAGTAAGTTTTCTGCTGCTTGCATAACAGCCGTACTATCTATAAGTTAACGCATATATTTAACCTAACCTATAATTTGACTTATATGTATACAGCGTGTCCCACGACGATTAAGACAAGTAATATATCGGAACTGGGCACTAGTAGCGAATTATAATTTTGGCGGTTTAAATTAGAGAAAAATGTAGTATCTTCTCTTATTACTATCTCACCAAATGAGGTATCTGTTTTTGATCACGTGACGTCCGATTCAAAATTTTTGATGGGACACCCTGTATATTTGTGACTTTTTATGTTCCTACCGATAAAACAATTCCAACAAACTACACTTGGGGTCTGAAGTGACTAATTCAAGAGCTACAGATACTTAAAGGATGGTACCACTACCATTGATTATAACATGTACCCCTACAATTAAATTACTTTCGTAGTGTTCCATAATGGTAGTGGTACAGTCCTTTAAGTACCTGTAGCTCTTGGATGAATCCGGTGGATGAATCACTTTAGACCCCAAGTGTGCAGTTTGTTGGAATTGTTTTATCGGGAAGAATACAAAAAGTCACAAATATACCATCCATTAAAATTTTTGAATCGGACGTCACGTGACCAAAAACAAATACCGCATTGGGTGACACAATAATAAGAAAAGATACTATATTTCATATTTCAATTATTCAATATCATTTTATTTGTACAATTCATTACAAATAATTGTTTTTTATTTTGTAATGAATTTTTTTGACTTAATATTAGTTTTCATCTTATTTTGTATAATCCAACTGCGCAAAATATGCCATGAAATACAGTCATATCATGTAAATTTCGAAGCAAATCCCTCCAAATCCAAATATACCTCCAAAAACAGCTAAATCCAGAAGGCTTTTCAAGTTTTTCACAAAACTATTAAAGTAAAATTTTTGCCCCAAAGGCCTTTTAAAGCACTACGTTACTGTATATCAATATCTATAGTTACAAATACTCCTATTGCTTTTTGAGACTAACAGCAAATTTTCGCGTTTCCTTAAAAATATTCTTGGAAGGATTTAGTGACTTTTGGAACTAGGCGACTATTATAGACGGCATACCATGTTATAATTATTTTAGTTGTTACATTTGAGGAAGATAAAACTCCTTTCTATTAAGGAAAAAGTTCTGGGGTCCAAGGAATTGAAAATTGATTTGGCGATCGATAGATCTGACGGTTTAAAAATGATGGCTAGATCAGGCTCAATGATAAAAGCACATTATAGGATTTACTTTTCCTGTTCCTGACTTGTTTGGAGATTCATATTAAATGACATAACAATAACGACGGTCAGAACTCCAGAGTACCTTCGACAAGAAATATATTCTACTAGCGTTTGTATTAGTAGACAACCTATGCATGTCAGACTTAACTTAAAAGTGTCCGATGATTAAAATAATAGGTAATAATAAATAATTTTTGAATTTTGTTTGTTTTGTCTCAATTTCAAATTGTATTGTTCTGAAGGATAAACTTTTGAAAACAAAATAATTAAGATTTTAGTAGAGAGTGCCATTTACTGCCAATTTTTTTAAGATTCTGCTTTTTTGTCATTCTAAATTAAATTAACTTGTTCTGGACTGTTTGTTCTCTTGTTCCAGGTAAGTACTCAATCACCGTTTCTTTGTCTTATGCCCAATGCTCGGCCATGCTTTTAGCATAGTCAAAAAAAGTTCATGAATAGATAGTAGATATAGTCCCTTACTTGATTCTGATACTGGGCTCGGAAAGCTTCTTTCATAGCTGACAGTCTGTCTGTAGCAGGCCCCCTTGGAGCGGATACTTTTGGCGGCGACACTGTAGATCCCGAATTAGATACTGAGGAGTATCCCGACGACTTATCTTTGAAACCTAATCCTACGCCGCCCACATTTGGATTGCTGTCCTTCTTCTTGAACCTAGCAGTGAATTAAAATTAAATTATATCTATATAGCATCGAAATATAATTTGGCAAAATAAATGTGACATAAATTGAACTGGATTTTCAGCCAATGGACTAGTATCATGATTTTTTTTGGTTGCATATGATAGAGTACGTCATAAAAACCATCTCATTTTTTTCTCCGATTTTTTTGGGCACAGGAAAGCCGTGAAAATACGGAAAATATTCGAATTCTCCTAGGGCAGTGACGCCACTGCCCTAAAGGCGAACAGCCAATCAAAAGACAGATATGTGTGCTGTGTTGCCGCATTCTGATGGCGCGCGAAATGCCGGAGCTGTACGCGGGCTGGCTCATCTATCTTGTCTTCTGATCCGTCTGCGAGTCGGAGCTGTTCTTGACAACAATGCACTGCTGATGATTCGCGTGGTTGCCACTGATTGGCTGAATTTTAATTCCTTTCTTTAAACTTTAGAATGGAATTACTAAAAAACAAAATGATGTAGAAAGTAACGAAATGCAGCAGTACGTTTATTTTTGTATGCACTAAGCGGTTATAACAATTAAATCATTGTTCTTAACCTCGTGATACTAGTCCATTAAAACCTGAGCATACAGGATGTCCCAGCATAAACTGTACAAACGAGGCTGGGTTAAACTAGACCACAATTAGTTGATAAAACAATATATAAAAATAAAAAAAAATCTCAAAAAAATTGTTTGTCTTATACATATTGACAGTTTATTTTTATTGTCCAGCTGTAACAGCTTGAGCTTAAAAAAATGTTCTTTAGAAATGTTAAACCTACTTCTTTTAGCTTGTCTCATTGATCCCCATCCAATATCCTATCTAATAAAAAAACTACAGCATTCATAGGCCTAAATTTTACCCCACGTTGCACTCCAAATCTCCTGTATTTATAAATTTTATTAATCCCAGGTATTTACCTTTTCGACTTGCTACCATATGAATTGAGAAACTCGGGCTCGGTTGGGTTACTTAAGAGGCGTCTGAGAAGCAATTTGCTAGATCGTAGCTTCTACAACTTAAATGAATTTGTGGCTTATTACAATGGTTCTGATAAAATAAAATCTATGTGATCTTTTTGTATCTTTCATACTGCTCTAGCTATTTTACGTTATTTTTTGTTTGTTTTATATTTGTTTATTCTCCTTGCGTTATTATTTAAATGTATTTGTTTTGTCTTTTTAACTCTACTTAGTATAAATTGTATCTGTTTTTAAATGTGAGGTATGCAATGGCTTAGCTTGTAGATTTTACTGGATCCATAAACTATATCTATCTTTAGCACAAACTTTTCTATATGAAGTCGCTCAGTAGCGTTGCTCATTATTTGTCATCGCTCAAATACAGACCTTTTTTGTATCATAACTGTTTGCTCAGACACTTCAATTTAACGTCTTGTGGAAAACCGTCGCTTACACCGATATTTCAATGTAGCATTGTATCGACATATAGAACATCTTGTGCTAGAAATAGAACGTTCTAATTTTTTTATTGGAGAATATTGAATGGGGATCAATGAGACGAGACAAAAAAAAGTATGGTTATGGGGATTGTTTCTGCTACTTTGTGCAGCGCTAGGCAACAGCGCTTCTATGATTCCCGCCCTAGTTTTTAAATGTAACGGCTGACGGCGCGAGCGCCACTGTCAAGTCAGTTGAAGTAAAATATCTGTCATCTGTCGTTGTCTTATGTCTTCTCCATCCTGCCGCACGGCGTGCGACAGGCTCTGTATTTGCAAGAATAAAAATTTGGCTAATTAATCGAAGTAATTACTGCTGCAAGCAATTGGAGCCTTTTCTACCAGAGTGCAATATTTAACATGGTCCTTCGTCGTCGAATTGTGATCCAGTAACCGTTTGGTGGGACGAAAAGTAAGGAATCGCAGTGAGCATCGCAGCATCACCGTTGGGCTCAAGCCGCCGCCATTTTATAGATTGGTCGATTTTGCATGCACCGCTCAGGCGATTTTCGCCCTCATGGAATAAAAGTTGGAAATATTGAATCTGGAGTACCACCTGGCAGAGAAAAGGTACAAAATCGAAGCAGATCAGCCTCAGACGAGGAAATAAGGCAGTGTAAAGGTCAGGTTAGATTAAATTAGCAGTATAAAAGTGAGTAGGTATCCTTTTTTTGATCCATTTCCTGTTCATATCGCTGTAATCCTTGCTTAATAAGTGAAATGGAGGAGCTAATAAGAAAACGAGGTAGTGTTAGGGCAAGTTTGACTAATTTCAGCAAGTATGTTGGTAATTTAGAGAAACTAGATGAATTAAGCGAGGAAAATTTATTGGATCTAGAAACTAGAGTCAACACCATTGAATGTAGCATGCTTCAGAAGTTCACTGACATACAGGATAGCATAGAGGCTGTTTGTGATGAAGCCATTTTAGATAGGGAGTACACAAATAGGTCTGATTTTGAGGACAAATATGGTAAAGTGTTAGCCTCAGCAAAGAAAATATTAGTCTTTAATAAATACTACGTTTCCACGGGCTTTCAAAACTGTTTTCAAAACGTTTTGGGATTTTGGATTGTTGGTGTTTCCACGATCGATTTCGAAACGATTTTCGAAACGCACTCGAAACGTTTTGAACTGACACTCTTGACAGATGTCATTTTCTACTGTCATAACACTCATAACCTATTTTGTTTGTTTATAACAAATAACGAAATAACAAGGGTTTATCATAAGTCTTCAGCGTAATGGTGGTCTTGAGTTTGAACCTTTGGACACAACAATGCAAATCGCCAAACTGATTATTTTAGTAGTAGCAATGCAGTTTTGGGTCGCGGTCAGAATGTATATGTTAACTTGGAGAACTCAATTGGAGCAACAAAGGGCAAGGGCTGCACACATGCTCATGCAACAATTACTAACAAATTCTGAAAGGTACTTTCTAAGAAGGCAAAGACAAAGAAGAGGACCAAGGAAACTATGGGCAAAAACGAGAAGTAATGACTGGTGGGAGCGCATTGTGTTAAATCATTTTGAAGTCGATGACTGGCTGGAAAATTTTCGTGTAGGTCCAGATACCTTCCGTTTCCTATGTACACGCCTCAAACCATACCTTGAAGCTGATGAAAGAAGTATTATAAGAAAGCCTATAACTGTGGAAAAAAAAGTAGCTATTGCACTATACAAGCTTGCTTCATGTGCAGAATATAGAGTAGTGGCAAATCAATTTGGGACACATAAATCAATTGTTCATAAATGTCTATATGCCTTCTGTAAAGCTGTATATATAGAATTTCAAAATGAGTACCTTGTAATGCCCAATAGTTTCGAGGCAAGTGAAGTAGCTAAGGGCTTTGAGGATATGTGTGGACTGCCTAATGTTGTAGGTGTTATTGATGGTACACATATTCCCATATTACCTCCTAAAGATGGGTATAGGGATTTTGTCAACAGAAAAGGCTGGCCATCATACAACGTATTAGCTATTGTGGATCACCTGTATAGGTTAGTAGATATAAGTTTTCACATTTTTTTATCAAATAATTAAATCAATACTTTTTTCTAGATTTAGATATGCAACTTGCCAGCATCCAGGCAGTGCCCACGATTCAGCAGTACTAAATGATTCTGCATTATACAAGAATCCAACTGAATATATTCCAAACATACCTATGGAAGTTGATGGAGATATGGTGCAAAGTTATATACTTGGTGACCCAGCATATCCCCTACTACCATGGCTAATTAAGGGGTACAAGGGAAATATTTCAATAGAGGAGGAATCTTTCAATGTGTACTTGAACCGTGGCAGAGTAGTAGTTGAAAATGCATTTGGACGCCTTAAAGCACGGTTCAGGTGCTTACTGAAAAGAATCGATATTGACTATAAGTTTGTACCTGATGTTGTAGTTACTTGCCTGATATTGCACAATATGGTTGAAATGAGGAAGGAAAGATTTCAGCAACAGTAGCTTGAGGCTGT
The DNA here is from genome assembly GCA_951848785.1 of Callosobruchus maculatus. NCBI lineage: Eukaryota > Metazoa > Arthropoda > Insecta > Coleoptera > Chrysomelidae > Callosobruchus > Callosobruchus maculatus. The sequence continues at coordinate 175,062 of CATOUR010000212.1, read as the reverse complement.
AAGAGATGCAGAGATACAATTTCCACAGCCAGGTAGAACCACAACAAGACAGTTTGATAACCTTGGAGGTGGCATTTTAAGAGATAAGCTAAAGTCTTACATGAGAAAATTTCCTATCTTAACAACTCGTCTAATGTAACTAAAATGCATGAATGAAGTTATTAGCTCAATCATAATATTACAGTATTTCAAAACACATTCAACTCATAACTCTAGCTAGATTTTAAGCAAATAATCTCTCTGTTGACTTATGGAAACTACCTTTTATAGGAAAATACCTGCATCTCTTACAGCCTCAAGCCACTTGCTGATATCTTTCCTGCCTCATTTCAAGCTACTTTTACAGATAAACATGCAGATTCTGTTTATTGTGAATTCCATCCTACATGCATTTTTTAAAAATTGTAAATTAACTTTGCTAGTATTGCATATTTCTACTACAGCTTCTATATGTTTAGACCTCCATTTAGTGTTAATAATAGTATCTTAATTATCATATACCTACCTGTTTATGAGGAAGTCAGCAATTTAAAAATAAATATTTAATCATACATTGTTGTCTATTTTTTGTACATGTAACTGCTACAGGTGCTTGACCATTTTACTATGTGGTTATAATAATAATAATAATGACATCAAGAATATTACTTGAATTTAAAAAAAAACTTTATTTTCCCAAGAGATAATGTACATTAATTGTTTATTTGTTTTGGTGTGGGTTCCGAATCTTCTTGTTCAGACATGGCTGACTGCACAGAAGAGCTTGGCATGGTTGCCAATCCTGACGAACTAGCCCCCCCTAAGTGTGATGGAGAATGCAAGTGCATGGAGGCTGTTGTTCGTGGTGGTATTTGATTATTGTATGGAGCACCTGTTTGATATTGGGGCATCCAAGGTGATACCGAAAATACAGGATTTGTCAGAATTGATGATATTGTCTGTGACATTGTGGCACTGAATGTGTTAAGCAGTGCGTCCATCTCCTGCTTTCTGGTTTCTTGCCAATGCAGTTCATGCTCTTGCTGTTTTGCGAAAAAGTGGTCAACTAGTTCTTTCTGTTGTTTAAAGAATTCATTATCTGCATTCCTTTGACTAGACTGTTTTGATGTCTGTCCATATATCCGACGTTTTGGTCTTCCTGTGGGAGTTTGTGCTTCAACCGGCGCTACTTCCTCTGGCAACTGTGTGGCTTCTTGGTCAAAATTTACCTCTTCTGACTCCGTAATAAAAATATCTTCAGTACCCTGCTCTTGAATGCCACCAGTGTCTACACCGTTTAAGCCTGATGAGGGTCTTGACCCCAAAATTTCATCTAATAGTCCGTAATATTCACATTCACTGCGTGATTGTCCACTAAGTGCATTATTCCGCTTGCACTTACTATATGCACATTTTAGCGCCTTCCACTTATTTTTTATTTGCTCAGGAGTTTTTGATGTCACTCCCCGCGTTTGCATTTCCTTGTGCACCAAATTGTAAATCTCTGTATTTTTATATTTCTTCCCATCAAAGAATTTTGTTATCTGTAAACTATTAAAGATATCAAGTAGAACTAGTACTTCTTCATCTGTCCAGATGTTACGAATGCCAGACATCCTCGTGATCCACAATAAAAAAGCAGATTTTGTTAATTCAAAATTCAAACCAGAGAAAGTCGACGAGTTTTGTATATGATTCAACCTCAGACACCAACGAATTTCCAATTTCAAATAAACTTCAATATTAGTGACAAGTGACAATACTGACATTAGTGACGCGTAGTCCGTCTCAAAACGTTTTGAAATGACAGCTGCTGATTCCACGGCATTTGGATCTCGATACGATCCCAAAAATTAGCGAATCGACCTTGAACTGGAAACGTTTTGAAAACGAATCGAATTGACGTTTCCACGACATATTTCAAAACTCAAAACGATTTGAAAACGTTTTGAAAGCCCGTGGAAACGTAGTAAAAAATTCGTCAGAAAATGACATAGGTTCTGCTTCGGCTCACAGTGTGAGATCAGAAGGCCACAATTTCATTAAGCAGCCAGAAATTCAGCTGCCAATTATTAACCTTCCAGTTTTTGACGGGTCTCTACAGAATTGGTTAGAGTTTAGGGATGTTTACGACTCATTAATTCACACGAATGATTCAATTACAGACATACAAAGATTTCATTACCTTAGAGCCTCCCTGAAACAAGAACCTGCAGAAATAGTGAGAAACTTAACTTTTTGTGCAGACAACTATAAAATTGCATGGGATATGCTGTGTGATAGATATAATAATGATCGCAATCTAATTCACAATCACATAAAAAATTTGTTTGATATGAATGCAATCACAGCAGAGTCTGCTACTGGTATCAGGACTCTGTTGGAATGTTTAACCAAAAATATTAGAGCCTTATCAAGGCTACAGCTTCCAACAGAGTCATGGGACGTTTTAATCATTTATTTAATGAGCACTAAGCTAGATGCTACAACATCCAGAGAATGGGAGACCTTTAGATTGAAACGGAGCTCAATACCTAATTTAATTGAATTTCAACAGTTTTTAGCATCTAGAGCGGAAATATTGGAGACCATTGAGCATAAACGTACTCCAAAGGTAGGGAGCCACAAGCAGTGGCAAAATTCCAATAACAAATGGCAAGAATCTCGTAGTCTAGTAGCTTCAGAAGTTAAGGAAATGCAATGTTTTTTGTGTGAAGGACAACATTATATACAGGTATGTCCGGAGTTTTTAAAAATACCCATTGAAAAAAGGGCTGAAACTGTAATTGGTCTAAAAATGTGCCTCAATTGTCTGCATAAAGGTCATTTTAGTAAGCAGTGTCGTCGCACACCATGCAAAAGATGCAATAGGAAACATCACATTCTTTTGCATGGTGAAAAGACTGTTAATGTAAATCAGAGAAGTAATGTTAGTACGGCACAAACAAGCACACAGGAATCCAGTGATAATACTGATGCAACAGTAGTACATGCAGCTCAATTCAATCACAGTGATACTTTATTATCTACTGTATGTGTAAAGGTGTTTGACAACTGCAATAATATGCATTTAATCAGGGCTATTCTTGATAGTGGTTCGCAATCTAGTTTTGTAACACAAGATCTTTGTGAGCGTTTGCAGATTTCTGGTGATGAAATTGATTTTTCTGTGAAAGGTATAAACAATTCCCACACTACTGTTACGAAAAAATGTGTTATGAAAATTTATTCCAGTGCCAACAATTTTTCGGTTAATGTTCAGTGTTTTGTGCTACCTACCATTACAGGTGTGTTACCAAAATATAAGCTAAATACTAGTCATTTGAGCATCCCAAATAACATTGAATTGGCCGATCCTAACTTTTGGGAACCACAAAAAATTGATTTATTGATAGGGTCAGACTTATTTTGGCATGTTATTGTAAATGGGCAAATAAAGCTTGGGCGCAATCAACCAGTATTACAAAACTCTAAGTTTGGGTGGCTCATCTCAGGTCCTTTGGGAGATTTACCCAGAAATGATAGTTTTTGCAATTTTGTTAGAACTGTAGCACCATTTAGCATTGAGTCCAATATTCAAAAGGATTTGTGTCGCTTTTGGGAGCTAGAAGAATGCCAGCCTGTTGAAAGTAATTTTTCTGAAGAGGAACAAGCATGTGAGAAACATTTTACTGATAACACTGTACGTAGTGAAAATGGGGCATTCATAGTAAAAATTCCTTTTAAGGGTGATGTCTCGACTTTAGGGAACTCTTTTGACCAGGCCAAAGGGCGATTTTTGAATTTAGAAAAAAGATTGAGTATAAGACCGGAGTATAAAAAACTGTATGTTGATTTTATAGATGAATACATTCGAATGGGTCATATGTCAAAAGTTAGAGAGCTTGGAAAGGACAAAATTTGTTATTATATGAGCCACCATGGATTCTATAGAGAAAATTCTTTATCCACTAAACTTAGGGTGGTGTTCGATGGGTCAATGCCTAGTTCTACAGGCTACTCATTAAATAATTTGCAGATGGTTGGTCCAACCATTCAGCAAGATTTGTTTTCAATTTTGATCAGGTTTAGGAGGCACAATTTTGTATTTGCAGCAGACATTGCGAAAATGTACAGATGTGTATTGGTGTCAGAAAGTGACAGATGCTTGCAAAGAATCTTATGGCGTTTTGATGAAAGTCAGCCCTTAGACGTTTATGAATTAAACACAGTTACATATGGTACTGCGTCTGCATCTTTTCTTGCCATACGTTGCCTCTTTCAATTAGCTGATGAAAATGAAACAAAATTTCCTGACATTGCGGACATAATAAAAAATGATATGTATGTTGATGACTTGTTGACAGGAGCAGACACGCTTGATGATGCTAGTCGTATTTCAAAGACCGTTTTTGAGGTATTGAAGCAAGGTTGTTTCTATTTACGGAAATTTTACTCCAATGATGCTAAAGTTTTAGAATGGTTACCAAATAATGATGGACTTTCAAAAATTGTTGACTTTGATTAGCGTGGAACAGCTAAAACTCTAGGCTTGATATGGTGTCCCAGTTCAGACAAATTGATGTATGATGCAAAGGAGCTACCTGATAATAGTTCTGTCACTAAGCGAGTTATTTTATCTGGGTCTGCAAAGATATTTGATCACCTAGGTTTGATCAGCCCATGCATTATGCTGGTCAAAATATTGCTGCAAAATTTATGGCTGGAAAAGTTAGATTGGGATGATCCTCTGCCATCGCATATTGTTGCAGCTTGGAATGAATTTAAAAATGACATAAAGTCCTTAAATAATCTGGAAGTAAGCCGACATGCATTCTGCACAGACATGTCATGTTTTGAATTGCATATATATTCTGACGCTTCTGAAAAGGCATACGGAAGTTGTGTATATATAAAGTCATTTGACAGGTATGGAAACTGTTTTGTTAACCTATTGGCTGCAAAAGGCAGGGTAGCCCCTTTAAAAAGTATCACTATACCGCGCCTAGAGTTGTGTGCCGCGGTCACAGCTGCCAGATTAGCAGATAAGGTTTGCAAAGCTCTGAATTTAAAGAATGTTACGCGATATTTTTGGTCTGATTCAACAATAGTTTTGGGTTGGTTAAAGTCTGCTCCTAACAAATTAAAGACATTTGTCAGTAACCGAGTTGCTGAAATACAGGACTCAACAGGATCTGATAGGTGGAATCATGTTCCAAGTGAGCTTAATCCAGCTGATCTCCTGTCCAGGGGTTTGAAGCCATCCGAAATAAAAGAGTCAAAACTTTGGTAGCATGGACCTGAATATTTATTGCTTGAATCTGGCTTTTGGCCAAAAAATCCATGTCACTCTGATGTAAGCTTACCTGAATTTAAAAGAAATATTAATACATTGGTCGCAGTTGAAAATGAAAAATGTAGTCTTTTTGAAAGATACTCTGATTTGAATAAATTAGTGCAAATCACCGCCTTAATATTTAGGTTTTGTTCAAACTGTAAGACAAAAAAGGAAAATAGGCAAATTAGTAATCTTACGATTCATGAGTCTGATGTGGCTCTAGTTAAATTAGTGAAAGTGTCTCAACGGGAATGCTATGCGAATGAAATAAAAAAGATTCAAAGTGGCAACTTGAATTCAAGCAGCCGCATTGCCTCTTTGAATCCATTTGTCGATGAACTTGGCTTGTTACGAGTGGGTGGCCGCCTGTCGAACGCAAAGTATGATTTTGAAAAAAGGCATCCTCTTATTTTGGCCAAGAGTCACGTTCTCAGTTCGCTAATAGTTAGTAACCAGCACTTAAAATTGCATCACGCTGGTCCACAGCATATTCTATCATCGCTACGCGAGAAGTTTTGGATCGTTGCAGGTCGCTCTTTAGTAAAAAAAAATAGTTAGACAATGTTTGAGGTGTTTGCGGTTCAGGCCAGAATTGACCAAGCCAATGATGGGTAACTTACCTGAGCAAAGGTTGCAGCCCACACATCCATTTGATGTAGTTGGTGTAGATTACGCGGGTCCTTTTATGGTTAAAAACAAAGCAGGTCGTGGGGCTAAGCTAATGAAATCTTATGTAGCTCTTTTTGTATGTTTTCTCACAAAAGCTGTTCACCTTGAACTCGTGACTGATCTATCAAAAGATACATTTATGCTTGCATTACGTAGATTTATTTCCCGAAGGGGCAAGCCTTCTTGTATCCAATCCGACAATGCAACCAATTTTGTAGCGACAAAGTCCGAATTAAAGGAATTATATAAACTTTTCAATGACAATCGTATTGAGCTTATCGATTCTTGCAATAAGGAAGGTATAGAGTGGAAATTTATTCCACCTCAATCACCTCATTTTGGAGGCCTGTGGGAGGCTGGAATTAAAAGCATGAAATATCACCTGAAAAGAGTTGTAGGCTCTTTGTCGTTTACTTTTGAACATTTTTATACGTTGATCACGGAAATAGAAGCGATTATGAATTCCCGACCTCTTTCGCCCTTGTCTGATAGCCCTCACGATTTATGTCCCTTAACTCCCGCTCGCTTTTTACTGTCACGAGCAGGCAGTACCTTGCCTGACCTAGACCTGCTTCAAACTCCGCCTAATAGGCTGAAAGTTCATCAGCACCTCCAACAAATAAAGCAACATATTTGGACACGTTGGAGTAAAGAATATGTTTCGGAGCTTCAACAGAGGTGTAAGTGGAAGAGTACGCAGAGCTAGCTTCAAACAGGGACTCTTGTCCTGATCAAGGATGACAACCAGCCCCCTATGGTTTGGAAGATGGGACGCGTGGAAAGCCTGCATCCAGGAAGTGATGGTGTGAACCGAGTGGCTACGGTAAAAACTTGCAATGGGCTTGTAAAGCGTTCGTTTTCCAAATTATGCCGTTTACCGATACAGTGAAAACATTTAAGACTGGATTTACAGACTTTTAGGTTGTTAAGCAAGGTTTAAAAGAACATTTAAATTCATTTGTTTTTATTTTTTTATCGTTGTATTTTACATACTCTGTTATGTACTTAAGTATCATTTATGTTGAAAGCTCACCCTTTCAAAGTCTGGGGCCATGTTTCTGCTACTTTGTGCAGCGCTAGGCAACAGCGCTTCTATGATTCCCGCCCTAGTTTTTAAATGTAACGGCTGACGGCGCGAGCGCCACTGTCAAGTCAGTTGAAGTAAAATATCTGTCATCTGTCGTTGTCTTATGTCTTCTCCATCCTGCCGCACGGCGTGCGACAGGCTCTGTATTTGCAAGAATAAAAATTTGGCTAATTAATCGAAGTAATTACTGCTGCAAGCAATTGGAGCCTTTTCTACCAGAGTGCAATATTTAACAGGGATATCTCCTGAAATTCGAAGTTTAGTTCAAAAACAGTGTAGAGACTCATTCACGCCAGAGCAACATTTTGCGACATCGTGGCATGCTACAAATTGAGGCAAGCATCTGCTTGTTTATAGATGATGATCAATCAATTGGAGCTGCATCTTATTTGTTGATCATCATCATCATAGTCTTAACAGACATGTAGTGAACTCGTAATATACATTAAGTCGGAGCTAGAGTATTGCTGACCCGAGTAATATCAATAGTTTTGAGAACTGTAGCTCGCCATCGTTTGCGATCTACTGGCGCTCTTGATACTCATATCCAGCAACTGTTTCATCGTATCCATCCAGCGTGTGGGGGAACGGCCACGTGGCCGCCCATTCGGGGCGTGACCCTGAACTACAAGTTTCTCCATATTATCGCTTCTGTGAATACGTCCGAAGAATGAAAGCATTCTCGACGACACAATGGAGGATGGTCTCTTTGGATTACTGAGATCATCCAGAATGGAAACGTTAGTTCGATGGGAGGTATAAGGAACTCTCAGCATTCTCCTCCACGTCCACATTTCAAAAGCATCTATGCGAGCTCGATCTACCTTTTTAACAGTCCAAGTTTCCGAGGCATACAAAAATATGGAGAACACGAGAGGCTGAACCAGCGACATTTTGGTAGCTTTAGTGATGTTATGGTCACGCCATAATTTAGTAAGCTTTGTCATGGACACACATGACTGTTGATGATGAATGCTGCTAAAAAAACAGCGAAAAAGAAAACGTTGGTAGAAAAGAACATTATTAAGAAATGGCCCAAGACTGAGTTTACTAATAAAAATAGAAGCAGGTGATGGTACGTTATTTCAAAACTTGACAAGAAAATATGGTACGGACTACGGAATATTTACTGCGTGGTTCAGTGACATCGAGTATAAACTTTTAACCATACATATTCAAACCATTTTTTACTGTGGTTTGTAAATCGAGAACCACTTTTTAAATTGACAATGCGATTGTGTTCCCTATGGAATGCACTTCGAAAGTTCTTTATTTTATTTTTGATCTGGTCTTCATCCAGACCGTATTTTCTTGCAAGGCCAAATAAAGCATCACGTTTTACTCTATTGTTGTTATAATTTGAGTTTCGGATATCCCACGATACTTAACGCTTTCTATAGTCTTCGATATACTCAAGATATCTTTCGTTAGATCACTCCATGATAAAATCTTTTGTACGGACGAACAAAATATAACCTAAAAACTGCCTTGACGCATGCGGCCTTGTGACATGCTACAATGTCGCAAGATGTTGCTCTGGCGTAAATTAGGCCTAAGCGACGCTTTTCTACAAGACATTAAGGGTCGGTTGTACAAACACAGTTTAACTCGAGTTCAACTTTGAACCGAGTTCATCCCTAATTTGCTGTTGTACCAACAAAGTTCAAGCGTCGACTTTAGTTCAACCTCGGATCAAGTTGAACGGCCACCGAGGAGCGTTTAACGGCGGTTTAAGGTTTAAAATGGCGATGTTTACGATTACGACCAGCTGATCAGTTTCTAATCTGAATATCAGACGTGAGTGACATAGTCAAATTCGATATTTTCACTTGAGTTAGGTACACGATGGAGTACTTTGACGAACCTTTGACCAAGGATGAGGATTTTCTAGAGTTAATAGACCTAATACAGCATCCAAGAGAACCTCAGAAATTCAGAACACGTGAGGACCATTTCACTAAATGGAATAATAGCAAATTTCGGGACAGATTTCGTTTGTCGAAGGTAGTGGCCTTATTTATTGTTGAGCAAATATCCCAACAAATTTCTTCGAAAACTGAACGGTAAATATTTTAATAAATTTATATATCGATTGAAACTGAGTTACTTCATTTTTTTGGAAACCATGCTTTATCTGCAATGCAGATGGTGAAATTCAGAACACGTGAGGACCATTTTACTAAATGGAATAATAGCAAATTTCGGGACAGATTTCGTTTGTCGAAGGTAGTGGCCTTATTTATTGTTGAGCAAATATCCCAACAAACTTCTTCGAAAACTGAACGGTAAATATTTTAATAAATTTATATATCGATTGAAACTGAGTTACTTCGTTTTTTTGGAAACCATGCTTTATATGCAATGCAGACGGTGCTGCGAGTAGCGGGAGATTTCCTTGGAATTGATAAATCAACGGCTAGCAGAGTTATTTATAAAGTAGCAAGCGCTCTTGCATCCCTAAGGAAAATCTGCCACAGAAAAGTCCATTATAAAATTATTGCTTCTTGACTGACAACCACCTGACAACAAAATTTGATGAATCTCAGAATTTGACAATCATAGACGTGACATTAAATAACCTGCATAACTTTAAACATTAAAAACGAAAAGTAACTAATTTCGCCACCAAATACCCTATATCCATTGCTACCAATCGTCTTTTGATACAGTACATCTGATCTTTCCAAGAACCGGGTTTGTACAATGCGTCAACCGTTGATCCGTGTTCATCGCTGAACTTGGGGTTACTATCGAAATTACCAGAACTAAAACTACTTATTAATGAATACTCCCCAAAAATAATATTTATTAATGAAACACATCTTACACCAAAACACCAGATCAATTTGCCCAACTATACAGTGCTGAGAAAGGACAGACATGATGGCAGAGGAGGAATAGCCACAATGATACACAAGAATCTCCCATACCAGGAATTACAAACAAACATAAACTACGGTCCTTTTTTTCAAATCATGGCTATTAAAGCTGCTAACATAAAATTTGTAAACATATACTGCCCCCCCACCATTGTACTACAAACAGAAGAATACAACGACATACTTAATCTATTTGGAAACCCAGTGCTGATAACAGGGGATCTTAATACTCAACATCAACAATGGGGATCTACAAATAATAACTTAGCAGGACGAAGACTGACTGAAGCATTAGAGGCAACTAACATGATAGTTCTCAATGATGGAAGCAGAACAAGAGTAACTATGGAAAACAACAGCTGTCCAGACCTAACACTCGCAACACCAGACTTAGCACATAAGTGCACTTGGTACACACATGATAACTCTTGCTTCAGTGACCATATCCCCATGATCACAATAGTAGGTGAATCCATACAACGTAACCCAATGCTAACACAACCCAGATGGAACACCAAAAAAGCAGATTGGGGAAAATACACAGAAGAATTATCCAAGAAAACGCCTACAAATGGGTATGAAGACTGGAAGCAGCAGGTTCTAGAAGCAGCTAATCAAGCTATCCCCCGAGTGAACAGAAACGTAGTCTGGAATAAATATGCCCCCAAACCAGTGTGGTGGGACGAATCATGCAACATTAAGTTAGAGGAAAGAAGAAAAGCATTCCACACCTACAAACTCCACCCTAATAGAGAAAATTTCATGAATTACAAACAGATAGCAGCTAGAGTCAGGCGTTTTTATAAAAACAAAAGAAAAGAGGAGTTTAACAGATTTTGTGCCACCCTAAACAGAGAATCACCAATTAGCCAGATATGGACTGGACAGTAAAAAAATTCTCCAACTCACACCACACCAAACCACATAAACCAGAGGACGAGGGACACCTGAGGAGCATTCTAAATAACCTATCCCAGTCAGACAATCCTATACCTGTAACAGAAGACATTCAGTATCATAACAATGGACCATTAGATAACATTGAACTGGAAGAAGTGAAAACGATTTTGTATAAGAAAAAAGAGTCCACTCCTGGGCACGACGAAATAAGTTATCTCTTCCTGAAAAACCTGACTGAAACTCATCTAAAGGCATTGTGCAACATGTATAACAAAATTTTGCAAGAGGAAATAGAAATACCTTCAGACTGGAAAGAGCAAATCATTGTACCCATCTTAAAACCAAGTAAGGACCCAAGAAACCATAACAGTTATAGACCGCTAATCCTAAGTTCATGCACAGGGAAGCTACTAGAGAATATCATCAAGGAAAGGATAGAACATGAATTAGAATCCAAAAGAATGATTAGCAGCCTTCAGAATGGCTTCAGAAAAGGCAGAAGCGGGATAGAAAACTGCTTATATCTATCAATGACAATATATAGTGCTTTTACAAGCGGGGAAAAGGTAGTAGCCCTATTCTTGGACATAGCTGCAGCATATGATAATGTTAACCTGACTAGACTTCTAAAACAACTCAACACCCTTAACATAAATGGAAAAATAATCAAATTCTTATAAAAACTACTGCAGAGTAGAAAATTGAGAATAAAATCATACCATGACGGATTGCTAAGAGGACCCAGATACACAAGTAAAGGAATTCCCCAGGGGTCACCACTAAGCCCCCTGTTATTCAACACATACTTAATGAGCTTAGACCAACTTAATTCCCCAGAAATATCAGTTCTACAATTTGCTGATGACATTCTAATAATTTCGAAAAACATGAACCTCAACATTTGCATCAGAAATATACAAACTGCGGCTAAAAGAGCATATGAAATCATTCACAACATGGGACTTCAAATATCCACAGAAAAAACCAAAGCAGTAATATTCACTAAAGGAAAAATCAGAAACATTCCCAACACAATCAAAATTAACAATGTTGCAATAGAATGGGTAAGCAGTTATAAGTACTTGGGCGTAATCTTCGACACACAGATGTCATGGACGAAACATATTGACCACTGTGTTACTAAAGCCGCCAGAGGTATAAACATCATGAAAAGCCTAACTAAAGTATGGTGGGGTTCAGATCCCAAAACACTGCTTACCATCTATAAGGGAATAGTAAGAACACACTTGGACTTTGGGATGCAGTGCATCTTCAAGACGTCAAAGGCAAACTGGAATAAATTAAACAGAGCTCAATACCAGTCATTAAGAATAGCCATCGGTTGCATGAGATCTACCCCTATAAGAGCCCTTCTATCGGAAGCAGGAGAAGTTCCACTAGACAACAGGAGGATCTGGCTGGCAGCCAAACTAGCAACAAAAATATTAGCAAGAACTGGAGACAAGATTACAACTCAACTGATAAGCATCTACACAACATTTGCTGAAAACCCTTTATACTGGAGGAATTACAGCACACCAGCAATGGTGGAAGGGACAGACTTGACAATTCATTATTACAACTATATATACAAAGCAGACAAATTACCATGTTTTGATTTTCCATACCACTTACAGATGACGAAACTAAACTTCACCAGATTGAATCTTGCTAAGGACACCCACAACAACAGATTATTCATCAATAAAATTCAGGAAGTGGCTCCAGACTACAAGCTGGTATTTACTGACGCATCAGTAGAACAATCCAATCACACATGTGGCATTGGAATCTATTCTGAGGATCTGGACATCAAAATATCAAGAAAGTTGACTAACTATACAGCCATCTCTAGTGCTGCAACCCTAGCAATCAGAGAAGCAGTCAAACTGAGCAAAAACAAATCACATAAAATAGCCGTAATATCAGATTCGCTACGTGCTTTACAGGCAATAACCAAACAGGGGGTGGACAAAGATCAAGATTACATAACACTAAGCACTAGAGCAGAAATAGCAGCAATATCACCACAGAAGGGAGATGTGAAGCTCATATGGGTTCCAAGCCACACACGAATAACAGGAAATGAACACGCAGACAAAATTAGCGCTGGCCGGTAGAAACCAAAACCTTGTATACCAGAACAACTCAATACCTGGGAGGAGCTTTTTAGGACTAATAAAAGACAAACTCTGGAATCAATGGATAGAAAACTACAAGAATGGGCATCAAAATAAGGGACAGTACTACTTGGATTTACAACCCACTCCCTTAAAGATACCATGGTTCTATAATTTAAGGTATAACAACAGAGCTATGATCTCACTGATAATAAGGATGAGGACAAACCACTGCTGCACCCCTACGCACCTCCACAAAATAGGAATGAAGGATGACCCGAACTGTGCCTGTGGAGAATATGGCAGTCTAGACCATATAATTTTCAATTGCGCTCTGAGACCTCAACTAGGCAACAGATGTTATACAGAAGCATTGGAGGTCAGCAAAGGGCCGGCCAACATGAAAACGTTATGCATGAATCCCACATCAAAAGTGATTAAAGACATTGTGCAAGAACTAATCAAAAACAAAATTAAAATATAAATCGGAGGAAAACAAAAACACTGTGAAATATGACGTAATGGAGACAAAACAAGATATTTGGGCAGCTGTCTGAATAGACACGAGTCCACAGGAAGAGAAGAAGAAGAAGAAGGGGTTACGTGATCGCAAGTTTACTGAGCGTTTGTACAACCGGTCCTAAATGGAATATACAATCTTCACTGTTTTCCAAGAGGAAAGCTGTTGCTCAATACTCACCGTTGCTTCTTGAACCAGCTGCTCTGCAAAGCGAGGTCGAGCACCTCCTGCGGCACCCTCTGGTGCGCCTTCTCCAGGTTCCTAACGATGTGCCCCGCGAATTCTTTGTCCTTGGGCGTGAGGAGGGTGTAAGCGGTTCCCTGCATACCAGCACGACCCGTCCTTCCTATTCTGTGGGTGTGGGTGTCTATGTCACGCGCCGTGTCGTAGTTCACCACCGTTCGCACGTGAGGGATGTCCAGACCGCGAGCCGCCACGTCTGTCGCGATCTTTAAACATAACGATTACCAACGATTACTGCCGTCAGAAACGTCAACAGTATATTTGCACAGACATAGACAGTCGAAATTAATAAATGTAACCCATCATATGGATGGCTCCTAAGGGAATTGAGAGTCATTGGTTGCATTCAGCAGAAAGATCTGGAGCCGCTACTTTTGTAGCCGCTATATCTCAACAGTTGGCGTTCTGCTGAAAAGCATTATTTGTACGACTGTCAAATGAGTGGTCACATTTGAGGTTATTAAAAATAAAAAAGGTATGTCAAATTGTATCAAAGTTTTGGACTGTGTAAGTATACCCTGTTACCCGATACTTTAAACTGTCAGCCGTGTCAACAACGAACAGCTCTTCGGCTAGTGATAACCAAAAATACCCCAGATTGTACGTTTTAAGCTTTGAAGGAATACAGGGCTGTACTGAGTGCAAGTACTGTTAATGACGAGTAATTGTCACTTGGTAACGTTAGTGGTGACGTTTTCGTCTATGCTCTGAGGTCTATGCTTATTTTACATTTTCTCGGGAAATCCAGAGTTTCTTTCAGTATATCAGTATGGCTGGTCTAAATGATGATGGCTATGCTTCAAATGAGGTGAGAATGACAATAAAAGCATTTTAAGCTTAACCATACACAAGCACTGAGTTCCTAACATTTCTTTTTACAGCAATGGAAGAAAAATATAACGTTGGAGGGCAACGCAACTGCTATACAAATTGTAAAAAATGTATGCATGAAGATATTTCAGAAAGTTTACATAGGTTCGATTTCCTGAGTAAGAGCTGAACATTACTGAGGTACCAAATGATTAGTAGTTTAATTACATTTTTATAAAAATGTATAAAAATTTTATTATACAAATTAATAAAATAATCTATTTCTTTTTACCAACCATTTTTGCTGCGAATTTCTGGATATTGAAGCAATTTCTTGTTTACAAAAATAGGTCATTCCTTTTTGACAATGAGATATTCAGTAAGAATATTACTAATACGGACCTGATCGCAGGATTGCCAAACAACAGCACTAGTAAAAAATTAAATTTGAGATACGCTTCTTCGTCAGCTGATACCTATCAAATAGACGTCAAGCCAGTTTAAAGTATCAGGTAACAGAGTATAGTGTGGACTTTTTCTTTTAAATATGACAACATAACCTATAACACAAGTGTCATAACATGTGACACTCACAAGGTCAAAAGTAGCTTATTCCGCTCCGCTCCAAGTGAGCGTACTTTTCCATCGCTACAAAAAATGGCGACCGCTGGAGCGGTAGCTGCTAGGTAGCGCACGCGTTCGGCAGAAAATTTGGTAGCTGCTCCGCAACTGTTTAATCTGCTGAATGCACCCATTGGTCTTCACTGGTTCGTAATTAAAACCACACTGATTCGAAATAAACAAAAATGTTTTGCCAACTTTAAACTAACGACTCTTCTACTCCTGTAGCCATTCTTAAAGTATACTACTCGCAAGTACACATCTAAAACTTGTTTTTCATTCAGACTCTATTTACGACATTGCACCTCCAAAAAACTCTTAGACGTGTTAAGACAGCAAGGCTTTTTGTCGAACTAGTTATGTTAAGATGCCCCCTAGAAGACGACAGCCCCAGTAAACAGGCCAACAAGAACATAGTGCTTCTTGCAGGGCAATTGCAGTAACGATGGAGCGTGGCTACAGTTGTAGCAGCATGGCGCGCATGAATCGGAGATGGGCGAATCCAGCCAGCTAGAGGTTCTAGAGCACATTGGAGTACTACAGACCAGCAAGATCTTTATCTACTACTACTGCTGGCCCTTCGAATCCGCACGGTGCCGGTGTACCAAATATTGAAATGGTGAAATGGGCTTCAGATCATATCGTCCGCATCTAGTGCTTCTACTCACTGCAAATCATCGACGCCAACGGCTAGATTGGTACCAAGCACACCGACAACGGCATGTTGAGTGGCATCAGACGGTCTTCTCCGACTAGTCCAAGTTTTGTCTGGGGGCACACGACGGACGCCAATGCGTTAGACGACGGCAGGGTGAGCGACGTGATCCCCAATTTGCTGTTAAGCAGCAAATTACCTTTTCTTGTAATTACGTTATGCAAATGATGTGTTAGAACCAGTTGCCGTTCCCTATGTCCGAGGCCTCGAAGATGGTTTCTTCCAGCAAGAAAATGCGCGTCCTCATATTGACGACCATTGGTTCTTGGGCAGTTCGGCCGGCGTCGACACGCTCCGCCGTCGGCTCCATCGGCGCGCTTCGCTGCTTGACGCCAAGGCAGCGGACTGTGTCGACGCCGGCTGCACAGCCCAAGAACCAACAGTTCATCGGATCATGGCCGCGAAAGTCTCACAAAATACGTCATCATAATGTAAAGGTGTCAATGAGGTTCCTACAGGAAGCTAAGGTGAGGGCCATGAATAGCAAAACTAACGAAAAGCGTCAGCCAACACTCAACACGAGAGCTCGGCGTGTTGGCGAAACGTCAAGCAGCGAAGCGCGCCGACGCCAAGGCGGCGGAGCGTGTCGACGCCGGCTGAATAGCCCGAGAACCAACAGTTCATCGGATCATGGCCGCGAAAGTCTTACACAATACGTCCTCATGATGCAAAGGTGTCAATGAGGTTTCTACAGGAAGCTAAGGTGAGGCCATGAAGAGCAAAACTAACGAAAAGCGTCAGCCAACACTCAACACGAGTGGTCGGCGTGTTGGAAAACGTCAAGCAGCGAAGCGCGCCGACGCCAAGGCGGCGGAGCGTGTCGACGCCGGCTGAATAGCCCAAGAACCAACAGTTCATCGGATCATGGCCGCGAAAGTCTTACACAATACGTCCTCATGATGCAAAGGTGTCAATGAGGTTTCTACAGGAAGCTAAGGTGAGGCCATGAAGAGCAAAACTAACGAAAAGCGTCAGCCAACACTCAACACGAGTGGTCGGCGTGTTGGAAAACGTCAAGCAGCGAAGCGCGCCGACGCCAAGGCGGCGGAGCGTGTCGACGCCGGCTGAATAGCCCAAGAACCAACAGTTCATCGGATCATGGCCGCGAAAGTCTTACACAATACGTCCTCATAATGCAAAGGTGTCAATGAGGTTCCTACAGGAAGCTAAGGTGAGGGCCATGAATAGAAAAACTAACGAGATGCGTCAGCCGGCGGCGGCAGATTTGATCTTCCCTTGAAGTCATAAGCGCCATTTTCGATTACCTTGAATGCTTTTGTTTGACGTTGAAACAGAATATTTGCCACTGAAAAGAATACAGACGTACGCCAGACTAACAACACTATACTCGGCCTACACCAGACCATGAGCAAATGGCTAAAACAGTATACTTGGCGCATGCGCCTACAAAATTGAAATTATGCTGTCGCTCATCGTCAGTTTTGTTATCTTCGAGTCAGGGTCCTCTCTTGGCTTTCAGGATTACCCGTAAATTGAAAAAGTATGGGATAGAACAAGTCGCGATTCACCCAATCCTCCGTCTACGCTGGGCAAACTGGCACGTGCTGTGAACGCAGCTTGGGAGGCTGTACTTCTAGAAGTTATTATCAACCAGAATACCAGCATGTCGCATAGGCTAAAGGAGTGTATTCGTCAACATGGGGGGCCGCCCACCCATTATTGACCTGTTGTATTTTTTATAAACTAATTCTGGCAAATGGGTTCGTTTATTATTGTGTTTAGTCATGCCGCATTCAATGAACTTGAGAGTAGTATAATTATCTATCTATGTATGTATATAAATTACTACTTACGGGTTGTATCTTGGTTATTCCTTCCTCTGGTTGAAATTGTGAAATAAAACACAAATGTGCTTTTCCTCTAGGACGTTTCGTCTAGGTACCTAGACTTCATCAGCAATTATAATGTTAATAAAAAATCTTGTTTTTTAAAAATCCACCCCCCCCCAAATGTCCATAGGTTACTTAGTAAGTAAGGATTTAAAAAAAAAACAAGATTTTTTATTTCAAATATAACTGCTGGTGAAGTCTAGGTGCCTAGACGAAACGTCCTAGGAAAAGCAAATTTGTGTTTTATTTCACAATTTCAACCAGAGGACGGAATAACCAAGAAACAACCCGTAAGTAGTAATCTCATTTCCTAAGAAAACCAAGAAGAAAATTATATAAATTCCTATACTTACCAATAGAGAACACTGGTTCTTTTTAAACGACATAATTACTTTATTACGCTCTGCTTGCTCCATATCACCATGCAACAACAAACACTCAAATTCTCGTAATTTCACATCTCTTGCAACCTAAAAATTGTACTATTACAGTAACCTATAAAATGTTCAGCAGGGTATAGGAGCTACATTAAAGTTGAAGTGTAGTGTCTAACTTTGTGCCGTAAAAAATACCAGTCCCTTGGCTGAGTGAGGATACAAAAAGCATTTCATAAAAGAGTTTCTGGACTTAAGATTTTGGATATATTTGTCCATTACGGAACTTGCTCCCGCACATTAAAGCTGCCGAGGTCGACTTTTTTTAAGACCCCATAAAGATAACTCAATGCATCTAATCTTATACAAACATCTAGCATAGCTTGTCTGATCAGTTGATCTTCTCTTTCGTAAGGTCTAGCGGGTTGATGCCGGAGACTGAGGGCATTATAATGGTATGGTATATAGTAGGGTTATGGGTGCAGACGTGCCCGACGGCCGCTGCAAAGCGTGCCAATAGGCGCCAGAGACGCTTACGCATCTCTAGTCGGCGTCTACGACGTAAGCTGGGTCGCTTACGTCCATCGGCACAACGCGACTCTACGAGTGATGAATCATTACGTTAGATAATATTTCGTCATAATTGATAAGTATTTGTTCCAGTTTTAATATACATATGTATATTTATAGTAGATTAAGCGTTGTGATGTAGACTAGTAAAAAAAAGGGAACACCCAGTATATTGTATTGCTCCAATTCGTAATGAGGTTACCAGTCCGTGCGTGAGATATTGGAAAATAATCATGTATAGGTTTAGGAAAGATTGTTTATAAACAAAGCCAGTGTTCTAAGTATGTTAACAGGATGTGGATCAGATATAAAATACATCGATAGTTTGTAACAAGGAGACATCAATATCCGCCAAGTTCTGAGCATGAACTGTTTTACTAAGGGCTCCGCTAAACAACAAGTATAATACAGTGTGTAACACCAAGTGAGCACACTAAATGGCAATCCCGCCAGTTCAGGCATACTACATCTTCTATCATTTAGGGCACTCATACGATATCAATGAGACACCGGTGCTACCATATGCTTCAAGGGATACAGAGTCCGTTGGGGAAAACGAGAGATGCCGGATTTAATGGACCTACTCGTTCCCCATGTTCAAGCTTGTATAGGCTGACAAGCCCGACATAGCTCTCCTAGACCACCAACAGAAGACGATATTCGTTATACAGTTTTCGGCACCTGCCGAGGCGAACATCATCTCTAAGGAGCAGGAAAAGCGGACCTAATATCAGGAGTTGCTCGGATAACAATGACCAGGATCTGATTACACTATACTGGAGTCCGTTGGTAATGGTAATTGGATGGCTAGGTGGGACGAGGAATACGCTGCTCTCTGCACTGCGCGCAATGTTAGCCGCCAGAATGCAGAAGGCAGTCATCCTTGGTTACCTTCGTCTACTTAGGGCGATTCACGGACCCAGTGATTGCTCACCTCACGGTATATGGAGTAGTTACTGGATAATGGAACAGCAGCTCGGTATGTCGGAGCCCGGGCTCCACCTTTTTGTTAAAAAAATAAGTCTATAGAGCAAAGTAAAGATACAACTATTCTTCTGTTTATAAGGTACAGTAATAACAATAATAATCCAATCTACCTTATCCGTATCAGCGCATAATACGACTTACCAACTCAGCATCAACCTTTTTTGTTACAAAAACCAATACTGAACCAGCAGATAACAGTTCAACCAACATTGTGAATAGCCATTCTCGTTTTGCTTCTTGGTTTGGTAAGAGTAAAACGTGTTGTGTAACATCTTCGTTTGCCTGTCCCATTGTACCTACAAATAATATCTAATTTGAAATTGTGGTACATATAATTTTTTTTTGACTCGAGAGAATCCTTACAATTTTCCGATTTATTCAAAGATCGGCACAATGCACTGAAGCTGATTTGATACATATTGCCCGTTGTGATCATGTATCTTGTACCATGTAAATTACAAATCAAAATGTATTGAAATCTGGGACGAAAAAGTGTACGGCTTTTGAAAACCGCTTCAGTGACGCAAAGCTCTAGTTTTAGGTGTTTTATATTTTTTGATAGGGGGCTGGATTGAGGTAGCCTAGGGACATAGCGGCATTTAAACCCAGAACAAGCAAATATTCACCAAACGAGTTACTCATGTTGATAGATTCACATCCACACATACATATAACACAAAATACATAGTTTTGATTGTTCCATGCAAATTGGAATTATCTCGCGACTATTTCTCCTCGCATCGCTTAGCCTGATTAAATTTGAATTGGAAAAAGTGTTAGATTAATTAAAGAAAGTTCAATAAGTGATAACTTGATTTTCTCAAATGAGAATGGCTAATTTTTTTCATACGATCAAATGCAAAATTTGGTATCCTTTGTAATCAAGGCTGTGAATACTAATCTCAGGTGTTTTCATTTAATTTTAAATTTTCAATCAAATCGGTGTTTTTAAATTTTCCTACCTATAAGCAATCTAGCAGGCCATGAAATATAAACAAAAAAGTATTCACATTTAACAAATCAACTCATACCAGAAACAATAACGGCAACATATCTAGGGTCCAGGAGAAGCTGGAGTACGACAAAAATAGACACTTTTCACAGCCTACTAGCAACTGCAATGTACTAGTAGAGATTAAAAATTTCCAAAACCATTGAAAACTTTGAACTAAAAGTAAAACAGCAGTTGTTGCTGGTAGTATGAGTCATTATTTTTAAAATGTAGTCCAACTCGGCATACATACACCCTAATAGTTCTTTTGCTGAAAAGAGACATCGCTTGGTCACAAAGAGTCCGAGGCGTCCTGCTAGACTCACCCTGAATTTTCCATCTGAGCAAAAAGTTTCTAAATATACAAATGAAAATCGAAAAGCCTTACCTTGCGATATCCTCACGGGACTTTTTAAGGCATCCTTGGCCAACCTCTCGATCTTCTTCTTGAAGGTGGCAGAGAAAAGCAACGTTTGCCTGTCCGGTCGCACGTGGTTACATACAGACCGTACCTGGGGTTCGAAACCCAATTCGAACATTCGGTCCGCTTCGTCCAGTACCAAGAATGTGACCCGACTCAAATTGGTGGCGCCCCCTTTGATGTGATCAATTATACGGCCAGGTGTCGCCACTACGATGTCTGCTCCTTCTTTCAAGGCCTACGGAAGAAGGTTAAGTAATAGATTTCCGGTCAATATTATTAATTTATCATTAATACACAAACACCTGACAAACGATTGGTAAACCAGAATCTAGAATGCTGATAGCCGATGAGACAGCTTAGCCTTTAACATGTTGACGAGAGAACGCCATATACCCTACTTCCTAACGTCTATTCTCTAGAACACGCGCTCATGATTGTCCGGTGTAGCGATTTTCCGCCAAAGTGGCGGTTTCAAAGCCGACTTACTGACCAAAACTTTCCTACTGTGCCTGGATGTGATAGTGGGATTGTAGGATGTATGAGGGGCTAGGTGTCTCTTTGCTTTGCCCGTATGTTCCTTCTCTCTAAGTTGCATTGGAGATTTCCAACGAATTCGAATAGGTAGAAGAAGTAAATAAGAGTTCTATTTGGACCCACTATGTTAAACATATTATAAATATTGTGTTTATCGTTGAGTTTATCAAGCAGCTTGTAGCAGGCAATTAGGCAGGTCAACGACATTTTGAGGGGTTCGTTGAGGGGTTGAGGCAGGTAGACGATCGGACGTAAATAGCAAAGGATTATTTGGCCATGTTGCCAGATCATATCCGGGTAAAGCTATTGTATTTTCGTTGGCTGTGACAATATATATTTTGCAGTCATTGCAGTAATAGTAAAGTTGAAAAAAACGTGTGAGGAAAATCACAAAATAGACTTTTGCTCCAAAGGAAGATACTGATCAATATGTTTGTTATTATACAAGGTTGAAAAATGTGTTTGAAGAAGTTGTTTATTTTGAGGACTTCTATACACAGTTCAAGAAATATATTAACTTAGGACTTAGGTCTCACCATGTAAAAGATATTATAAAAGCGGTAATTAATCCGAGCAATCACAGAAGGCGCTCTATGAACAATTATTTATGAATAATTATTGGGGCGGTGCGGCGGTTAAGTAATAATATATTTCGTATATCGTATAAATGGTAAAATTTCGTTTTAGCGGAGACCGAAATGGGAAATGGGGGTCGAGAATCGTGTCAAATGACTCGCTGTTTGACGTCCTTAGTCGAACGAAACCACTCCCAGCCCGACGAAATGTTGTGGTGAAAAAATACGGCCTTTTGAAGTTTCATTCCCTAACCTAACTTAACCAAACCGGTTGAGTTGTAGAGGTCAAAATGGATAGAAATCGGCTCGGATTGACGTCCTCCGAGTCGAACGCAACCACTCCCAGACCGAGGAAACTCTCCGGTTTCCGGTGCAAATCTACGTGAATTTGAAATTTGGAAATTGCAATACCTTGTCCAACATTTTCATGGGAGCGTTTCCTCAGACTGTAAGTAATCTAATTCTACCCTGGCCGTCAAGCCAAGCCATCGAGTTTGAATAAGTTAGAAGAAGTAAAACGATTTTGTTTGTCCGCACAATTTTAAAAGTAGTGATTCAGCCTTAGGGGCAGCTTGATGATAGTGGAAGGTGGCACACTGGCTGCTGATAAACCCGTATACCCTGGACGAGCTAGGAGGTAAAGGACCCTAAAAAAGGCGATGAATAGAGGAAGAATATAAATAGCAACTTTGTTTAGGTTGATCGTTTTGGGTTTATTGTTATAGTTTAGAGTAAATTTTGGGTTTTAACGGTGCATAAGTGTTAAAAGATTATTTTAAACCATTCCACAAAACTTAATTCCCGCGGATTTCTGTAAAAAATAACATCGTAATTGTGAACACAGTAAATAATAACAACTGGGTCTTGCCAATATACACATGCCTGTTAGAGCATGGGCTGAGCCGAGCCGATTAACACTTGACTGAACCCCAGTTAAACCATTTTGTAACCTCAAAAATTCAACCCGGTAGGTTAGTTACTGAATACCGTAGTTTTTCACCGGAGCGTTTCCTCGGCCTGGGAGTGGCGTCCATAGCATCCACACACAAACCAATCTCATCCCCATTTCGGTTTCCGCTAAATATAAGTCAAGCCAATATTTCTGAAAAAAAAAACGTGACAACGTCGCATCAACGGAAATCCCAATTCCCAGATCTCGACGATCCTTTCCTTTTTTCATCCTTGCTTTATTGTTCCTTTAAGAGTTGTTTACGAGACATCAAGTAGCAAACTCGCCGAGTTACATTGTTTGTTTTGGGTAATCGTTTCGGTGTATTGTTAGCGTTTTGAGTGAATTTCGGATTTTATCAGTGCATAAATAACGTAAGACTATGTCTGCATAATAGAAGCTCCTTAAATCCAGCGGATTTATGTCAATTTATGTAAACAACAACATCGCAAATAAGTGGTAAATAATAGCACCAGGGTCATGCGAACACTCACATGCCTGTTAGCGCATGGGCTTTGCTTCTTCTAACCTATTCGAATTCGTTGGAGATTTCGCATTCTAGCTTGCCAATCGAGTATAACGACTTACTGAAGGCTAATATAAGTCTGTCAGGCTTTAGATGAAGCTGTGTTTTAGTCTGATATATTCGTCAAGCCCCGAGTGACAATTTTTTGCGGCACATTTCCGAATCACAATAACAACACAACATTTAGGCATTTATTCTACTGCCAATTATTATCAATGCAATAACATTTGAATGAATTATTACACGTACAATTACACTCGCTAGGTTTCACTTTTCGATGGGTCACAGTTTTACCGATAAACTGGAAAACTGATTTTCCGCCAAATTAACTGAAAAACGAAGTTTCAAATCGTTTGAAAATCAGGTGTTAAGTACTATAAATTTGTTGTCATGAATAAAGATAATTTTCCTGACCATTTTTAAACATTACCACCAAAAAAAAAAAAAAAAACAAAACACCTAAATGCTTCTGCAAATTGTGTTGAAATGAGCTGATATTCGTTTTTGTCAATATCAAAGATCTAGTTTCTTCAACGTGATGCTAGCCTCTAGGGACTGTACATTTCCCAAGACTGAATAATCCCGGGACTTTCGGGAGGCTTATTAAATTTGTTTTGATCGAAAAGGATCTAAAAATTGCCAAATAATATTAGAAATACTAAAAAAAATAACGTAATACTTTTGAGAAATTAGGCAGGTAAGTCTAAGTACTAAGTGTGGCAACTTAAAGAAAAAGTGCAAAATATGTATTGTAAAATATACAAAAAACAAAATCCAAAGTGAAGTAGTTTTTGAAATAATAATGCAAGAAAGTCAGTTTATTAAGAGAACTATCCTATAATCTTCATCTTATTTTTATAAATCCTCTCTGGATTCACACTTGTAGCTGGAATCGTTAGCAAAAAGTTATACAGGGTGAGTCAAGCTCAACGCCTCGGACTCTTGTGACCGAAGCGTTTTCTGGCGGTCTTAGGTATTCGAATACATATTTGTCACGCATTAATCGCTGACGTCATAGACTTGAACCAGCGCTAGAATTAACAGTTTTGAAAACATCTCAGAAACGGCGCCAAACTTTAAACAAGTAGCCTACCTATTTTCGATGTATTTTTGTGACAGGATGTACCTGGCACCACTTTGGTACTCGTATTAACAATAGTCAGTATTGAGAATGGATATTTCGAATGCCCTGGCAGTTGTTCTTGATTTGGCGAATCAACAAGAGAAAGAATTTCTTCAAAATATTCTAAATATTTATGAAATGTTTTTGAAACAAGATTTAAATGGGTATTTATCGGTTATTATACTAACCCACAGAGAAGCATCAAAAAATTCCGGGATTTGCAGAAAATGTGCTAGGCCAATATATTGAATACGCCAGTAATTAAGAACTACCCCAGCTGCACTTCCAATATTTATGAAATGTTTTTGAAACAAGATTTAAATGGGTATTTATCGGTTATTATACTAACCCACAGAGAAGCATCAAAAAATTCCGGGATTTGCAGAAAATGTGCTAGGCCAATATATTGAATACGCCAGTAATTAAGAACTACCCCAGCTGCACTTCCATCATATCTTGTTTTATTTCGCTGTTGTGTTTTGTGTTGGTTCATTCGGAATTTTTGAAATCACGATGACAGGCTACGATGACAGCATTACAATTACATGACAATTACAAGCGATAATTTACGGTTATGTTGGTTTGAAACTAACGTTCGGTTGGTTTTGAATCGATTTGAATATATTTTGAAATATTGTTACCATGACGTCATCGTTTCAATGCCAGAACGAATGTATTTGAAACGCAGACGAATACGTTTTGAATGCATGGGCGCCAGAAAACAGCCCAAACGATACCACTTTTCGAAAAATTGACGTTGCAAGTGTATGTAGGTCGAGCTGTACTACATTTTAAATATAATGACTTTTATACAGGGTGTCTAATAAAAGCGTGACATATCAAAGTTATGTTTTTTTAAATGGAACACCCTATATATTATTACATATTTAGATTCCCGGGTGAATTTTAGTGTGACTTCATGTAGCACACATGGGACTTTAAGTGAACCGTTTAGGTGTAAATCACAATTTTGGTTATAAGTAGATGTCAGAAAAAAATTGAATATCTCA
Organism: Callosobruchus maculatus; assembly: GCA_951848785.1. NCBI lineage: Eukaryota > Metazoa > Arthropoda > Insecta > Coleoptera > Chrysomelidae > Callosobruchus > Callosobruchus maculatus. The sequence continues at coordinate 149,289 of CATOUR010000212.1, read as the reverse complement.
GCTATGATAAACCTCAGAAGGCTTTGACTTTGCCCTGTTACTAAGCATGAAATCTGTCAGCTTACATTAGACGGTCGAGTGCGAATTACATTTGTACTTGGACAAATCGGTAGATCAATTAATGAAACTTCAATCAAAGGTAACTTGATTTTTTCAAATGGGAATGCATAATTTTCATTATACGATCAAATGTGCAATTTGATAGGCTTTCTAATGATATTAGGTTATAAATATCAATCTATGGTAGTTTTCATTAAATTTCGAGATTTCAATCAAATCAGTGTTTTTCAATTTTCCTACCTATAAACAAACTAGCAGGCCATGAAATATAAACAAAGTCGTATTCAGATGGAATAAAATAACTAACTTAGCAAAATGATCCAGAAGAACTAGAGTAAAAGGACAAGATTATGAAAATTCCCTACAACAAATCAACTTAACCAGAAACAACAGCGGTAACATGTCTAAGGTTAAAGAAGCTGGCGCACGACAGAAATTGATAATTTTTACAGCCTACTAGCGACTGCAATGTACTAGAGATTGAAACTTTCCAAAATCACTAAACACTTTGAAATGAAAGCAAAACTTTCAGCGATTGTTGCCTTCAACCTAATATCTTCAGAACACAATTTCACATTTAATGGTATAAATAGTAGTCATTTCAGTCAAAGTCAAATAAGTGATACCTCTCACTGTCGTCCTTTAAATTTTTCAATATCTATTAGCAAGATCGCAAAAAAAAGAAATACCGATAAATCATATTTTAGTTTTGTGTCAGGTAAAATATGTTTAATAATTTCGAGCAGATTTTTAATTTATTCTTCATTTTCGGCGATCCTGCTTATGAGTATTGAAGAATTTGCAGAACTCTTGTCAGAGGTATCGGTTACTACTTTTTTAAATCATAAAATGTGAAATTTTATTCTGAAGCTATTAAACTGAAAGCAACATTACATGGTAGATTTCCTTTCATTTCAAAATTCATAATGGTTTTGTGAATTGTCAGTCTTTAGAATATTGTAGTAGCCGGTATGCTGTGAAAAATATCCATTTTTGTGGTACTCCAGCTGCTTTTTGACCTTCGATGTGTTATGTCTGTTATTTCTGGTTAGAACTGATTTATTGTAAGTCATTTTTATATTTTTGTCACTCTACTCTAGTTCGTCCGTAACTATCTGCTATGTTAGTTGTTTTGTTTTATCTGAACAGTTTTTTGTTTATATTTCATGGCCTGCTAAGTTGCTTATAGGCAGGAAAATTGAAAAACGCCGGTTTTATTGAAAATTTGAAATTAAGTCAAACTACCAGAAATGGATATTTACAACTGCATATCATTAGAAAGCTTATCAAATTACACATTTGATCGTATAAGAAAAATTAAGCATTCCCATTTGAAAAAATCAGGTTACCTTTAATTGAAGTTTCCTTAAATGATCTACCGATTTCTCCAAGTATAAATGTAATTCGAACTCGACCGTCTCATGAAAACTGACGCATTTCATGCTTAGTAATACGGCGAAGGTTCATAATAGCTGCGATATTCAATTTTTTTCTGACATCTACTTATACCCAAAATTGTGATTTGCACCTAAACAGTTCGCTTGAAGTCCCCTGTGTGATACATAAAGTCACACTAAAATTCACCCGGGAATCTAAATACGCAATAACATATAGGGTGTTCCATTCAAAAAAACATAACTTTGATATGTCACGCTTTTATTAGACACCCTGTATAAAAGTCATTATTTTTAAAATGTAGTCCAGCTCCACCTACATACACCTGCGAAGTTGATTTTTCAAAAGGTGGTATCGTTTGGTCACAAGAGTCCGAGGCGTTGAGCTTGACTCACCCTGTATACAACAGTTTCTTTCTTATGTTAACCTTCTTCATATAGTATCATCTCCTGTCACACGATATTGCATGATCCCGAAAATCTTGGGAGTGGATGTTCACAAATCCCAGGATTTTCTGGGATTGCATTCCCTACTAGCCAATCAAAGTTTGAATTTACTTACCAAGCTCTGTTCCCACTTGGATCCTCCACCATATGCACAAATTACTTTCAAATCATAGACTTTGGCAAACTTTTTAGTCTCTGTATAAATTTGGATGGCCAATTCTCGTGTAGGTGCTAAAATAAGGCCTACAGGACCTTCACCTTCATCTGCTTGTTTTTGGGCTGAAACATGCTTCAGAAGAGGCCACAGAAAGGCAGCTGTCTTACCACTACCTAAAATAGATAATTTAAGTAGCAATATTTTAAGCAGGTAGAGAAGGGTTGTGAGGGCTTAATCACACATATTAGCAACAAATTCTTATAGGTTAGAAAAAGCAATGCTCATGCTCTAACAGGCATGTGTGTGTTGGCAAGACTCTGTTGTTATTATTTACCATATTTTCATAAACACGATGTTATTTTTTACAGAAATCTGCAGGATTTAACCCTTTTGGAATTGTTTAAAATAGTCATTTATCACTTAAGCACTTAACTCAAAATTGAATCAAAACTATAACAATAAACTGGAAACGATCAACGATTATTTTTAGGGTTGTTTACCTACTAGCTCGTCGAGGTTCGACGGGTTTATTGGCGGCCTGTTGATGCAATGTTTTTACGTTTTGTCAAAAATAGTTGACTTGAATTCGGTTTGGTTGAAACCGAAATGGAGGTTGTGAGTGGTGTCGATCGACTCGTTTTGACATCCTGAGTCAAACGAGACCACTCCCAGACCAAGATGAAAGCTACTTTACAGGTTAAGGAATCGATCAAATTTGTGAACTTGAAGAAATTAACAGAAAGTATCCTACAATGTATATATAATGCCAACTGTCATTGTTCAGAGCTAATCTGTTTACTATAATATGACGTAAATCAAGACCTGTCTTTACGTAGTTGGTATTGTCGGCAGACCCAAATATCCCTAGAATTCTCCAAAAAATTTCAATAAATTAGAACGTGCTCAGATTTTCAATTTCTTCACGAATTTATTCTATGTCACAAATTTGATAGGTTTCGTGACCGTGTAAAGTGGTCATAATGCCGTTAAAAAACTTCCCCACATGAAATCTAAGTACCTATACTAACAACCCGACCAGTTGAATTTTAGGACAAAACGGGGTAAAGTGTTAGTCGACTCGGCTTTACGCTCTGAGTCGCATTAGACCACTCCCAGACTGAGGAAACGCACCGATGAAAATCTGCGACACTTTGAAATTTCAAACATAACCTAAATACGACTTTGAAGTTTAGATAATTTTTCATGAAATACATGGTCAAATACTCGACGACTAGAGTACAACGCCACCAGATGCAACACGAGGAAATGGAAACGAAAAAAGTTATGGCACTCCCAATTTGTAATGCTATAGCTATTGGTGAAATAAAATAAGATATATAAAATTAGGTTATTACAACTTGAATTAGGTTTATGCAAGCGGGTTACTAGGGGTAGCCTGGGTGAGCGAGCCCCCCCCCCAAAGTCACCGATTTTAAATATTTCGAAAACTCTAAGGTACAGATTCTCTAAGGTTGCCACCTGTTCGGTTTTTCATAGCATGTCTGGAAGATCCAGAAGATCTTTTTTGCCTTAATTTCGTATTCAGAACCAAAATAAACGTTGCTTCAGTCTACGAATTCTACGATTGATACAATTCGAATCAAAACATCAAGTCGAGTCGATTGAAACGCCTTTTTACCGATTTGTGATGGTTATGTTAGGCAAGGTGTATTGAAATTTCCAAATTTCAAAATGCCGTAGATTTTCACCGGAATGTTTCCTTGGTTTGTGAGTAGTCAAGTTCGACTCAGGACGTCAGGCCGAGACGAGTAACATCCATTTTGACCTCGACAACTCAACCAGTTTGGTTAAGTTAGGTAATAAAATTTCAATACGCCCCAGTTTTTCACCAGGGGTGATCTCGTTTGACTCAGGGCGTCAGAGCGAGTCATTTGACATTATTATCGACCCCCATTTCGGTTTCTGCTAAAACGAAGTTTCACCGTTCATACGACATATTACTTAACTACCGCCCCAATAATGGGGTATTTTTCGAACAAAATTTTATGACAGAATACTGATGTTACGTCCCCAAAAACCATATAACTAACATTTTTACTTTTTACTGTGAACGCGAAGTGGCTTAAAAGCACCTGCAAAGTTCAAACATAAAATTTCGCGTAAAAGCTGAGACGTAATATATCTAAGCGTGACGTAATAAGTCTTTCGTGGAGCTATCCTTAACATGTGACTGTACCTTGTCGAATGTCCGTTGTCCGAGTAACACGTGTGTGAGTGCCGCTCCGCAAACACAGTTGATAAGTGTAAGTTATACCCTATTTGTCTCTTTTTCCTTGGGGCGTGGAAGACTAATTTCAGATAGCTGTTAGAAATTGCTATTTGCGAATTATCATAAATCATTTAGCCATGCCTACAAGAAACCAGACTGAATTCGAAAGATCACTAATTGACGCACTAAGGTCGCATAGTGTCGCTAACGCAATAAGCGAGGCAATCATTGCCAGTATAACAAAAAAACTGTCGGAGAAATTCAATTACTATGACGCCAAAATAGCGTCTCTTGAGGCAGAAATTCAGTTATTGAAATCTAACACTCATCCACCTAACCAAGAAACAGATAATAAAAACAGTATGCTGGAGCAAAAAGTAGATACTCTACAACAGCAGGCGAAAAACAATAATCTCAGGCTCATAGGAGTAAAAGAAATTCCGAACGAAAATTTACTCCCTAGAGTAAGAGAAATTATTAAAAACAAACTGACGGTAGATATACAAGACTCCGATATAATGGCAGCATACAGGGTCGGACAAAACTCTGATAAACGTCCCAGACACATCTTGATTATGCTGAATAATAATACTCTGAAAACTAGTATATATAATAAAAAGAGGATGCTCAAAGGTTCAGGAATCGTTATGAAGGAGGACCTCACCATACCACGCCTGAAAATGGTGAAACAAGCATCTGAGCGGTATGGGTTCAAGAATGTTTGGACGTTTAATGGCACTGTATTTGTCAAAACTGAAGCGGGGATAGAAAAACTCCATACAAACTGAATCAGACACTGTGGTGCGGAGAGAATTTTAAGTGTTGAGTGATTTTTTTTGATTTACTTTTGATTAATTCTTTTGTTTCTTTTTTAATTTTTATATAGTATCCATATTATGATCAAAAGCTGTTTAGTGGGTCACCTGAATATACAATCACTTTTACCAAAAATTGTTGACTTAAGAGATTATGTGGAGAGTAAGGGGTTCGATATTCTAGCAATTTCAGAAACCTGGTTATCTGAAGGGATTAGTTCCAATTGTCTAATGATAGATGGATACCATCTTGTAAGGAAGGATAGGGATAGCGGTAGAGGTGGTGGCGTCTTATTGTACATAAGCTGTATGTTCAAATATGAAATAATTGGAACATCTAGCGACATAGAACAACTATTTGTGAAACTATCATGCCACAATCATAGTTTTGTAGTAGGTGTAACTTATAAGCCACCGACCGTTAACTATAAATTTTTTATAGATTCATTAGAAACATCTTTCGCCATTGCGATGAACTATAGTGATAGGATTATATGCCTGGGTGATGTTACTATAAATTTTTTAGATAATAATTCATCTGCATTTAAGTATTTTGATGCTATGTTAAGTTCACTTGGGATGGTGCAGCTAGTGGCTGAGGCTACTCATATTACTCCAAATTCTGAATCTCTAATTGATATTATTGTATGCAGTGATACTACTCTAACCGAATCTACTTATATTGAAAGCTCACACTTTTCTTATCATGAGTGCATATGTTGCGTAGTTAAATGTGACAAAGTAAAGGCTACACCTAGAACTGTAACCTACCGAGACTATAAAAAATTCAATGATGAAGAATTTATTAATGATCTTGTTCACTCTGACCTAGATAAAATACTTTTTATTAATGATATAGATGACAAAGCTGAACTGTTCAATAAAACCCTTCTAGATATATTTAACAAACATGCTCCCCTCAAAACAGTTAAGGTATCAAGGAATAAAGCACCTTGGGTGAATAGCGAAGTGAAGCAGATGATGGCTGATAGAGACAAGATCAAGGCAAAGCTCAGGAAAAACCGTTCTACTCAAAACTGGCAGGAATATAAACGCATCAAGAATTCAATAAATCATAAGATTTCGCAGCTGAAACAGTTATATTTTGATAGGTTATCTAATGGTAAAAATTGTAAAGAATTGTGGAGGGAATTGAAATCACTAAATATCAAGAATAAATCAAACAGTAGCATTGCTTCCTTGTTTAGTGACCCGGATTCGATAAACAACCACTTTGTAGATAGTGTCCCACAGCAAAACTGTATAAATACTGTTGATGATTATTATAATACTAACAGAATATGTGATAATGAGTTTCGTTTTGATCTTGTATCTCCAATAACAATATTTAATGTCCTTTGCACTATGAGAAATACCTCTCCAGGTGCTGATGGATTAAGCGTCTCTATGATCAAAATGTGTTGTCCCTACATAATACCCTTTTTGCAAAACATCATTAACAGTATAATTGTCACTAAAACTTTTCCCTCTATATGGAAAGTTTCTCATGTTACGCCCGTTCCCAAAACTAGTAACCTAAAAGATTACTCTGATTTAAGGCCTATAAGTATTTTATGTGCACTGTCTAAGTTAACTGAAAAAATTTTGTGGAAGCAACTATCTGATTATCTAGAGAGTAACAATATTTTGCCATCTGTACAATCGGGCTTTCGGGCTGGCTACAGCTGTACTTCTGCCTTACTTTGTTTTACAGATGACATAATCAAAGAGTTAGATAATGATAAATGTACTTTGTTGGTGATGTTGGATTATAGTAAGGCGTTCGATACCATCAATCACAAGACACTGCTAGCAATCCTTAAATCCTGCGGAATGTGTGTTGAGCCTTTAAATTTATTAGCGTCATATTTAACGAATCGGACTCAAGTTGTCAATCTAGAAGGCAAGGTATCTCAGTCAAGAATACTGTCCTCCGGTATACCTCAAGGGTCGGTTTTGGGGCCTTTGCTTTTTTCTGTATACACCAGTCAACTCACAAAGTCGATTAAATACTGCTCAACGCACATGTATGCGGATGATACCCAAATGTATCATTCGTTTGCAGCAGATGCAGCCAAAAGAGCAGTCGAAAAAATCAATTATGATATAAAACAGATATCTACACAGTCTGAAATGCATTCACTGGTATTAAATCCGAAAAAGACTACTATTTTGCTTTTTTCGAAGAAATCCCTTAAACCTGTTTTACAATCCCAGCTTCAAATTAAAGTCAAAGATGAGAGCATAAGTACTGTTGATAAGGCAAAAAATTTAGGTTTGATCATAGATGACGGCTTGAGATTCCGTGAACATATTTCTGCCAGCATTCAGAGAGCATATGCAGCCCTTAGGTTACTCTATCCCCATAGAGAATATTTATCTATACCAACAAAGAAATCCTTATGTCAGTCGTTGGTTTTATCACAGTTCAACTTCTGTTCTACTCTATATGCACCATGTTTAGATAGGGAATGCTTGGACCGCATACAACGTGTTCAAAATTCTTGTATTCATTTTATTTATGGAATCAGGAAGTATGACCACGTTTCTCATAAGTTAAGAGAATTAAGATGGCTGTCAATGGCAAATAGATTTAAGTATTTCTCACTGTGCATGTTCCATAAAATCCTGTTGTCGAAGACCCCCAACTATCTGTATAACAAAATATCTTTCAATTCCAATGTACACTGTCTCAATACAAGGAACAAAGATTTAATTGCAGCTCCACGCCATAAGACAGCGTTGTTCGAAAGATGTTTTACCTTTTGCATATATTCCCTTTATAATTCTGTCCCTCCTAGATTTAAGAGTTATAGTGTACCTAGATTTAAGAAATATGTATTAGATAGAATGATTTGTGCAGTAATTAGCAATAGTTAGCAATAGTTAGCAGTAGTTAGCAATAGTTATTCGGTGACCCACCGTCTCGTCTTTAGTCTGTAGGTTAGGTTAAGTGATAATGTCATACTCTTTGTTTACTTTTTAATGTTTAGCAAGGGTGAGTGGAAGAGCACCTCGTTGTGAACTCACCCTTGAGGTTTTTCCTGTGCTTCTAATAAGCCATCTTAAACTGTTTTACTTGTTCTTTGCAGGAAAAATAAAAGCATTATTTATTTATTACCTTGTCGTCTGACCTCCTTTTCTCCATCCACAGACATAACCTCCGCTTCGTATTGATGTTGACAGATGTTTGTTTACATCATTTCATGATCTATCTTGGTTAAAAATGAGGTACCGTGACAGTCGTAACACCAGGGGAGGTTATGTATGCATGACACTAGTGACAGGCTGTTAAAGACGAGTGTTGCCGAATGACGAGTAAAATTGTGAAAACTAACTATGAAACATTCTCAGAGTAAACTGCTAATTACATAACAATGCAAAAATGGAATAGCTGTGCGATATAACATTTATAGTCTACAAAAATAGGGAAACTAAATAAACATAAAATAAAGTTTACATCCTTTATAGAAAAACTATACAAAATATTAACAACGAGACAACCTTGAATCTACGCTCAACTCAAATTAAAATAGTCACATCCTATCTACACCCGGCATAAAAATCACTTTTGATTGGTTGATTTCCTAGGCGGGAGGTTTAAGAGATTTAAATGAGCTCTTTTCAAAGGGATGATTTTCAAAGTCTATCTTTACTCCACGTGGGCAGAAAAAAATTGAGCAAACACTGCTATCATTACAAATTAGATACAAGCAATCCAATTTCAACCATTAAACAGGCAATATTAGCAAGTTGGAAAATACCCCATTATTTTTAAATTGTTCATATGGCACCTTATGTGGTGGTGTGACTTTGATCGGATCAATTACAGCTTTTTCCAATATCTTATATAATTATAAATACATTGGATCCTCACACCTTTTTTTAGCCAATTTACTATAACTGCAATGTCTGCAATATATACTCAAACTAGCTTTGATATTTACATTGCTCACTAGTATATGAAGAAAATACAACGGTTTTATCTGGAAACGATTGGGTAACATGGCCAAATAGCTCTGTGCCACCTTCCATTATCATCAAGCTGCCGCTAAATCACTACTTCCAGGATGGTTCAAACAAACAAAATTGTTTACTTCTTCTAACCTATTCAAATTTGTTGCATATTACCAAATCCTTACCCGTATGAGCAATTCCAAGCACATCCCTTCCACTAAGAGCACAAGGCACTGCCTGAGCTTGGATAGGCGTTGGTGTTGAATACTCTGCCTTGATGATCGCCTTTAGGAGTTTGTCATCGAACCCAAAATGTCCAAAAGAAGAAACTGGTTTAGGCAGATCATGTCCAGTTACTGTTAAATCGAGAGTTTTGCGAAGGTTATTCACTTCTTCTTCTCCAAGGGCTGCAATGTCTGGATGTTCTTTATAGAAGACCTTGTGGGGTCAACAATAAAACATGATTAGTGTCTAGGTACGATACTAGTTCAGAGGAAACCATAACAAAGAATCATATATGATTTCTAGGTCCTTTTTATTCAAGAGCAGTCCAAACTAGACAGGGGTAGAAAAACAAATTTCAAAGGATAATTATCTGGTTCTGAAATTCTTGATCTTGTCATCAGTAAGTACGCATTTTTGAGCAGTTACTCCTTTAAAATTTTCAGTGGTATAAAAATCATAACATACATTTGATAGGCGTATGTCTAGTTATTTCTAATCAAAATGAGTTTGAAAAATCATGCAAACATGCAACTATCTTGCTAACAAACAGCCCCTTGACAACATACCGACTTGGTGGTCGTAATCACTTAGCCACTATTACTTACCTTTTCAAAGGGTTTATAATCAATTTCTGAATGATCAATAGGAGGTAAAGGATCTATGAATTTCTTTTTTTCTGGTGGAATTGGATTTCCATCTGAGTCATACTCTATATCAGGATAGTCACTGTCTGATGGCAGTACACCTGCATTTGGATTCTCTTCCATATACCTGCAAAAGTAGGGTTGTAAGCCTAAATAAATTGGCGAGATTTTTTTTATTACAGGTGTGAAGGTTTAAGGTTGTTGCCTCTTGTTTTGAGGCACCTAATGTAGATACTCTAAGGGTTCGACCAAATCTTGAAAAGTCGGTCGATTCCAGGGTGTGAGTTCTTTTGGCAGAATAATGCAAGACTGAGGATAACTTCAAATCCGTGTATTAATCTAATGCACAACTCGGGAACAGAGTATAGTTATAGTTAGAATATAGTTATAATACTATAGCAGACGATACGCGCGGAACCGGGAGACCACTCGCGTCGAGGGTTCGATCTCCACACCGACTCACTTCGGTGACCGTGACTGTCTGACTGGCGCGTCCTGACCCTCCCCCTATCAGCCGCACTGTCTAGCCACTTTTTTTCGCACAACATACACTTGCGCAACCGAACCACCACACAGGGTAATTGTCAAAAGAATTATATTGTATAACTATAAATACTATTATTTATCTGCCAGCAAAAATGTGAAAACAACAGTTTCAGCATGTATTGTGTAAGACTTTCGCGGCCATGATCCGATGAACTGTTGGTTCTTGGGCTGTTCGGCCGTCGTCGACACGCTCCGCCACCTTGGCTTCGGCGCGCTTCGCTGCTTGACGCTTCGCCAACACGAGTCGTCGGCATCCTCAGAAGAGGCGTGTTCCGAGAGACTGACACCGCGTCACAGGGCTGGCACTTATATTCCCAGGATTACGAGTGGGTGGGGGGAGGGGGTCTATTAAACCGGGTATCCATATTCTGTTGAGCTTATATGCTTCTCCTTTGTTGTTGAAGTTGTTCTTATGTTTGTAAATCTCAATGGACCTGTACAATCTGGTGCAATAGGAGGAGGTCCTGGCCAGAACCTGAGTCTCGTCAAACTGTATCGTGTGGTTACCACTTTCTTGGAGTGCATGCTTAGCTACTGCAGATTTTTATGTCTGACCTAATCGGCAATTTGATTTGTGTTCCAAAATTCTAGTTTTTACCGATCTCTTTGTCGTTCTGATGTATACACTTTCACAAGTACATGGTATCCAATAAATCCCTGTCCAAGAATGCATCTTGTCCTGCCGATCTTAAATGCTGTTGTATTTTCGCAGTTGGTTTGTATATCGTCCTAATATTCTCCTTCTGCAGTAACTTCCCAATTCTGTCTGTGTTTCGGGGAACATAAGGTAGGAAGGCTTTGACTTCTGGTGGTGGTTGTGGTTGCTTTTCTACTCTACCAGCTTGCATAGATCTTATTTGCTTTTCTGGGTAGCCATTTGTCTTCAACGCATTCTTCAGATGTTCGAGCGTGGCACCTAGTTCAGCTGGTTCACACACTCTTCTTGCCTGTTCGGTCAGTGTTTTGATGATTCCAAACTTCTGGCATGGATAGCGGTTCGAGTTGTTGCGCAAATAGCGATCAGTGTGCGTTGGATTTCTGTACACTGTGTGTCCCAAGGTTGATCCTTCTCTGGATTCCACATTGAGGAAAGCCAGTTTTTAGGTTTCCTCGACTTCCATTGTGAACTGGATGTTCAGATATACACTGTTTAGGTGTTGGTTGTAGAAATTGCATTAACCTGTCTTGTCTCTGGCTCCATACAACAAATGTGTCATCCAGGCATCTGAACCATATCTTGGGCTAACAATTGTTAGCACAATAGGCGTACCTACTAGCAAAACACCTGACGACACTATACTGAATCCAATAGTTTTCAAATCCTGACGTATCCAAATTTAAAATCTAGATTTCAAAAAACTATCTGTCCTAAATGTTGGGGCATTGAGACCGTACATATTAAACCATCGTAGATTATCATACTCTCGTTTTAGTATTATTTTCACACATAATAAGGCTGTATTCGGTTTTTCTTGATTTCTGTAAACATTGTTTCCGCTGACTTGTCATTTTGCATTTAGACGACTGACATGCAATCTATCTAAAAATATGAATAATGAATACCTGTAATAAGATTCTTCATTGTCTTCCTCTTCCAAATCATTTCTTATTCCTGTTTGCTGAGACGTACTGGCACTCTGGCTTTCCCTTTGCATCTACAAGATATATGCTTGATTGGTAATCAATGAGTCATTATTTTCTAAAATTATATGAACGCATGATGTCACCACCTGATTTAAGTTCTAAGGGGTCACCCTGAATAGTAATCTTTTCTGGACCAAATACACTTATTATGCACAACAAAAAATGTTGTATTAGTGGTAATGATATTTAATCCTACAATATCCAGAAAGTCTTATAACACTCCACAGTAGACTCTCTAGCACAATTACTAATAGTGCTATCAAATATGAGATCAAATTAAATTGTTTTACTGATGGCCATAATACTGAAAAGACTTCCAGCAGATAAAGAAAATGTTCAGAGAAACACTGATATAGATTAGCAGATGTTTCTAAATAGGTTTAATATCACACTTCCATTTCATTCTACTGATAAAATATTTTTATGGATAGTTAAAATTGCTACTTAATCACTTTCTTGCAAGATATGAGTGTTCATGGTTGCCGAAGAATAATAAACTGATATTAAAATTTGTGGATATACAAGGTGATATTGATGCAACAATGGTACTGGTACCAGCCTATCACTAGTTTTTTTTTCTATATATTTTATCTCTGATGATTTCAGATGTTTTTTAAAATATTCATAAAAACAAACCTGTTGTTCTATTCCAGCCATATAGGCATCTAATGGATCATCTTCATCGTCATCATCATTTTGTTCCACCACATTTTTCTTTCTGTCCATTTCTACTCTAGTTGGGCTGTCTGGTGCAGGGATGTAAGCTAGGTCAGGAACAGCTTCCTCTTCATCATCATCAAAGTACCTAGAGTTGTAGATGTTTTTCAAGTTCATAAATGTCTGTACTTAATTTTCAATCAATGGTTTCTTTAAACCTATCAAAGGATAGTATTTAATGGATACAGATTCATGAAAACCTTGCTGATAGAAATTATTTATTTCAATGTCACTATATGTATAATAGGGGGCCAACCCAATTTGCTTAAGAAGTATGGCTTTGGTCGTTTTTTATATACTTTAAGCTTAAATAATAGATTTTCACTATTCTACAGACAATTAGATGAGGGGAAGATTAAACTCCAGCCCCACAGTTTGGTATATATCACTGATCAACATACTTAAAGAGTTGGAATCTAGTGGGGCAGGCATCTACTTGGAAGGTAGAGCAGCACAGAAGCTTGTGATGCACACAAGTATCTTGCAGTTCGAAATATTTGCCATATTGATGGTGACAGGCATAGCAGTGATTGAGGGCTGATCACCTGGTTAGGCTAAAAGCATCTGCACCAGCCCTGAATCCATGCTAGAAATTATAAGGCACCTTGTCCAGGGTGCCCTGGACAGATTCATGAAAACCTTGCTGATAGAAATTATTTATTTCAATGTCACTATATGTATAATAGGGGGCCAACCCAATTTGCTTAAGAAGTATGGCTTTGGTTGTTCATCTGCACCAGCCCTGAATCCATGCTAGGAATTATAAGGCACCTTGTCCAGGGTGCCCTGCGTCGGTACTCTCTAACTTAAGAGATAGAAACATGTTTCTATCACCATGACGACCATGACGATCAGGCAGTTTTGGGTGCCTACCATGTGTCTACTATGCTGTCACGGCAGGCTGTCATATTTACAAGGCCGCCCGATCCCATAGCACATAGTGCATAGAAACGCGTTTCTAAGTTACATAGTAGTGGTGCACTAGAACCATAGACTATGGCTTTCGAACAAAGACAAAGAATCACTCACCCTTTGGTAGGGAGATTCTCATAGGATATTGCCAGCTACACAGACATCCCTCATAAAAGCATTAAAAGATCGCTATCTTCTTAGGGTTGCCAACTTTAAATTTGCATTAGCTGAATTCAGGCATCAGGAAAGTGGAACAAAAGAAGAGAAAGGGTGACACTTAACAAATCAATTGAAAATATGCTTTTATTTTCAGTAACACAGCAAATTCTTTGGGATATAAACTACATATTGCATAAAAAATATAAAAAATAATACAAAATCTAGCAAAATTTCTTTAAATTTTGTTTCATGGCACATTTTACTCATGTTGATTAAAAAGTGGGACAATATGGGTTTTGCTAAAGCTAGTGGTGGGATGTGGAAGCGTAGGTGCAAAAAACAGGATATCAAAAAAAAATGGGATAGTTGGCAACCCCGTATCTACTGCCAATGTTGGGGAGAAGGTGAAACCATATTTCACTTTGTGGTGGACATGCTGTATATCATAATCTTAGGGTTCTGATATTTGGCATGGTAGGCAACAAAAAAGGATTTCTCCAGGAGGTCCTCAGTCAAAGGTAGCTTACATGCCTGGTTCTACCTCCATATCTTTATTACTACTCGTACAACATATATGTAAGACACATGCTGTATATCCTAACCTTAGGGTTCAGATATTTGGCATGGTAAGCAACAAAAAAGGATTTCTCCAGGAGGTCATCAATCAAAGGTAGCTTACTTGCCAGGTTCTACCTCCATATCTTTACTACTACTTGTACAACATATACTGTAAGACATTAGGTCTATAATTTTCAGAGTCAGGTATAGCACCAAAGGATTTTTATAGAATACCATGTCTGCAACATTAACACATAATTATGTATGAGGACATGAAATTGTGAGCATATAAGTTAGTGCAAAGTTTTGATAGAGGGAGACGAGCTGGAGGAGAGTATTAGGAAATTTTGAGCTTCAGCTAGAGGAAGTTTAATGATAACAGCCAGTCTGAGAAGTTTGAGTAGTCTGACATTTCCCATTTTCTACCTTGTGGGTGCCTGATCAATGAATTTGCCATAACCTGAAGAAATAAGACTCAAACCTGTTAGCCTGGAGAAGTGGTAACCCAAGTTGCATCCCTGGTTTCATAAGTTTATATCAGACAAAAATATAACACTATAGTGAACATGACCTGAATAACAATTCTGATTGATGAAATATACTTACTCATCTTCAGTAGCGGCTCTTTTTCTGCTACAGCCTCCCCAAGCTGCAGAGAGTGCATTCTGACTGATAGCGTTCATGGTAGAGTAGCCCTGCTTGCTGACCCCAACAGTAGGAGGTGGTACTGCATTATGCCTTTTGGTATTTTGGTGGATGTTTGCATAGTTGAAAGCACCCCCGTACTTGTAGTTACTCATTGCTAGATGTATTTTTATACAGATATGGGTGCTCAAATAGTGTAAATTGAAAAGCACTTCCTGATGTTTATATACTGTACGCTACATTTAAGTACACCAAATATTCATCACCACTATTCATTAATAAGGAAGAGTATAACGTTAATCAAAAAGCTTCTTCATCGCAATACTGCAGATAAACATCGCGAAATTAAAATTACTAAATTACAATAATTAATTACCTATATGAAAAAATGTACACACTCCATTGACATATTGACATTGACGTACACTGACAGAGGACAGAGACTCTTTGACAGAGACAGCAGTCAGCAATAGCAGTGACACTAGTGACAGCGTAAAATGTGACAGCAAGGACTGTAAAAGGGAGTACAGTTGGTCATGGAATAGATCATTGTCATACTACGTCACAAGTGGGCGTGGCTGGTGTACGAGCTCGTATAGCCAGTGTTTCCAGATGAAGTAGAGCATGGCCGACTCTACACTAGGCCGGAGCCTTAGATGTGGCAACGTGGCTTAGCTGTCAAATAGTGGGCCTATAGTTTCAGAATAATTATTACATTTTATATGTATTAGAGTTCATCTGGGTTAATAAATTAAGAAAAAAATGCTTTTTAGAACTACTACTACTAATACCACTTACATCTGATGTCTGGTTCATCATAGTCAGACACTACAAAATAAAAATAAAGCAACCTGTTTCCTGCTGCCACTTCCACTTCCACTTGAATGAACACTCAATTTACTTTGGAAATTGTCACTTGAGCTAGAAAAATTCACTATTAGGTCGCTGTGAAGCCATTCTTGCTGGTCTTGATCCCCTTTCACTATAAAATCTTTTCGTAGGTGTGCCCAGATGTATGCCCTCGTTGGCTTGCCCAGATGAGTTCTATTAACTGTATTTTTCTATGATATTTGGGAGGTCCAGAAAACATTTTAGGTACCACATTGTGCTCTAAAATAGGTCTTATCCTTTGAAAGCCCATACGAGGAATACCGTTCACCCACTTCTGTTTATGTCCCTTATTGGAAGCACAATTGCTAATGAACACTCAATTTACTTTGTAAATTTTAACCTAAGCTAGAAGAAATCACTATTAGGTCACTTTGAAGCCATTCTTGCTGGTTTTGTATTCCCTTTCACTATCAAATCTTTTCGTAGGTATGCCCAGATGAGTTCTATTAACTGTCTTTTTCTGTGATATTTGGGAGGTTCAGAAAACATTGTAGGTACCACATTGTGGTTTAAAATAGGTCTTATCCTTTAAAATGTTTGTAATTATTGTCTTTATTCTTATAAATATAACCAGCCCTTATGAGGAATACCTTTCACCCACTTCTGCTTATGTCCTCCATTGGAAGCACTAATTGCTAGTGCAACCTGGTACTACACACTTTGCAGGCATCTTTTTATCTTCATAGTTTCGTTTGTGCAGGTAAATAATTAGAAACACATTAAAAATCACCTTCCAACCATATTTTCTGCTCTGGAAGAATACACATGACTTAACCTCAAATAAAAACTCGGCCCGCTGATTCAGTGCTGCCATATTTCATGCTCCGGCCTAGTGAGTAAAGTCGGCCATGAGTAGAGAGAAATTCGTGCAACTCGACACTTAAAATTCGTGTAAAGTCATAAAAATACTATATGTACATTGCAGTTTTAGTATTAAAAATCGTGGGAATTTGCCTTCTATTCGTGAAAATGATCTATTGTAACACTAATTATGCAATCATTCATTCGAGAGTGGCAGCGTTTTGCGGTTGCAGCAAAATAATTACAGAAATCGTACCGCCTAGCCCACCACACACATGATGTGGACAAATCACCGTTTCGGTAATTTTAACTAATCGGGGCAAAACGAATGATAATATGTTTACACAGAAAACTACTACTACAAATTTTCAGCCGATCCCGGGTACGCGTTTAGTTTTTGCGAGATGGACGAAGATACCTCTTTATAATTTTGTATTGGTATCGTCGAAGGAGAAGTAGACTAGTTAACAGAAAATTTTAGGCTCACCCTATTGTAGGTCAAGGATGCCATTTGGGTGCTTATCACACCGACTAGGTTGTATTCTCAAATCACGCGACACCGATTCGGCTATTTTACCGAATCGTCTTTTTTACCGTGTACTGCAGTGGCGCGTACATTTAAACGGACGTGTTCACACGGTGAGTCTACGAAACACCTACGGCAATTTTGGCGCTTCGGTCGCATGTTGTCACCGAAAACCGAATAGCTGATTCGGGAATGAAACCTATAACCTAGTAAGCACCCAAGCGAGATCTTTGATTTGCAATAGGGTGAATCCAAAATTTTCTGTTAACTAATCTATGCCTAGTTCGACGATTACTATACAAAATTTTAAACGTATTATTACCTCTATCTCGCAAGAAAACTATTCAAAAATGAACCGAGAACCCGGCATTGGCTGAAAATCTGTGTGCAACAGTTTTCTGTGTGAACATATCTTTCGGTATGCGCCGATTGGTCAAAATTACCGAAACGGTGATTTGACCGCATTGTGTGAATGGGCTGTAAATCACACGATGGTTTAAATGTATGCGCCACTGCGGTACACGGTACAAAAACGATACGGTAAAATAGCTGAATCGGTGTCGTTAGAACGGGCTCTTACAGCCCATTCACACCATGCGGTTAAATCACCGTTTCGGTAATTTTGACGAATCGGCGCAAATCGAATGATATATTATGCTCACACAGAAAACTGTTCTAAACAGATTTTCAGCGAATCCCGGGTTCCTGGTTCATTTTAGAATAGTTCTCTTGCGAGATGGACGTAAATACGAAAATACGTTTATAATTTTGTATTGGTGTCGTTAACAGAAAAGTTTTGGATTCATCCTATTGTAAGTCAAAGATCTTATTTGGGTGCTTACCACCAAACAGGTTTTATACCCGCGCTTCTTCTACTTGTTCGGCGTTTTTTAGGCCTCTCCTTTTTTGCCAAGTCCGGAGTTGGCATCGCTATACCCAACCTGTTTTGGCGAATGACACACTACCTCGGCTCTATAAAGTTTGAAAACGTTTTCCGTTGGTCCTCGTTCAGCAGTACTTTGTGAACGTGGTGCTCACTGCTCACTTTGCTCTCTGCCCTTTGCTTTTCGTAACAGCGGTTTCGTTCTTCAGATAGCAATAGGCTTCTGTACCGTCCACCTCAACATCCAGGTGTTCTGTTTCTGGGTATTTCACTGTGAACAGCTTGCTGATTCCCTTATCTTATCATAAGGCTGATTCAACTCTCTACACAGCACTGTCATTTTTGCCTCCAGACCGGGTTTCCCCTCGACTTCTTGCATCTTCTAATATGTCTCCGGGGGCCACTTATTTTTTTGACAAAGACATCGAAGTTGTCGTGTGGCTTTACTATAGCGTCGGTTCTTACGGCTGCTACTTTTGCGGCTTCGCCCTTTTTTCTGTTATCCCACGGGCTCCATCTGATGGCAACATCTTTTGGTGAGGGACGTCGATTTTGTCTGCGTCTTAGAGTTTACTTTTTCGGAAGACGGTTTATCTAGACTTGCAGATAGATCTATGTATGTCATTTAACTTGTCCACCAGTCTACCTATTTCTTCAATGCCCCTTTTTATCGAAGTTTTAGTGTCTGCGTTAATCTTGATGGCCGATTTCAGGTCATCATTGACAACTAAGAGTCCTTTTAGAACGGGAGACAAAACAATATCTTACCTCCCTTGAGGTGCTTCCAGCTTTTTGAGTTTGGCGGGATTATCCTCCACTCTTGCCGCATTCCCTTAGTCCCCTTCAGAAACGGGCATTGTTGGCCTCGAGTCTTCACGATTTTGTCAAACCTCGTAAAAGGGTTTGCAGGTTTATCGCCTTGCGGGTTATTCCATCCAGTATTTCTTGCGGCCTGGTCGCCTACTGCACATTTTTTTACCTCTGAATCTGAATTTTGTTTATGCGATCGCTTTCTGTTGCACCACGTGCCGCTTTCTCACCTCCCTGTGGGCGTGTACTGAGGCTTTCAACTTCCCATGCACCGTAATATGGACTAGTATCATGAATTTTTTTTGGTTGCATATGATAGAGTACGTCATAAAAAGCATCTCATTTTTTTTCTCCGATTTTTTTGGGCACAGGAAAGCCGTGACAATAAGGAAAATATATGAATTCTCCTAGGGCAGTGACGTCACTGCCCTAAAGGCGAACAGTCAACCAAAAGACAGATATGTGTGCTGTGTTGCCGCATTCTGCTGGCGCGCGAAATGCCGGAGCTGTACGCGGGCTGGCTCATCTATCTTGTCTTCTGTTCCCGTCTGCGAGTCGGAGCTGTTCTTGGCAACAATGCACTGCTGATGATTCGCGCGGTTGGCACTGATTGGCTGAATTTGAATTCTTTTCTTTAAACTTTAGAATGGAATTACTAAAAAACAAAATGATGTAGAAAGTAACGAAATGCAGCAGTACGTTTATTATTGTATACACTAAGCGGTTATAACAATTAAATCATTGTTCTTAACCTCGTGATACTAGTCCATTACTCCTTCTGTCTTGTATGTCATAAATAAGAATTTGGTAGGTGTATCATAGCCTTGTCGTCATATTAGGTCCCGGTCGCAATCTGTTCCTTATCCAACATGATTGTGATCGACAAATAGTGTCCAAGCGAAGGTCAATTTTTGACCCAGTCCGATGCCGAAGTTCGGCTGTTAAGCTGCGTACACATCTGAACGCACAGACATCTGCGTGCGTTCTCAATATGTGTGTTCTCAAGTCATATGGGTCGAGCTAAATCTTGTCGGTTTTCGACTACGAGCCGCATACACATCTGGGCGCACATGACTTGAGAACACGCATACATTATGCATGCGTTCTCAAGTCATGTGTTGGTTTTAGTTTTTACGTCGAATGCGTGTGTTCTCAACTTGCTCCACAGGATTTGGCTTGACCCATGCGCTCTCAAAGTTGCGCGTGAGTCAGCACGCATGCCCTGAGATACCACGAACGGGACGTCCACATTTACATATTCGTGTGTACTCAAACCGTGTACGCTCAGATGTGTACGCAGCTTTAGAATAATAAAGGCGGGTTCTCGCTATTCTATTGCGCTGAATTAGTTTGACTGATTTAGGCCCGATTTTATCAACATGCGCATTTTAACAAAAACTTTGACCAATCAGAGCAGCCCTTTCAAGAACATGTATCTGTCAAAGTACTCTGAAAATTATTGATTTCTCTTGAAGTTGACCTCCAAAAGCTCAAAAATGACATACTTTATATAAAATCGACCATTGTGAACCATCTAGTATTTTTTCCAGTCTGATTTTCCATCCAAAATGGGCGAAAAATTGCATTTTCTTGTTTAACAAAAAGTTTGGCAATTGCTAATCTCAACCAATCATATTCTAGAGAAGCGGTACATTTGATCACTGGTTTCATGCTGTATCAAACGATGTGATGACAAGAAATTCTCTCACTGCATTATTTGGATAAAACAATAATTTACTATCGATAATAATTATAAATACATGCAATATATCTTTGTTTTATAGTGAAAAGGGGTAAAAATAGCATTTTGTTACATTTCAAACGTTAAACAAACGATTTAACTGTTAGGCAAGCTATTTTCCAAGCGTGCATGTGCATTACTGGTTGCCTATCCAGAACGGCAAAGTTCACTATTTAACTACGTATACCTAATTTTATGTACGCTGCACCTTTAAATTCTCTGTGAATATTTCTATAAGAAGTATGAGAAGGTCTATAACGAATATGCATCCAGTAAATGAAAGATTGATTCTCCATAAAAGTATGTATTTTTTTTTTCTAAAGTCCATGTGACTGACGAAGGTGGGATTTGTAATTATTAAATAAGGTAGTTGCTATGATTTATACTAGGTACTTTTATGATTCTGTCACAAATTATCGCAGTTTGCAATTAGTAATTAAACAATAATTATAATGTAAACATGAAAAATGTGGCATTAATTTGCAAATGAATCGCTTTGTTCTGATATCCTTCTATGATTTTGATCCATGAATTCTAAAATATTTTTCACAAAAGTGTCATCCAGCTTTGATGTTTTGTTTTCAATATCGATAAAATACTATTGGATGATAGTTATTAACATAGGCCTCAATACCCAATAGAAAGCTTTTGCTAAATAACATCCAATAGAAAAGCTTCGTCAAAGTTTTGTTAAATATGCGTGTTGATAAAATCGGGCCTTAGTGATACTAAACAAATAATGAACGTGAGAAGACATTTTCATTAAAACTGATCAGCGGGTTTATACTTTCAGTCATAGTGAAAGCCAATCCTACTTTTCATTCATTTTGGCTGAATCAGTATTAAAAAATGAATACAAACGTAATTTTCATTAATGCTAGATTTGTTATAAATGATTCATTAAAACTGAACAATCTTATATTATACGCTAAAAATAATAATTTGTCAACATTTTCAACAAGTAGATTCGCTTTTCTATCGTCATATAAATACCTCAGCCACAATGTGAGCGAAGTTCCTCGTCGAAAGATATCGCTAATAAGTAAGCACAGTACGAGGAAGGTTACCACACTACTGGCTTCAGCTTCAGGAGGAATTCTGCTCGGCACACAAGAACATAACGACGTTTTCTTTAATGCACCCAAGAAATAACAGAGGTATTAATATCCGGCTTGGAAGCCTATATTCTTCATGTCGTCAAGCATCCCTCTAAAAACAAGCCGTGGTTCAATCAGCGATGTAGATATGCAGTTACCTCTAAAAACCAACATTACACGGAGTAGAGGAAATATCCAAATGCCGAGAACCACCGCATTTTTATCGACGCCAGAAATCACTGTAAACGCGTCATTGACAGCAGCAAGGAGGAACACATGTTTGTCCAAACATTCTGGTCTGTAGCTAAGGCTGTTAGTCAGAACTTTTCCTATTCGTCAATACCACCCTTGACCAGAGAGGACAAGTCCATCGCTTCTGCTCCTAAAAAAAAACAGACATCTTGTGGAAGCTTTTCGCAGCCAGTTGTACTGTAGACTTTCAAGGTAGTACTCCGACCACCACCATAAGCGTGAACTCGCGTGAAGAATGGCAGAGGTCAAATTTCAACATCGAGATGTTAAAAACATCCTCCAAAAACTAAACACGAATAAAGCTACTGGTCCTGACCAAATTTCAGCCATTGTCCTTAAACGCTGTGCCGCTGAGCTTGCACCTATTCTTTGCAAGCTCTTCAATCTTTCGTATTAGCGAGGCGTGTTTCCCGATTCGTGGAAGATTGGCTGCGTACAACCCATCCATAAGAAAGGCAAAAAACTGATCCCACCAATTATAGACCTGTGGCTCTTCTCAGCATCATGTATAAGGTTATGGAGACTGTCATTAACACACAGCTCCTGAAATACCTGGACAACAATTAATCGCCAGTATGGCTTCCGTAAGCACAGGTCTACAGGTGACCTCCTTGCCTACGTCACTCACTTGTGGAACAGAGCAATAGAAGATCATGGCGAATCCCGTTTTGTTGCACTTGACATATCGAAAGCTTTCGACAGAGTGTGGCATGAGGAACTTCTGGTCAAGCTTGCTGCTTATGGAGTACCACCTGGCCTGCGCCAGTGGCTGAATAGCTTTTTGTCAAGGGCTGTTCATCAGACGTATTTTCAATAAACGCCGGTGTGCCTCAGGGATCTGTCCTATCCCCTACACTGTTACTGCTGTACATCAACGAGCTGCTGGAAATAACATCCAATCCAATCTACAGCTTCGCAGATGACAGTACATTAGTGTCATGCATGGAACCAGGTAAGCCACTATCATCCCAGGAGACGGCACGTCGGCGACAGCAGCATGCCTCACAGATCAACGCAGATATCAAAACAATTATCGAGTGGGGATAAGCAAATAAAGTACAGTTCAAAGTACAAAAAACTCAGGCAACAACACTTACAAAGAAGTCTCACGATGGCTTACCAACCGTGGAAATGGAGGGCCACCCCATAGTCGAATCACCTTCCGTCAAGCTTTTGGGGATCAACATCAACAATAACATGTCCTGGCACGACCACGTCGTCAGTATTGCTGAAACGGCACCCCAGAAGCTTGGAGTTTTGTTCCGCTGTAGGAAGTTGTATACACCAGAGCAACTGCTGCTGCTCTAGAAGGCACAGATCCGACCATCGCTGGAGTATTGCTCCCATGTGTGGGGATGCGCTCCGAAACACTCTCTAAAGCTTCTGGATACTATCCAGAAAAGAGCAATTAGATTAATCGATACGCCTAGCCTCACAAAGGACCTCCACAGCCTGGAACATCGAAGGATGGTGGCTGACCTATCCCTGTTTTACAGATTCTATCACGGAAGATGTTCGAGTGAGCTCTCCCAGATAATAACACCAAAGGCCGTCCGAACCAGGAACACTAGAGAAGCTCTGCGAGCTCATCCTTATCAGGTCGAGTTCCTTACTCCCCGAACCAGTCTCCTCCAGCATTCCTTCTTTTGGAGAACTTCGACGCTGTGGAATCAGCTGCCGGTCAGCTGCCGGGGAATTTGTTTCCCGACGGCTACAACCTGCAGCGTTTCAAATCTAACGTGAACCGACACTTATCCTCGCGCAGTGCTGCTACAGCGCGTGAAAATCAGATGACAACTATGAAATGGGTCATGTGTAAGAGGAAGTTGCACTTGCTTTGGGCACTATCACATATTTCAGTTATGTACCTCATCTTCACCCCAAAGCGATTTACAAAACATTTTCTTCGACGAGTAAGCCTGAGCAGTGTGGACGCTACTTCAATCCTTTGCCTCAGCGCAGAGACCACTGCAGAGACCAACGACGACTGGAAGTGTCTCGCTTGAAGCAGAGCGAAGTAGTCTGAAGTGACCATCCACACTTTCGTATTTGGTAACATTGCGAGTAGTGTGGCTGTGGCTATAGATTTGCCCTGCAGCTCTAAACAACTGTTTACTGGGAACACTGCACACTGTTAGAAAGGGCAGCTAAATACTTAAAGGAGGCTTGCCTAAGATGGGCATAAGGTGAATAAGGTAGCGTACATGTTACGATATCGAGTCAAATTTTGAAGCTCGTTGAATAAAATTTGCTGTTGATTTCTATGACCTTTGAGCACATCGTTAGTCGCTTGTAGACACGCTTATTTTAAGTCCGAGGGTGGGTTATTTGAAAAGAGGGATGGGGGACCCCTCACATCAGGGGGGCTTAGCAGTAGACCCAAAATCTCATAATGATCCTGTTTCGCGCTAGAAAATGTGAATACTAAAGAAACGCCATCTGATCAATCATAAATATATTTAAAGACATTAAACTTACATACATACATAAAAATGAATGAAACATAATAAACAACTTTTGTGTTAAATAATAAATATATTTTTATTGTTATTCTTATTAACAATAAAGTAACACAACACTAGCCTTTCGTTAACTTTTTTCAAGAAATAACAACGTAATTATATTAATTTTCCAACTATCTCATTTCACTCTGAATAGATTTTGAAACTAAATACAGTATCAGTATCAATATTTTACAATGTATCATCTTACTCCTAAGTAGGTTTTATATAGTTATGTTTTAGATATATAAGTATAAGAAACTAATTTGTACTATATCATGTAATAAATATTAACAATTTGAAAAAAGAATATTGTCGGGGTAGAAGTATTTCAATGTTCTATGACAGATATAACACAGAGGCGATTTTTTAAATAAATAAGTTTTAACTAATATTTATCAAGTTAGTAGTTAAGATGTAGTTCTTGAACATTTGAGAACACGCATGTCATAGCTTAGAGTACCTAAAGTAATGCAGGAAGCACTATATACATAGTTTATTAGTTTAATTAATTATAGAGGCGACAAGAAAGACTTACACTATTAAATAAAACAACTTTATCGCCATCGTCCATGATATTTCTCAGCTTAATAATGGTCAAATGGTTTACTTAAATTTTATTATTCTGCCATATATTGTCTTTAACCCATAATTATACAAATGCCATGTAAAAAATCAAGTCAGTCAATTATTCGTAACAGTTTGAGTCATTGTCAGCTGTTTGTAAATAGTGAACCGAGAAACTCTGTATCTGTCATTTTTTATACAGGGTGTCCCACGACGATTAAGACAAACAATATATCAGAACTGGGCAGTAGTAGCGAATTATAATTTTGAGGGTTTAAATAAGAGGAAATATAGTATCTTTTCTTATTACTATGTCATCCAATGAGGTATTTGTTTTTGATCACGTGACGTCCGATTCAAAAATTTTAATGGGACACCCTGTATATTTGTGACTTTTTGCGTTCCTCCCGATAAAACAATTTCAACAAAATAGCACACTTCGGGTCTAAAGTTCTTAATTCAAAAGCTACAGGTACTTAAAGGATAGTACCACTACCTTTGATTATAACCTTATAACATGTATCCCCACAGTTAAATTACTTTGGTAGTGTTTCTTAATGGTAGTGGTACAGTCCTTCAAGTACCTGTAGCTCTTGAATTAATCACCTTAGGCTCCAAGTATGCTAGTTTGTTGGAATTGTTTCATGGGGAGCAACACAAAAAGTCACAAATATACAGGGTGTCCCATTAATAATTTTGAATCGGACGTCACGTGACCAAAAATAAATACCTCATTGGGTGACACAATAATAAGAAAATATACTATATTTGCTCTAATTTACACCCCCAAAATTATAATTCGCTACTTCTGCCCGGTCCGATATATTCTTTGTCTTAATCGTCGTGGGACACCCTGTACATTGCAGTAGGTTTCTTCATTACCAGCATTACCTAGCATTTTATCCAACATTGGTGTATAATAAATACCAGTGTTTTATTCTTCGAATATTAATATTCGAAGGTTTTACTTTATACTAAGTTATGCTTTAGGTATGTCAAGTAAGCATGTAATCTTGGTGCCTCTCTATCAAGCAAAGTTAAATGTCGAGTGGAAGCAGTCAATAGGTCTGTTTTTACAGCAATCACAAACTAGTCAGCATCAATTTGATTGGCCAGTACTAGTCAGAAATAGTTTGACAACTGCAATGGGGAATACTGATTGGCTCTGACTGGTTTGTGATTCTCTGTAAAAACAGACCTTATAATATGGCTAGTTTGCAGTATTTTGTTTTTTCAAAGATAACCATATTTAAATATCAAATTAAGTAAGTCACTCACAGAGTTTCCTATCAGTTTACGTCAATGTTAACTGTTTGTAAATGTCAAAATGCAGTCCTTCGAAGTTTTTTGTATGAATATCAAGCTAAATTTGTTATACAGCTAGTTTGTCGTACTTTGTATTAGTCTTGACAAGGCTTACCACATGTAAATATCAAGCAAAAAAGTCAGGAAGTAAGTGAGTCGTTTTCAAATTTTTCGTATCAGTCTACCTTATCGTAACTGTTTATGAAGGTTAAGCCAAGAAACTCTTCAACAATCAGTTATTTTTTATATTTCGTAACATGTCTCCTCATAGTTGCCAGTATTTGTCCATTGTCAGATGTAAGTGTAAATATCAAGTAAACAAATTCTATGACAGTCAGTCATTTCAGTGTAATACATCATTTTGCTGCATGGTCAGTAGGTCAGTTACGTTTAAACTATGTCAAGAGCTATAGTTAGATACAAATATCAATAATTAAAGAATCAGTTTTTGGCACTATTTTGTACCAAGTCGCCTCACTAGCAAGTGTACCAAAATGTCAAGTTAAAAAGGTCTATGGTAAGTCGAACTCACGGCATGTTTTATGAGTTTATTGCGTAGTCAGTAGTATGTTCCTAAATCTCAAGTGAACAAATCAGTACAAAAGCTAAATGGTCAACTCAACCGAATAAGTATGTCAGACATTAGCAGTCTCCCTCATTGTCAGTCCTTTCCAGTATTTGTCCGTTGTCAGATGTAGGTAAATGTCATTTAAAAATACTCTGTGGCAATCAGTCACCTCAGTATTATGCATGATTTTGCTTTATCGTCAGTCACATTTTTAAAAGTATGTCTAGAGCTATAGTCAGATGAAAGTAGGAATTAAAAAATCTGTCACTATTTTGTATCAGGTTGTCTCACTATGAAGTGTAATAAAATGTCAAGTTAAAAAAGGTTGACAAGCTTAGCCCACGAAACTTTACTGTAAGTTTGTTGCGTCGTCAGTAACAGTATCTAAATGTCAAGTGAAAAAATCAGTGCAAAAGTGAGTCGGTCAGATAATTTTGATCAGTTTGTCTTGTGTCAGCAGTATGTAAAATTCAGCTGGAAAAGTATATCAGTCATTCGCAGTATTTCGTATGGTAATGACATCCTCAGCGATATCTGTAGATATGAGTGTCTAACAAAGAACAGTCAGTGAAAATTGAATGGAATAGTCTGCGTCGTTGTCAGTTGTACGAGAATGTCAAGAATCACTTTTAATGTCAAATTAAAAATAGTTACTCGAATATAAAAGTCAACTGTCAACTAATAAAGTAGATAAGGTCAGTTGCTCGCAGTGCTTCAAATCATAGTGTATATATAGTCACTCACCAAACATTGAAGCTTACAATAATTTGCAACAACAATGCAACAATGCTTGCATAAAGTTCAAAATAGTATTTTTTTGCAAGCCTAGAAAAGCAGGTGGTCATATCTATTCTTATCTATTTATATACATATTTATTAATTGAGCTTTCAATATATATCAGTAATCAAACTTCCCACAAGTATGTATCTGCAAGCTTCAGGATTAGTTTTACAGAAGAAAGTATGCAAGTTATCGAGTATTTCTCCATACATTCACAACTGAATGTCAAGTTTGCCACAACATGGCTGTCAGTTATAACCTAAGCCTGCAGTTTCAAATGCCATATAGAAGTATCAAGTAAAAACAGTCAATTGAAATTGAATCTTTTGTAAAATTTCGTAGTAGTTTACGTCATTGTCAGCTGTAAAGTAAATTTTAAGCACAAAACGCTGATATGCATGTATTTGAATGCAAAAAAAGTCTGTGTTAAGGCTAGCTTGAGTATTCTACTGTATTACTGTATCACTTCGTCAATTTTTGTGAGGGCGGTCTGGTGGACCTCTACTCATAGTTATCGTCGCGTCAGTCGATCGGTGTGTCATGTCTGGTTACCCAGAGACCAGACAAAGTCATGGAGAAGTAAGGAAACAAAAAGAAAGAAAGGAGAAGAGCAAAGTGGAAGAAGTTCGTCGGTTGAAGACCATAGCTTGACATACTCGATTTCAGTTCAGTAATTTTCGGATTTAACCAAAACGGTCAATTTTTAGGATCAATATTTAAAAGGGCAAATTAAGTTGGTTTTTCAAGATTGAACACCTTGGTTCTGATCACAGTGCGAGCCTTTGTGCTTAAGAACTTGCTGGACTCTACCGATTCGCGTAACAGGATGTTGCTGTGCTATTCCGCTTGACTATAACGTCGTTGCGCCTGTTGATAATCTCTCAAATAAGGGATGTCAAGTTCCTTGTGAAGTGTATCGTTGGGCGCTAGTGATTATGCGCAATGTCCTGCTCTGCAGAACCTGCAGATTTCGTATGTGCGTTTTGGCGAGAAAACACCTAGCATCACATGCGTAGGTAATTGCGAGTCTAATAGTCGAATTATATTCAGAAAATTCAATTTTAGTAGTAACGCAGGATAGAGCTGAAGAAACGTGATTTCGAATTTTGTTTGTAACGCTTCAGCATGTTTCTGCTAAGTCCAGGGTACAGTGAGACCTTCAACGGGGTACCACAACGTTTATTTATACAATATTTAGCCTGCGTTTTCGAATGGCTGACTTTGATGAACCACAGATCTGCCCACTCTAACACTAACCACGGCAAGCTGCAGCCCATCGCGAACCAGCTCTCCAGTTCACGACTGGACAGCTAGAATTGCAATGTCGCCAGTATAGAAATAGGCTTCACAGTTGTGGGGGCAAGGGACATCATGCATAAAAAGTGAATAAAGTTCAATAAAGGATAGGTCCAAGGACCGAACCCTGAGGGACATCGCCTTTATGGGCCATGCATTCGATTTGTATCAGATTTTTCAAGTCTGCTGCGTGTAACAAAAATGAAAGACTCATTAACATAATGTCATATCAGTTTTCCTCACTGTCAGTCAACTAAAAAAGTATGTGAAAACACTAGTCGTCGCAGTGTTACGTATATGATAGTCACATATAGTCATAGTCATGGTCATATGTAAGTATTAAGATAATAGCATAGAGTACAAAGTGAATCTTTTGCAGAATTTCGTGGTAGTTTCGGTCATTGTCAGCCTGTGGTAAAGCCAGTTCCCAGTATTTTGTACCAGTTTGTTGTCATAGTCAGCCGAATGTAAAGATCAAGCCAGAAGCTCAGCCATACGAGTTAGGTATCAGCAGAATTTGTACCACTTCATTGTCTGATGTACATGTCAACTGAAGAAGTATATCAGTTCAGTCACAGGCATGATACTACGACTTTAGAAGGTATGCTCACGCGCATGATGTCTTCCGTCTCGCTTCCACCTGTGACGTCAGCGTGTGACAAACGGGGTTTGTTTACTGGTTTAGTTACAGGTTATAGCCGAACATTTTCAGTTTATTTTCTTGAGTTTACTCGTTTACCGTAGTAAAACTAGTAAAGTTTGATAAAGCATTAATTATGTGTGATTCTGGAGTTTAACACATATTTGAACAATGGTTTATTGTGTGGTTGTGGGATGTAATAATAAAAAAGTAAAAACTATTCGACACACTACCGCTACTTGGGATGGTTTGGAAAGTTTGGCAGGTTTCATTGCATTTAAGTTGAAAAATAAGGAGAAACTGGGTTATATCCCAGATTGCACAGATACTTCTCTCAGTTGGGTCAACCATTTAACAGAAGGTGGACTACAAAAACATACAGATGAGTTCTTGGCAAAATGTAATGAGCTCCGCCATATATTTTCCAACTATAATGGAAACGCTTTGAAAATTGAAAAAACTATCTTGCGAATTTAAACAAATTATCAGAGAATGTATATGTGACTGATGAAGCAAAGATGAGCTTGTTTTCTAGATGCAAAATGTATTTCAGAATACGAATTCTTGATAGGGGAATTAGAGAGACCTCGAATATTAGAAAACTAAAATTCACTAACATTGTAAAATAGTATAAAGTAATAAGTATACAGGGTCCTGCGACGGTATATCCAGCTTTCTTAGCGCCTTTCCTATTTGGAATAAAAAAAAAGCTACATAAAATAAAAATGCGCTAAAAGATGGTTGGAGATTTACAGATTGCAGAACGTATTTTGATATTTCATTTTCAGTGCATATAGAGAAAGGCTAGTTCTATATGCTCTTATTCACCCCTTTTTCAGTTCTTATTGTCTGTCCAAAATATATTTCCCCATAGACTCATATATACAGAATCAATACCTATCTACAACACAAGAGAGCAACAAATAATGTGCACTATACCCAGGCCATCAGAAACCATCACTACAAGTGGATCAAACTTTTTAATTCAAACATATTATTAAACAGATACATCGTGTGAAAACATTTTGAAAAAAATTGAGGAAAAACCTGTTATTACTAGGAATCTTTAGTATACGAGAATTCACCTGTACTAACTCAATACAATGCCCAGAACGATATTGTATTGTTGTATTGTGATACGTTTTTATTTTATGTTTAAGATATACGCGGTTGTGACATATATTTGAATAAATAAAAAATAAGAAAATTTGGTAATGTATTTTCCCACCAATCATTAGCAGAAAAAAGTCAATATTCATTCGCCATAAACATAATGCCATTATGCTTGTTCATGATTTCTAAAAACCTCTAATGACAAAATCATGTTATTTATTTCTTGTCTACCTTTTACTAAGAGAATTATATAGCAAATACATATGCAAATTGGCTTGAAGAGCTGGTGACGCAACATCATAATCTATATATATGAAAAATAAGAACGGTAATCAAAGGCTCCTGAATGGAGTATATAAAAATTCCACCCCCTACCCGAGAAATTTTCCCACAAAAAGATGGTTTCACTAGGCACTCCAATCAACCTCTTATATGAGATTTCAGAAAAATACGTCCAGACCGCTCTGGCTCTGCTCTCTTTCCACAATGTAAATTTTTTTTGAGTACATAGATTCACATTTTTGTACCTGAAATTCAGAACGCTCGGAACTACTGCAAACGGGTCAGGCGTCGATTAATATCAATTCGCTGTATAACTATTTCACCAATTTTTTATTCAGATACAGAGCAATATGTATCGTTTGTATTATACTGTGCATGAGCTATTTTCATTTTGTATGAATATTAAATATCTAAGACAGATATAACAGGAAACGAAATAAAACTTTCAAAAATCAATGCTTTGGCGCCATGTGCTTATACACTTTTGTCACACGGTGACGTCATGCGCAGACCGGCTCGAAATCTGTCCGCCAAGTGATCATATCTGTCAGTGTCGTAGTATCATGAGTCACAGGCAGAGTTTCGTGTCATAAGTCCATAGTCACCATAGCAAGTATCAAGAATCAGCGAAAGGTGTGTCGTTTGCAAAATTCCTTAGTAGTAGTCATCGGTTGTGCATGCAAGGGAACAAACGATCATGGCCAGTCAATAATAAAAGAAAATTCTGTGAAAGTCTACTTTACCTTAGTCTCAGTTCACTCCCAAAGTGAGTCAAAAGTAAAAATCAAGTAAAGACCTCAGTAAAAAAAAGGCGTCTCCTTTTCGGCTGTGGCTGATGCTCGCAGTGTTTCATATCATACTGACATAGTCAGCCATAACCCATACTTATATATCAATTATTAAAAATCAGTCAGTGCAAAGTGACGACTGCAAAATTTCGTAGTTGTTTTCGTCATTGTCCGCTGAAAAAGGTTTCCAGCAAAGCCAGTTCCCAGAATTTTATACTAGTTTGCGGTCATAGTCAGCCGAATGTAAAAATGAAGAAAAAGCTCAGTAGTACGAGTCATCACAAAAATTGTGTCATTTTGTTGCCTGATGTACACGTTAATTGAAAAAGTGCGTCAGAAGTTCAGTCACACCCAGAGTTTCATATCATAAAGACATAGGTGTGTCGTTTGTAAGATTCCTTCGTAGTCGTCACCGTCAGTTGTAAATGCATGCATGTCGGAAGAAAAGGTCTAGTTTAGCTTAGCTGGTGTCAGTTTACTCCCAAAGCGAGCCAAATGTAAAAGTCACCTAAAAACTTCCGTAAAAAAGTCGTATCAGTGTTTGCATCGTTGTCGACTGTGGCAATGTCAGTTGCTCGCAGTGTTTCATATCAAAGTGGCATAGTCAGCCATATGCATGTATCAATTGAAATACATTTAGTCAAAAGTAACGTTTGCAAAATTTCGTAGTAGTTTCCGTCTATATCAACTGAAAGAGGTCTCTGGCCAGTTCATAGTATTTTGTACCGGTTTGCTGTCATAGTCAGTCAAATGTAAAAATCAAGTGATAAGCTCAGCAATACGAGCTATCAATAGAATTTGCATCACTTGGCAGTCGTTTGATGTACTTACATGTCAACTGAAAAAGTACGTCAGAAGTTTTGTCACACACAGAGTTTCATAACATGAAGACATACATATAGTCATAGCAAGTATCAAGAATCAGCACCATCGTCAGCTGCACATGCATGTCAAACAAACAAATGCTCATGGCCAGTCGGTATCAGATGTATTCAATTAATAAGTCTAGTTTACTCCTAAAGTGAGTCAAATGAAAGAAACAAGTAAACACCTCAGTAAAAAAGTCATTTGTTAGCCTCGTTTTCAGCTGCGTCAAGGTCATATCATAGTGATATAGTCAGTCATAATATGTATGTATGTACATATGTATGTATAAATTAAAAAGCAGCCACTGAAAAGTGATGTTTGCAAAATTTCGTAGTAGTTTTTGTTATCTGTATGTAAATTTGAAGTGGTAAAATAATGCTGTTAAGCGGTTAGTGTCAAATATACTTAACTGATAAATGGAAAAAAATCTATGATAATAATGCTACCTTGATGTATTTTATAACAGTTTACTATATAGTTAGCAGTGTGCAAGTGTCAACCGAGAAATAAAGTGACAAAGTCAGTCGTATCAAGCAAAACAGTCAGTGAAAAGTTGCGTTTGCAAAATTTCCTAATAAGAAGTTTTCGTCTTTCGTCATGTCTGTAAATGTCAAGTGAAAAAATGCGTCGGTTAGTGTCAGATGTATTTACTGTCAAATGGAAAAGGCTTATGGTAATACCACATTGATGTGTCTTATATCAGTTTGTGTAGTTAGCAGTCTGTAAATGTCTACGGAGAACGTCAAAAAGTCAGTCATAAGTATCAAGCAAAACAGTCAGTGAAATGTTACGTTTGCAAAACTTTCTAGTAGTTTCGTCATTGTCAGATGTATGTAAATGTCAAGTGAAAAACTGCTGTTGCCGGTTAGAGTAAGATGTGTATAACTCTCAAGTGATATAAATTTGTGGTAATGCTACCGTGATGTGTCTTTCAGTCTCTATAGTTAGCAGTATATATGTAGATGTCAACTGAGAAACAATGTCATAAAGTCAGTTGTGAGTGAGTAAGACAGAAGGAATTCTGCTGTGAGTATCAACCAAAACAGTCAGTGAAACGTTCGCAAAGTTTCGAGGAGTTCTCGTCATTGTCAGCTGTATGTAAATGTCAAGTGAAAAACTGCTGTTAGCCGTTTAGTGTAAGATGTATTCAACTATTAAATGACACAAATTTGTGGTAATGCTAACTTGAAGTATTTGCCAGTTTCTATAGTTAGCAGTATATAGATGTCAACTGAGAAAGAAAGTCATAAAGTCAGTTGTTAGTATCAAGCAAAGCAGTCAGTGAAATGTTTGCAAAGTTTCGAGAAGTTTTCGTCATTGTCAGTTGTATGTAAAAATGTGAAGTGAAAAACTGCTGTTAGCCGGTTAGTGTCAGATGTATTCAATTATCAAGTGACACAAACTTGTGGTAATGCTAACTTGATGTATTTGTCAGTTTCTATAGTTAGCATTACATGTATAGATGTCAACTGAGAAAGAAAGTCATAGAGTCAGTTGTTAGTATCAAGCAAAGCAGTCAGTGAAACGTTTGCAAAGTTTCGAGAAGTTTTCGTCATTGTCAGCTGTATGTAAACATGTCAAGTGAAAAACTGCTGTTAGCCGGTTAGTGTCAGATGTATTCCAATATCAAATGACACAAATTTGTGGTAATGCTAACTTGATGTATTTGCCAGTTTCTATAGTTAGCAGTGTATAAATGTCAACTGAGAAAGAAAGTCATAAAGTCAGTTGTAAGTATCAAGCAAAAGAGTCATTGAAATGTTACGTTTGCAAAATTTCCTAGTAGTTTTCGTCATTGTTAACTGTATGTAAATGTCAAGTGAAAGAATGCGGCGGTTAGTGTCAGATGTATTTATCGTCAAATGTGAAACATTTATGGTAATGCTGCCTTGATGTATTCTAATCAGTTTATATAGTTAGCACTGCGTACATGTTAATAGAGGAACAGTCAGTCATAAGTATCGAGAAAAACAGTCCGTGAAATATTACGTTTGCAAAATTTCCTAGTAGTTTCGCCATTGTCAGATGTATGTAAATGTCAAGTGAAAAACTGCTGTTAGCCGGTTAGTGTCAGATGTATCTAACTGCCAAGTGATAAAAATTTGCGGTAAGGCTACCTCGATGTATTTTTCGGTTTCTATACTTAGCAGTGTATAAATGTCAACTTAGAAAGAAAGTCATAGAGTCAATTGTAAGTATCAAGCAAAACAGTCGGTGAAACGCTTGCAAAGTTTCGAGGGGTTTTCGTCATTGTCAGCTGTAATTAAATGTCAAGTGAAAAAACGCAGTTAGTCGGTTAGTGTCAGATGTATTTAACTGTCAAATGAGAAAGAAAGTCACAAAGGTCATTTGTAAGTATCAAGCAAAACAGTCAGTGAAAGTTTCGAGGAGTTTTCGTCATTGTCGGCTGTATGTAAATGTCAAGTGAAGAACTACTGTTAGCCGGTAAGTGTCAGATGTATATAACTGTCAAATGATAAAAATTTGCGGTAAGGCTACCTTGATGTATTTTTCGGTTTCTATAGTTAGCAGTGTATGAATGTCAACTGAGAAAGAAAGACATAAAGTCAGTTGTAAGTATCAAGTAAAACAGTCAGTGAAACGTTTGCAAAGTTTCGAGAACTTTTCGTCATTGTCAGCTGTATGTAAAAATGTCAAGTGAAAAACTGCTGTTAGCCGGTTAGTGTCAGATGTATATGTCAAATGATAAAAATTTGTGGTAAGGCTACCTTGGTGTATTTTTTAGTTTCTATAGTTAGGAGTATACAAATGTCAACTGAGAAAGGAAGTCATAAAGTCAGTTGCAAGTATCAACCAAAAAAGTCAGTGAAATGCTTTCAAAGTTTCAAGAACTTTTCGCCATTGTCAGCTGTATGTAAAAATGTCAAGTGAAAAACTGCTCTTAGCCGGTTAGTGTCAGATGTATATGTCAAATGATAAAAATTTGTGGTAATGCTACCTTGATGTATTTTCCAGTTTCTATACTTAGCAGTGTATATATGTCAACTGAGAAAGAAAGTCATAGAGTCAATTGTAAGTATCAAGCAAAACAGTCAGTGAAACGCTTGCAAAGTTTCGAGGAGTTTTCGTCATTGTCAGCTGTATGTACATGTCAAGTGAAAAAGCGCTGTTAGTCGGTTAGTGTCACTGTGTCAAATGAGAAAGAAAGTCATAAAGGTCATTTGTAAGTATCAAGCAATTGTCGGCTGTATCTAAATGTCAAGTGAAAAACTGCTGTTTGGTGATCAGTGTTAGATGTATTTAACTATCAGATGATAAAAATGTGTGGTAATGCTACCGTGATGTATTTTTCAATTTCTGTAGTTAGCAGTATATAAATGTCAACTGAGAAAGAAAGTCTTAACGTCATTTGTAAGTATCAAGCAAAGCAGTCAGTGAAACGTTTGCAAAGTTTCGAGAAGTTTTCGTCATTGTCAGCTGTATGTAAAAATGTCAAGTGAAAAACTGCTGTTAGCCGGTTAGTGTCAGATGTATATGTCAAATGATAAAAATTTGTGGTAAGGCTACCTTGGTGTATTTTTCATTTTCTATAGTTAGCAGTATACAAATGTCAACTGAGAAAGGAAGTCATAAGGTCAGTCGCAAGTATCAACCAAAACAGTCAGTGAAATGTTTGCAAAGTTTCAAGAGGTCTTCGTCATTGTCAGCTGTATGTAAATGTCAAGTGAAAAACTGCTGTTAGCCGGTAAGTGTCAGATGTATGTAACTGTCAAATGATAAAAATTTGTGGTAAGGCTACCTTGATGTATTTTTCAATTTCTATTGTTAGCAGTATACAAATGTCAACTGAGAAAGAAAGTCATAAAGTCAGTTGTAAGTATCAAGCAAAACAGTCAATGAAACGTTTGCAAAGTTTCGAGGAGTTTTCGTCACTGTCAGTTGTATGTAAATGTCAAGTGAAAAAATGCTATTAGCCGGCTAGTGTCACATGTATATAACTGTCAAATGATAAAAATTTGTGGTAAGGCTATCTTGATGTATTTTTCAATTTCTACAGTTAGCAGTATACAAATGTCAACTGAGAAAGAAAGTCATAAAGGTCATTTGTAAGTATCAAGCAAAGCAGTCAGTGAAACGTTTGATAGGTTTCGAGTGTCAGCTGTATGTAAATGTCAAGTAAAAAAATTGCTGTTAGCCGTTCACTGTTAGATGTATTTAACTATCAAATGATAAAAATCTGTGGTAATGCTACCGTGATGTACTTTTCAGTTTCTATAGTTAGCAGTATATAGATGTCAACTGAGAAAGAAAGTCATAAAGTCAGTTGTAAGTATCAACCAAAACAGTCATTGAAACGTTTGCAAAGTTTCGAGGAGTATTCGTCATTGTCAGCTGTATGTAAATGTCAAGTGAAAAACTGCTGTTAGCCGGTTAGTGTCAGATGTATATAACTGTCAAATGATAAAAATTTGTGGCAAGGCTACCTTGATGTATTTTTCAGTTTCTATAGTTAGCAGTATATGAATGTCAACTGAGAAAGAAAGTCATAAATGTCATTTGTAAATGTCAAGCAAAGCAGTCAGTGAAACGTTTGCAAAGTTTCGAGTGTCAGAGTATGTAAATGTCAAGTGAAAAACTGCTGTTAGCCGGTTAGTGTCAGATGTATATAACTGTCAAATGATAAAAATTTGTGGTAATGCTACCGTGATGTATTCTTCAGTTTCTATAGTTAGCAGTATACAAATTAATCTCAACTGAGAATGAAAGTCATAAAGTCAGTTGTTAGTATCAAGCAAAGCAGTCAGTGAAACGTTTGCAAAGTTTGAAGAAGTTTTTATCATTGCCAGCTGTATCTAAATGCCATGTGAAAAAATGCTGTTAGCTGGTTAGTGTCAGATGTATATAACTGTCAAATGATGAACATTTGTGGTAAGGCTACCTGATGTATCTTTCAGTTTCTATAGTTAGCAGTATACAAATGTCAACTGAGAATGAAAGTCATAAAGTCAGTTGTAGGTATCAACTAAAACAGTCAGTGAAACGTTTGCAAAGTTTCGAGGAATTTTCGTCATTGTCAGCTGTATGTAAATGGCAAGTGAAAAACTGCTGTTAGCCGGTTAGTGTAAGATGTGTAACTATCAAGTGATAAAAATTTGTGGTAAGGCTACCTTGATGTATTTTTCAGTTTCCATAGTTAGCAGTATACAAATGTCAACTGGGAATGAAAGTCATAAAGTCAGTTGTAAGTACCAAGTAAAACAGTCAGTGAAACGTTTGCAAAGTGTCGGGAAGTTTTCGTCATTGTCGGCTGTATCTAAATGTCAAGTGAAAAACTGCTGTTAGCGTATCAGTGTTAGATGTATTTAACTATCAAATGATAAAAATTTGTGGTAATGCTACCGTGATGTATTTTTCAATTTCTATAGTTAGCAGTATATAGATGTCAAGTGAGAAAGAAAGTCATAAAGTCAGTTGTTAGTATCAAGCAAAGCGGTCAATGAAACGTTTGCAAAGTTTTGAGAAGTTTTCGTCATTGTCGGCTGTATGTAAATACCAAGTGAAAAACTGCTGTTATCCAGTTAGTGTCAGATGTATATAACTGTCAAATGATAAAAATTTGACGTATTTTTCAGTTTCTATAGTTAGCAGTGTAAAAATGTCAACTGAGAAAGAAAGTCATAAAGTCAGTTGTGAGTATCAAACAAAACAGTCAGTGAGACGTTTGCAAAGTTTCGAGGAGTTTTCGTCATTGTCAGCTGTATGTAAATGTTAAGTAAAAGATTGCTGTTAGCCGGTCAGTGTTAGATGTATTCAACTATCAAATGATAAAAATTTGTGGTAATGCTACCGTGATGTATTTTTCAGTTTCTATAGTTAGCAGTATACAAATGTCGACTGAGAAAGAAAGTCATAAAGTCAGTTGTTAGTATCCAGCAAAGCGGTCAATGAAACGTTTGCAAAGTTTCGAGGAGTTTTCGTCATTGTCAGCTGTCAGCTGTATGTAAATGTCAAGAGAAAAATTGCTGTTGGCCGGTTAGTGTCAGATGTATTAACTGTCAAATGATAAAAATTTGTGGTAAGGCTACCTTGATGTACCTTTCAGCTTCTATAGTTAGCAGTATACAAATGTCAACTGAGAAAGAAAGTCATAAAGTCAGTTGTTAGTATCAAGCCAAGCGGTCAATGAAACGTTTGCAAAGTTTCGAGGAGTTTTCGTCATTGTCAGCTGTATGTAAATGTCATGTGAAAAAATGCTGTTAGTTGGTTAGTGTCAGATGCATTTAACTGTCAAACGAGAAAAATGTGTGACTATGCTACCTGGATATATTTTATATCAGACTCAGAGTATGTTACTCTGAGATATCAGATTAATCTATACCTGGTGTGTAAATGTCAATTGAAAAAGTGCGTGGTAATGTTGTCATTCGTAATCGTAACGTTTCCTGTTAGTGACACAGTCTAATTTGGGTCAAGGAAAGTCTCAGATGTAGTAAAATGACAAAAAAGAATTGTGATACTACTAGCTTATCGTATTTTGTATCAGTTTGTTCCACAATAAATCACAAGTAAGAATTATGTAGAAAGTTCAGTATAAAAATAAGTCATTAACCAACAGTTCGCATCAGTTGGCTCCGCCCGCGTCAGTGCCTCACAATATACGTAATGAAGTATATCAAGTAAGTCGTTTGTTAAATTTTGTATGTAAATCTCACGTGTAAAAGGGCTGTAAGTCAGTTAGTGTCAGAAGTGTTTAAAAGTCTTAACTGAAAAAATCTGCTTTGATGTTATTTTCTGTACTTTGAATCAGTTCATACCATAGTCAACTGTCTGTAAATGTTAAATGATATTGTATGTGACAAGATTGATCATTCGTGGTGTTTCGTATTGGAGTGTCTCAGTTAGTCATATAATTATGTATGAATATAAAACTGAGTCGCGTGCTGTTTTGGTAGTAGTTCACCCGATCATTAGTCAGTCGAATGGAAAAACCAAGTAAAAAGGTCAATCCCAACAGTAAAATTATCAGAGTCCATATCAGTTTGCTTCGTTATCAGTTGCATGTAAATGTCAACTCAAAAAGTATGTGGTCACTGGTCTGTCATTTTCAATTGTAAGTCAATGTCAAGCGAAAAAACGTTGATAGTTAGTCGGTATCAGATGCATTTTAAATTGCAACGTAAACAAACTAAACGATAAGCCTAGTTTTGTTCCAGTTCACTCCAAATAAGTTATGTAAAAAGCTCAGCAGACAAAATATCAACAGAATTTCCTGTCAGTTTACTTCATTGTCAACTCTGTCAGTGTTTTTGTATCAAAATTATATAGTAAGCTGTATGTAAGTATCAAGTAAGTCAGTGAAAAGTGGGTCGTTTGTTAAATTTCGTAGTATTTTACGTCATTGTCAGCTGTACTCGTATGTAAATTTTACAGGAAAAAGGTCAGTTAGTGTCAAGACGTACTTACATAAATGTCAACAAAACAAGAAAATCGCAGATAAGTCTAATGCTCTGCACTTTGAATCAGTTTACATCATAGTCAAGTGTCTATAAATGTTAAATGAAATAGTATGTCACAAGATAACTCATTCGTGGCATTAAAACTGAATCTGGGTAGTAGTCACTGCAAGTTGAAAAAAAGTCTGTGAAAAAATTAGTCCGCATTATTTTGAAGCAGTTCATTCGTTTACCAGTTAGTCGAATGTAAAAATCGAGTAAAAAGCTCAATAATAAGAGTAATTATCAGAGTTCATATTAGTCTGCTTTGTTATCAGCTGCATGCAAATGGTAAAGTGTGCCGTTTATAATATTTTGTAGTTGTCGTCATTGTCAATTATAAGTGAATATCAAGCGAAAAAACGTAGATAGTCAGTCGGTATCACATGCATTTAAAACTAAACATAAATAACTATACGATCACGCTAATATCTTGTACCAGCTCACCCCAAATAAGTTATGTAAAAAGCTCAGCAGACAAGATATCAACAGAATTTCCTGTCAATTTACCTCGTTGTCAGCTGTGTCAGTATTTTGTATCATAATGACATAGTAAGCCATATGCGAGAATCAAGTAAAAAATAGTAAGTGAAAAGTGAGTCGTTTGCAAAATTCTGTAGTATCTACTTCACCCTATTGTCGTTGTATGTCAATATCAAGAGAAATAACGTTGGCAGTCAGCTAATGTCCGATGTATGATGTATTTGAATGTCAATTAAAGAAATTGCGATAAGGATAGCTAGCATTATTTTGTATATTACTCCATAGTTAGCTGTGTGTAGGTAAATGTGAACTGGAAAAGTTTGTGATAAGGTCAGTCATCTATGGTGCTACGTCATCGAGTTACTCGGCTTGTCATACGTAAAAGTAAAGTAAAAGCAGTCAGTGAAAAGTGAGTCATTTGTAAAATTTAGTACTCAGTAGATCATATCATTCTTAGATGTAAGTAAATGTCAAGCGAGGAAACGCTATAATTAGTCAGTATCAGACGTATTTAAATGACAGGAGAAAAAAGTATATGACAAATCTATTTTGTTATATCGGGCAGCTATGTATAAATGTCAACTGAACTAAAAAAGTATGTGATAGGTTAGTCACTCAGCCATGTATTATTATCAGCTAAGGAAAGGTCAGTGAGAATTGGGTTTGTAAAATTTACGTCAATTGTCAGCCATATGTAAATGTGAAGCGAAGAAACGCAGGATCAGATGCATTTGAAAAAGCATGTGTTTAGAATTAAGAATAACTCTCGATAAAATGTCAATTTAAATGTCAACCCAAAAAGAACGAGATAATGTCAATCGTAGGTATCAAGTAAAACAGTCAGTGAAAAGTGAATTGTTTGTAAAATTTCGTAACAGTTTGCGTCACTCTCAGCTGTACGTAAATAAGATGTGAGGAAAATACGCTGATGAGTATGTCGGTATTGAATCTGTTTAAAAGCTGCTGTATTTTATTTAATCCATAGTACGCCGAAAGTAAAAGACGTGTGAAAAGCTCACTGATCAAATTTCGTATCAGTTACCTGATTGTTAGCTCCATCAGTGTCAGTGTCGTAGTGACATAGTCATCTATATGAATAGCCGCTTTCCTTTTACCTGATTTATCTGATAAATCTCACTTGTGACGTCATGACTCATTTCAATGTACGTTCCTTTTGTCTTCTGAATCTGAGACTAAAGTGAGATATTTTACCCCCACTTAAGCCCATCTGCACAAGCTCGAAAGGTAGATCAGTTGTCTCAGATCATTTAGATGTCAAATAAATCAATAAATGAGGGTATAATTTTTTGTAAGTTTGAATTTTAGCGGGTTTTGTGGTGTATGGATAGTCGACAATGTATGGTGAGCTACGAAAAACTTAAAAAAATAGGTTATGGAAAGGATGGACAGAGTATAGAACCATAGCATATTACAAAATTTCGAGGAATGACATTTAACTGCACAAACACGTTCCTTTAACTCATCTGAGCATCTGAGGTTTCCAACTGAGCTGAGCCATCTGATTTTTAAGTGATCTGAGTTAGTGCAGATGTAAAAGGAAAGCACCTAATGTATAAGTAAGGTGAGAAGTTAGTCGTTTGCAAAATTGCTTGGTAGCTTATGTCATTGTCAGTTGTATGTAAATTTCACGCAAAAGGACGCTGTACTTACGTGACAACCAAAAAATTTTGTGATAAGGCTAGCTCCCATAAGTAAGCTTAAGCGTAGTGGTGTGTAAATGTCAACTAAAAAATACGTAAGAGAGAGCTGTATAATGTAACGGTCAAGTGAAATAAAGTTAGCGTAAGATTGAGTAGTTTGGGAAATTTCTTAATAGTAGTAGTCATGGTCAGCGGTATGTGA
Source organism: Callosobruchus maculatus (assembly GCA_951848785.1). NCBI lineage: Eukaryota > Metazoa > Arthropoda > Insecta > Coleoptera > Chrysomelidae > Callosobruchus > Callosobruchus maculatus. The sequence goes on along the minus strand of CATOUR010000212.1, from coordinate 106,670 downwards.
GTGTCACTGAAAATGAGTCACTATTAGCTGTATTCAAATGTCAAGTGATATAGGTCCCTGTTTAGGTTAGTTCGCAGTATATTTGGTATTGGTTTATTTCTTACTCAGCTGAGTGTAAATGTCAACTTAAAAAGTACGTGATAAGGTAATTGTTGGTAATGTTTGCTATAATAGAGTCATAACAGCCAAAGAAAAGTAAGTCATTTGTAGCCAAGGTAAGATTAGTAAGTATTATGCAGCACGTCGTGTCGTTGTCAGCTTTAGGTAAGTATCTAGTCCAAAAAATGCGATAATATCAGCCACTTATTGTATACCATAAATATGTATTGTTTTACTAGCTCCAGGGTAAATGTAATGCCGAGAAATTATGAAAAAGCCAGTCATTAGCAGTGTGTAAATATTTAGTCTATGAGTGACATTAAAAAGCTGTGATCAAGTCAAGCAATCGTAGTATAATTGACATAGTTTGTAAGCCGTACGAAATGTCAATTTTAAAACTGTTACTCATAAAGCCAGTCATTTGAAGCACTCCTTAACAATATATTTAATTTTTAGAAGAACATCAATGTCTAATCAAAGAAAAAATTGAATAAACTATTAATTGGCAGCATAGTATTTCGTGTCATTATGAGGTATATGTCAGTGTTTCAGATTGGATAAAGTTTAGTCGTTCACAGTCATTCGTATTTTGATTTCATTGTAAAGTTTGTCACTCGGTTTGTCATATTACCTAAGTTTATCTCACTTCAGTCGTGTTACCTATACGTTGTCAGTTCGCTTTTATTCAGTGTTATTTACACTATATTTACATTGTTGTTTGTCAGTCCTTGGTAGGTCTACGAAAGCAGGAAGCTGTCATTTGTCTTTTGGAGGTAAAATTGTGTTTACAAACGATAAAGTTCGACAATGGAATACTTTTTTTTCTACATTATTGAACTACTGTCGATGCTGTTATCAAGTTATATAGTGTATTCGGTTGTATTTGGTTGTCAGTTCAAAGTTTCGTCAGTCTGTAGTTGTGAAGTGTATTAATATACTATGTAGTGGAAGAAAAACTCGGAAAGAATAGAAGAAAGCGAAAAGCTAAGAGACGAAGAGCATGTAGTACTCACGAGGAGGAGATGTTTGGCTATTCTTAGTTTACTAGGAAAGGTCTGAATGTGAAATATAGCTGAATTCAGAAGATTGCTACATATATACGGGAACATAGTGATATAATAGCAACCGAGCTTTAAGCACTTTCTTTATAATTATATACTGTACCGAAATGGAAAGTCTTCCCTGAAATAGTACTTCAGTTATACATATATATCTACTTATTAAACTAATTAGACATACGTGCAGCTCAGTCATGCAGGTACCTAGAGCTACCAACAATTACCTTATATCATCATCAACAACAACAACAACTATAACTACTACTTAGAATTAACTGTCAAATCAGTCCGTAGGTCTTTTGGTTTTGTCATAGTTAGTAAGTAAGATTGGTCATTTATTCGGTCTGGTCTGATCAAATGGTTACTCAGAAACTAGGCAAAGACAGAGAGAAATGAGAAAAAAAGGAAGTAAGAAGGAAAGAGCAAAGAGGAAGAACTAGAACTGTTAGAATAGGAGACGTCTGAGTATCGTTGAAACCGGTTTTGATGCTTTAAACATAACTTTGAGGGATTATTTTTGTTCAAATTAAACTCTTGATGACCTATACTTCTTTGCTAATAAGGCAAGTATTAGCGAACGTGCTTAGCTAATAGTTCAAAAGAGGGTTGCAATCACCGACAGTCAGTAGTTGCCATGCAGTTCCGCTTGTTGATACCATCGATACACTTCAGTTATAGTTACAGACTTTTGTAGTATAGATTGAAGAGTCTCTACTAAAGGGTTTGAAGTCACTCTGAAAATTACAATAAATGAATAATTAACAAAAACACAAATTATGCAATTTTTGTGCCAGACTTTTTTGTTTGAGAGACAGCGTGATCTGCAGCTAGATTTCATACATCATTTTTCATATCTTCATGATGATGTCGTTTCTGTCGATTATGTCTATTCCTGTTCGAAGAGTAGGTCATAGGATCAATGTAGTAAGTCAAAAACGTCAGTCTGTCATATTGTTTATTCAACTTATACACATCGTCAGTCTTTTCGTACTAGTCATATATTCAGTCATGTCATGGCATGCCCAAAATAATCTAGTTGTCTGTGATGAGAAAAAAAATTATACAAAAGATGCTTCAGAGCTTTTGAACACAGTACATTTTCGTATCAACACTGAAATAAGATAGCATGAATGCAATATCGACTAGTTCAATAATATTTACAAAAAAAGCACGAAGTGTGACACCTTCGCCGATTGTGATCTAGGCATGTTGGGTGATGCCATTTGAAAAACAAATTTCAGTGCTCTGGATAATCAGAATACCAAAAATATATTTTTCAACGATTATCAGTTAACCAGGTTTCGACAGAATCGATTATACATTCAGTTTTGACACGAAATTGGTTAACCGATTGTAGAAACAGACCTAGTACCGTCTATGAGTACGAAGTCAGCCGAAATTGTTCAAAGGTCGGGTTTGTGAAGACCTCGGACTTCTTGATGTTACCCTAAACTCCACAGGCATGTCGTAGCACTTGCAGATACAGCAAGAAGGAAACCGAAACCTGCAAAAGAATATTCTTCGTGGTGATTGGTCTACAGGAAACAAAAAATGGACTAATATATATGGCGTTATCCACTGAAGTACCATTTGTACTATCTTATTCAGTTAAGGCTCTTCAGCAACATTTTAACAAGTTGAAGAATGAAGGAGTTTCCCAAAATACATAGAAATAGTGAAATAAAATGTAATATAGGCGAATAAGTCATGAATATATCTAATAGACTAATTCGAAAGCCAAATAGATACAAGTGTCCACAAGTCGAAACTTCATAACTGATATATAAACACATAATTATAAAATTTGTAGTTAAAAGCTTATAAAACAAATCATTATCATCATCAAATTAAGCTACATGGATTTTTTCCTTTTTCCCCTTACATGAATTTCTACTACGTACGCCACTGACTGACTCCGGCTGCGCGATAGTTTGTTTACACCTTGTGCGTAGCGACATGTAAGTGTTCGATGCGTACACGTCATCGAGAGGCTGACACAGTGACGTACCATTTTGTCCATGAATCATACGATGACTGGTTTACGAGATCGTTAATAATGGCGCTACCTGTACATCGACGCTCGTGTACATTTGGACATTCAACTTCCTGTGTCGAAATTCCGCTGATCAAATTGAAGGTAAGGCACTGGTCGGCTGCTCATATATTCAGATGGTGACGAACTTAAAAATCAAGACAGGTTTTCTTGAAGGTCTTGCACAAAACCGTTAGACCTTCTTGCAACCTTACAGAAGCGTCAAATGTGTTCCGTGCCATTCTTCTCTTGGTTTTATGGGAAACCAAATTGTAGTCAAAAACTACTTAAATGAGATCTACAGTCGTGATGGACCCCCGTTTACATCTCACGATCCCCCCTTCTTGCGTTTAGTCACATAGACCCCTTATTAACCATACCCTTGGGGGGTTGATATAGATCACTTTAGCTATCTATACTCTACACCACTGTTTTTCAACCTTTTTCATGACACGAACTCCCAAGTATCAAAAATATTTCGCGACCCCCCCACCCTTTCTGTCATGTATGTTAAACATATTTAATCCATACAAAGCTTTTAGGCGTTTGCGTTATTAGGATTCGGACTTCTTCAATGTATTGTGTAAGGCATTCACGGCCATGGTTCGCTAAACTGTTGATTATTGGGCTGTTCGTACGACGTCGACACGCTCCACTGCCCTGACATCGCCTCCTCTTTATTGTCGAAGTTGTTTTTGTGTTTATGAATGTCAATGACCTCTCTGGACAATCTGGCGTAATAAGGGGAGGTCGTAACAAGAATCCGTGTCTTCTCAAATGTTATCTTGTCGCCACTGCTTTCCTGGAGTGCATGCTTAGCTACTGCAGATTTTTCTGTCTGACCTAATCGGAATTCGATTTCTACCGATCTCTTTGTAGTTCCACAAATACATGGTATGTGATGAATACCTGATGCTATCCACGGATCCCTCTTGTCCTTTGCCGATCTTAAATGCTGCTTCCCAATTGGTTTGTATATTGTCTTAATATTTGTCTTCTACAGTAACTTACCAATTCTGTCTGTGACCCGGGGAACATAAGATAGGAATTGCTACTGATACTGGTTGTGATTGCTTATTTACTCTCATAACCTTATTGTTTTCTGAGTAGCCGTTTGCCTTCAAAGAATTGTTCCGATGTTCGACATCGGTGGTAGGTTCACACACTCCTCTTGCCCAATCTGTTAGTGTTTTGATGAATCCGAACTTCTAGCATGGATGGATTAATTTTCATCGATGGCCCAAATAAAAAGCGAACTAACTTAATGTAGCAAAATACGGATCCACGGTAGGAGAATTTGATTGAACAAACTTTGTTTTCTTTTTTTCCGCAAGTATTAAAAAGTTATATCAAAATAAAAATGGGTTTTTGGACCCAGTATCGAAAACACGCCGACGACTCCCGAGCCGTGTGACGTCACCATGCCGGTCAGGATGCTTCTTTGACCAACGACGTCCTACTCCGATACTAGATTTTAGATTCCCAACCAATCGCGAAAATACTTGCTGGTAACTAGTGTATATTTGTTGCAACATAGACGATGAATAAAGTTTGCAGCTCGCGACTAAGTCTCTACAATGGAAATAAATATATTTTTTAATGTTTGAAGTCAGATTACCGATTCCAGTAAGTAAGTACCTAATCAAATATGTTTCGTTGAAACGGTCTCCTCAATCGAAGGATGGCCCAGTGGTTAGAGAGTCCGGTAGTGGATCTCAGGGTCTTTGGATTGAAACCCAGGCCTTCCAACTTATTTTTTTTATTTTTTTATCAAAAAATTTATTGATGTGCTTTTTGCACTTGTTACGCACATCTTTTCTACGATCAACATAAATATGTGTTTGAATCAAATTTTGTTAGACATATTACTTGCACTGCACAATGCTTGTTAAATTTTTATGAAAATTTAATTGTTAAGCTTCACTGCCCAAAGTTAAATAAATAATAATACCAAATGATAAACAGAATGTGATTACGAGTTTGAGTTACCTTTTTTACATTAAAAAACATAAAAATGAATGAATCGAATGGGTGAAGGGATTTTGTTTTATTAACCAACTATTACATTAAAGAAAAATGAATGGCGATTGATATTGACGGACAAACTTCATTTCCACTGATTTTTTGAATTGTCCGCTGCCTCCTGTACTTAGTTTTTGCACTGTGCAGTGCAAGAAATATGTCTAACAAAATTTGATTCAAACACGTATTTATGCTGATCGTAGAAAAAATGTGCGTAACAAGTGCAAAAAGCACATCAATAAATTTTTTGATAAAAAAAAATTAAAATAAGTTGGAAGGCCTGCGTTTCGATCCAAAGACCCTGAGATCCACTATCAGACTCTCTAACCACTGGGCTATCCTTCGATTGAGGAGATCTTTTCAACGGAACATATTTGACTAGGTACTTACTTACTGGAATCTGTAATCTGACTTCAATTTCAAACATTCAAAAACATATTTATTTCGATCTTAGACATCATCTCAAGCTGCAAGCTTCATTCATCGTCTATGTTGCAACAAATATACACTAGTTACCAGCAAGTATTTTCGCGATTGGTTAGGAATCTAGAATCTAGTATCGGAGTAGGACGTCGTTGGTCAAAGGAGCATCCTGACCGCCATGGTGACGTCACACGGCTCGGGAGTCGTCGGCGTGTTTTCGGTACTGGATCCAAAAACCCATTTTTATTTTGATATAACTTTTGAATTATTGCGAAAAAGAAAAAAAACAAAAACAGTTTTGTTATAAAACATATATATGATCTTTCCATTTAACACAAAAAAAAATTCTTAATTTAAAACCTCAATTTTGTTAACATTTCCTTAATACCTCTACCTTATTCAAACTTATTTATTTCTTTACTGAGTTTTCCCGACCTCTCGCGACCGACCTATAGAAGCTTCGCGACCCTCTAGGGGGTCGTGACCCACAGGTTGAAAAACGCTGAACTTCATAAACGCAACTTACCAATCTGAGAAGATGCCTCGGCATTCGTTGTTGGGATCGTAGGCGAGTAGCCTGTGTAGCCTATATTGCTGCTCGCAACGACAACCATCTTTGCAGTACATCTGACGATGCTCGAATGCGCACTTTTCCCAGTGCACGTACTGTTCAAAGGGGTACATGTTCAGCAGGGCCAGTACTTCTCCACGGGTGTTGTTCGCCCAAAAAGGAGCGACCACCTCTTCTTTCACTGGACATGCATTGCTAGAAGAAAAAATCATTCTATTGAATCTATTTGGCAAGCTTTAAAATTGATGCAACATTGGATCTTACGATGCAGCACAAAAAACCCAACCACTCGCCAAACTGATTTTTTTAAGCCGACTCGTGTTTCGCTAGGTTGGCATCTTCAGGGAAAGATTTAGAATAAATCCTAAGTCCTAATTACCATTGACCAAACATGTGCAGCCAACCGTGATAAGCCCAACTGATGTAGTGACATGTCAGATAATCACACAATCCCTAATATAAGAAACTAAATCGAATAGCAAACTGCAATCGGGCCTATATCTTTCAATCAACACTAACAATGATATTTTATTGAAACGTCAATGTTGTTATACTTGCAATCATAGCCATCTTATATTTATTTTAACCCGGGCGAAAACAATGTAAATTTAGTTGTAATTCCGAAATTATAGCGTTTAGGTATAGGAAATATAAAAAATATCAGTATTTTACAAGGACTTAAAGAAAGGAATGTATAGGGTGATCCATTTGAAATATGTATCAAAACAATGGCATCAAGTGTCTTTATGACTTAATACTTCGCACACTTCGTTAACAAAAAAATTGAAGTTCTCTATCCCTACATCATCCTCATCAAGAACACGGGCAATTATCATGGACCTTTGAAACATCTAAAAAAGTAGCTTGAGCGATTTTGATATTTTTCGATTTTTGTTGATTTCTACCCCGCCACTGGCAAGCGTTCCTATTACCATTTTCTCCAAGGTAGTAATACGATGTTACAATTCCATCACACTCAAGTTCATAGTTTCCAGGTTACACGTTATATATGTATCAAGTTATTTTACAGAAGATATAAAATTCAAAGCCATCTCCTCAAACGCTTAAAGAAGAAGTTTAGAGGGGTTCTGATAATTTTTTGTTTTTTACCAATTTCTCCGCCACCAATTTGATTTTGATATTTTTCGATTTTAGTTGATTTCTACCCCGCCACTGGCAAGAGTTCCTATTACCATTTTCTCCAAGATAGTAATACGATGTTACAATTCCATCAATTTAGAGGGGTTCTGATAATTTTTTGTTTTTTACCAATTTCTCCGCCACCAATGCACCAATTTTCAAAATTATTACCTACTGCGACCCCACAGTATATCGCTACCCAAATTTAATCATAATCCAAGTAGCGGTTACTGAGATAATGCGGCCAGAGAAATGCCAATAGACAGACCGATCGACATCGACAGGCAGACTGACGGAATAAGTAACATGGATTTTCGTCATGTAGATATCCTGAAACGACAAATTGCTAATTTTCGCGATCTCAGTACTCCCCCATCCCCTATCGGTGTGGGAAGCAAAATGTGGAAAACGATCAGGGCCCTCCATATTTTTAGTTTTTGATTATTTCTGACACGATTTGTGATGGTAATAACAATGTGTTAAATTTTCATTAAAATCAATTCGATAATTTTCATGTTACACAATATAAACCGATCTATAAAGCAATACTCTTTCTTTAATAGGCAAGTGTACTATGTTGGTAGGTCTTTCTTTCACTTGTCAATAGATAGATTATTATGAATATAACAAATCTTTCAGTATTACAACCCCCCACCCCCCAAATACCCCAATTTCGCCCTTACACAAAAAAGTACAAGTTGTTCAAGTTTGAGCCATATTTGATTTTTTTTGTCTTTTGCGAATTACTCTGCCGCTACACATCGACTTTCAAAGTTATAGCACCATTACCTACTACGACCCTGCAAAAAAATGAGTGAGTGAGTCAAACGCTCAAGAAGAATATTGTCTCATTTATCGGTGTGGGAAGTAAAAGTCTACAAGTATGTCTTCAAAGGTAAAGTACAGAATATCACTGAGGTCTTTTTTTCGTAGTAACCATATTTTTTTCATCTATGATGCAGGAGGAGGAGGATGTTGCAAAAACAGACGTATAAAATTTCAACGATTAAGCACCTTACCGAAGTGAAAGCTTTTGTAATTGTTATTAAAGCTTTCTTATACATACTGGTCTATCAACTTTGCGGCTGCTTATCGATTAGGTAGGTTCAAGTATACAAATTCAAGTAATTTAGTTACTTACTATCCCTTGATATTGTAATCGACGTGAACCTTCTTCTTCAGTCCTTCTTCCTCAACATCCTGGAACAACATCGTCTCCACTTTATCACCCCTCTTCTCGTCGTCCACCCTGTCCGTATTCGTGTCCCCTCCTGTGGCCGTAGTAGTAACGCCCTCGGTAACCATGGTTTCAGCAGTAGAGCCTGCAGTACTGGTGTACTGCTCAGTGGTCGAGTCGATGGTAGTAACTTCATCGGCGATGGTACTTTCTGTACCGGTCGTGGTTTCGGTAGTACTGTCTTCTGGTTTCTTTGTGGTAGTAGGGGCTTGTGATGCAGTTTTCTGGGTGGTTGGTCTGAAGTGAGGTGCCGTCTTCAGTCCCGCGAGTTTGATGGAGATGATTGGCTCTTCGGAAAAGACGAATTTTGTGTTGAGAACGTCGTCGTTAGCGATGTCGTCTTTTAAGAACCTGGAAATTTGATATTTTATCTTTAAATGCACAACAGGCTGTACTCATAACATTTGTTCCCGATTAAGGTATTGCATTGCTTAATTGCTGCTCAAAAATATGTTTTGTAGTAAGAAAGAATGGAACCAGCTTTGTAGCACAACAACATCGTGTACATATAAAAACGTTGTTTTGGGTTCCTTAGCCTACTTTTCTACCTACTCTCTGGCTTTTTCATACTACAACATGAACCCATGAGCAAACTTAAAGGGAAACAATACCTCTATGCTTTTTATACCTAACATATTTTGCCTAAATTGATCAGTTTTGAGATAAATCGGATAATATAATGAATTTTCTTAGAACTATTATTGTCGAATGGTATCACCTAGTACATTGATGGTTCCAAAAATTCATTAGGTAAAGGAGGAGCCATAGACGAGGCTAGGCCTGGGCGGAACATAAGTGTTCGCCTAAGTAAACTGATTACCGTTTTCCAAGCAGAAATAGACGCAATTATGGAATGCTGCTGAATATGCATAGATATTTTACAGTAGAAAGACTATTTAAAACAGACAGCAGGATGGCTGTCCTTGGCAATTAATCATTATACTTCAAAAATAGAGTGGGACTGTCATAGTACCCTAAAGACACTGGCGAAGACGAAAAAGGTAACATTATCTTGGGTGCCTAGTCACATAGGAGTAGGTGGGAATGAAAGGGCCGACATGTGTGCCAAGAAAGGTGCAGAACTCCCTCTCATTAAGTCAGAAGCAGCATGTGGTAGGTATATCATGCAACATAGTATGGACAGCTGTCACCAGCTGGGTGTCAAATGAGTACCAGATGCGCTTGGACAGAATGGTGGAGAATGCTCAGTCTAAGAGGACGCTGATAAGACCCTTGTGGGTTCTAATTCCGCATACACTTTCAGATTCGTCAGCAAAGGACTACGAAAGGTGGGTGGATGTTGGGGATCGATGTGGCAAATCCTTAAAGCAGAAAGTGGGGTGAGGCAGAGAAAACAACTAAGTACTTTATCTTCCACTGTCCTGCTTTGAGTGAAAGCAGAAACTCGTCATTTAAAAAACATATTTTTAAAGATAAACGTTGACTAGTAATAAGTGACATTATTATCTTTTTTTTCTATTGAATATTCCAAATATGTATGACAGTGTGAAATCTGTATCTATTCCATTTACATCGCTTCACTGACATATTGTTAAAACCGCGTCGTCTGAAATCTAAACTGTTTACGAACATTTTGGCCACGTCAGTAATCTTTATTAAATTTTCAAGTGCCAGTTGCACCAGGAAGCAGGTTTTTGTCTTAGTATAACCAAGCTGGGTGCCTTATGAACGAACAATATACACCTCAACCATAAAACAAGACAAAACCCAGTGTTGCCAGAATTTTGTTTACTAGTGTAACAGAATGTCAGTAAAAACGTAACAGTTTTATAAGAAAAGTAACAGTATCGTGAACGTAACAAGAAAGGGAATGCATCACTTCCTGAAAATTATCGTCCAGTATCTCTTCTGCCTATAATCTCTAAAATTATTGAAAAATGTATGGCTATCAGGATAGTAAGGTTTTTTGAAAATGAAGGGCTTTTCTCTCACTGTCAGTTTGGTTTCAGGAAAAATAAGAGTACAAGTCTGGGTATAATCAATCTTGTGTCACATATAATCGACACTTTCCATAACATGCAATATAATTCGGTCTTGTTCTGTGATTTGAGCAAAGCCTTTGATTGTGTTGACCTTGGAATCCTCCTCAGAAAACTTGTGTGCTATGGCTTCAGTCTGAACAGCATCAAACTCATAAAGTCTTACCTTCATTGTAGATATCAAGTAGTAAGGGTGGATGGGGTGACATCAGCGAAGAGTCCAGTTAACATTGGAGTGCCTCAGGGTTCGGTTCTGGGGCCCATTTTATTTTTGATTTACATTAATGACCTCCCCAGTATTGATACAACTGCTAAGTATACACTCTTTGCTGATGATACAACAGTTTCTTATGCTGCTGACAACCTTGTAGAGTCGGTGAATGGATTCATGTTGGCGCAAGCAAAGGCCCAAAATTGGTTCAGTGCAAATGGGCTCTTGCTAAATGCAGAAAAGACAAGCCGAGTTGTATTTTCCATGAGAGATCTTTCGGATGTAGAGGGTCCCTCTGAGGCTAAATTTCTGGGTGTTATCCTTGATGCAAGCTTACAGTGGGGAAGTCATATCAATAAACTGGCAGCAAAACTTAACAAAAGTCTCTATGTATTGCGGGGCTTGTACTTTTGTGTTTCGGCTGATATATTGCGAACTGCTTATTTTTCTATTTTTCATACACATTTGTCTTACGCAATTCTTCCATGGGGACACTCAGCTGGGATGCTTAGGGTATTTGGCCTGCAGAGAAAGACTGTAAGAATCATTTCAAGCCTGAGGTATAGAGATGACTGTAGAGCTATGTATGTAAAGCTGCGCTTACTGACTGTGCCAAGTGTGCATATATATGGGATAGTTTGATGTATGTGAGACAGAACATTGGTCTGTACCAAACTCATGAAAACATCCATACTTATAACACCCGTGTTAAGAAAAATTTAATTCCTGCATACTGGCGGCTAGGGAGGTGTCAGGATGGTCCAGGATACTGGAGCATAAATTTTTTTAATGCATTACCTGGTGAGATTAAGGTTCTTCCAGAAAAAGTTTTTAAAGTGAGAGTAATAACATATTTGCTAAGAAACGCCTTTTACTCCTTTAATGAATTTTTAAACTCTGATTTTAGCATGTTGTGAAATGTCAGTTATAGGTTTTTTTTTGTATTTTTAAATGTCGATGTTTGATGTCTCTTAATAATATGTAATATTGTATTGTTTTAGTATTGTAACTTCTATTTTCTTGACGTGTGTAAACAGATCTTGTATAGACACAAATAAACTATCTAACGTTCTATGATCTGTACTGTCGTTCCGTGGAACACAGGCCCAATCGGCCCAATTAATTGTTCCGCGAATCCTCTTCAATTGTTTCTCGTAACTGCGCGTTAAATGTAAAATCAGCATGAAAATATTGAAAATAGTCGTTTTTATCGAGTACATTTTTCTAAATTTGTTGTATTTGATACTAAACTAGTGAAAATGGATAACTTTAAAATGAAAATAAGTTTATAAACAAACATGGCATTACAAAAAATGGGCATGGACTTAGCTGAGCTATGTTAATGTACGAAAAAAGGCCTTTACGGAAACTATGATTGGGTTCACAAAACAGATTGGGTTACCATGGTTAACCCGTGGTTAACCCGATCAGTTGGATCACTGATCCTGACGTTCGGAAAGTGATCTGGGATCAGTCAGAAATAGGGTCAGTTGGCTCTTGAACAGTAAGTGATTATGATCGGATGATTCAGATCAGTAGCTGCTTTACTTTAACCATCTGTTTTTTATTCTTAAACCAACTTTTTCGTTGTTCGATGTCCGTTAAATCCATGGAATCATAAATCCCACTTGACAGCTGTTTGACATATAACTGAACTATCTGACTAAAGGTGGATTCACACACGTAAGGATGCGTATACGTAACCCACATAGAGCATAATATTGTACAAAATTTTAAAAAGTGAACAACTTCTAAAATGCCTCATTACGCTGCAACACGTGAAGGCAGGCAATAGACTAATAGGGAGACTATTGCCGAATGGTGAAAAAAGTAACAGATTGTTCAAGGGTGTAACCAGGGTGTAACAGCGTAACAGATGTTTGAAAAATGTAACAGATCTGTTACAATTGTAACAGACTGGCAACACTGACAAAACCGCGTTCTAAACTGGACTCAAGATCTCACGTTTATTGCAATCCTAATGCAGCGTATCCAAGCTTCCGCAAAAGTTAAGCTTTTTGTAGCATTTCTCCTTGCGACGAACTTTTACAATCACAGTGCTAGGGAAAAGAAAAACTGTATTGGAAAGGTGTAAAATCACTTGTTTTGGTACTCTCGTAAAATCTATTTTTGATTTTGATTTGAATCTTATTTACAACATTGACAACTATTTTGTACTATCAGCAGTTGTAGAATCTGCAATGGTGGTATTTTGACGTATGAATGATTACCTTGCCTCGCTCATGTAAAAATCGTCCCTTGGAAAAACATCGTTTTCATCAGCATCCCTGTGTCGAAATCTGGAGTTCCGTAGAGATTCAGCTAATGGATCCCAAAGGTCCTCCTCCAGTTCTGCTTTCAATACTGTTGCATGTTTTTGATCCCCATACATTCTACAATAAAAAAAAACAAACTTTAATAGAAGCAGTTGTCAACATGTTTCTGTGGAAAAGTAAACGCAGGATATATACTCCATTGTTTAATATTCATCTGTTTAGTCAATGCAGAAAGTATATATTTGTGGCACGATACTCATGTTGAGCACACAATATTTGTTTGTTCTACCAACACATTACTATTTTCAGTTTCAAAATTTACTGAGTGTTTTATAAAACTTTATCTCCAAGTAAAGCTAATTTTTCTGTTTAGTTTAGAAGAAAGGCATCTTCAGTAATGTCACTAAGTAACTTTGTAATAATATTCGGCAATGAGGTATAATAAAATCACATAAATTGTAATCCAAGACCTAGATTACGTACTATATCACCCTCTAAGACTTTATGTATGTGGTTTGAAAAACAAGTGACTCCTTATCTAACTGCGAATCTGTGTTTTACATGAAAAATAGAAAATACTGGTGTATACGTTTGCTACTACGATAACATGACTCAATTGGTATACGAATGACTAGCTCATTCACCATATTATCCGAATTCAGCCCTCTCTATTTCCTGTTTGCAAGACAGAAGGAAAATGACTAGCTGGTACAAGATTCTGGTCTAATAAATACATTGTAAAAAACACTTACTTGGAAGGGCTTAAGAACTCTTATTATTTAAAAAGAATAAAAAAAATTAGATACAAAATACGTTGGACCAAATGTATTGAGTTAAAAAGAGATTATGTAAAACAGTAAAATCATATTTGATATACAAAAAAATTTTACTCATCCGTCGATATACTGTAAGTAAGTACCGCTAATGACGAGTAATTGACATTTGGTGACGTTTTGTTGTATGCTTATTTTACATTTTCCTAGAATATCTGGCGTTGCTTTCTAAGAAATTTATCACTACAGATGGACTGAACGATCATAATTACGCTTTAAATGAGGTAAAAATAAAGATAAAAAGTTTACTCAGAAAAAGAAGTCCGAGATGTACTTCTCAGTCAGCTGATATCTATCAAATAGACGTCAAGCCAGTTCAAAGTATCAGAAAAGGGTATACATACAACCTTCGTACATTGGATTGAAAAACCCCGAGTAAAATACAAATATGAATTTAATGCCATACCTTCTCATCAGACCCTGATTGTCACTGATGAACCTCTTGACTGCGTGCCACGGATAGGCCCTTCCCGCTGAAGCGCAGTACCCGTGCTTAGCTACGTTACAGGGGGGCCGGTACAGCCGCCCTGATCGATAGGGGCGGCCGCAAGCGGGTTGCCCGCCACCCTCGAAGCCGAAGCCGCCCCCGTGGCCAACCGCGACGCGACAGCAGCACTGAAACAAAAGAAGCGAATGAGCTGAAGAGATCGATGCGGATGGTGATAATGCCGGACGACGTTCCACTCCCCCCTGTGGAGAAAGTTCGACGCCGCCCCACTCTCCCCCGCGAGCGGAAGTACGCGCGGGAGGTGTCGAGCACGCTTTTTAACGGGTTTCTGATAAAATTGTAATCTGATCGATTGCAAATATTTCAATTGTAACAAGTCTACAAGCTATTATCCACCAACAAAATAAGGATTTTTCCGTGATACTTATTTATCCAGCAATCTGACAAGTTTTTTAGTTCATATTTACCTACAAGAACAAAACCTAACTGTTTGCTGTGTGAGATTTTTGGGCAAATAAAAGTATAAACAAATAAAGCGTAAGAATTACCAAATTTGTCTTAAAGTGGTTATCAGTAAAAGGTGTTAAATTGTAAGTACATTTAAGATACTCTATCTTAAAAAAGGCGCCATAAGCTATAAAATGGCCGTTTCTAGATTTTCAAAAATGCATTTATTATTTATAAAAATTGCAGAAAACCAACTGCAATTAATAAAACGCAATTTTACGATAACATTTGTATAAATGAATCTAGGACTCTGACATTGCATTAAAATGTGGGCCTCTTGGTACAGAATATGACATCAACACCTCAGTATGATTTACCGAATAGTTTGAACAATATTGAATTTGTTTGTTCCACGCAGATTTTTTTGCAATGCTATAAGACGGAAAACCATAAGGACACAGCAATTCCATGTGCAGAATATCAAAGAAGTAGAATCGAACTTTATAGGTACTTGATTAAAAAAATGGTAAAAACATTATTTTAAACATTGCAAAATCATTTAAGAATGGTGCCCTAATTATGTGCTCATAAACAAACAGAGTAACTGTCTTGCTATTGAGTTTAAATAGTTATTTTTTTCATATCTAAAAAGTTGGCAATTTGGGCCAAAATTAACCGTTTTTCTTTTAAAATTCGTATATCCTTTGTTCATAACAAGCAATTTAATTTGCGCCATTTAAAAGATAAGTATCTAAAGTTCGTTTAAATTTTTTAAAGATACTACAACTACACTGCATATATACTCATCATTCAACATAGGTAGAACATTGTTTAAAATTGTCGACGATTCCGTAATACAAATCTACAAGTGTGGTTTTTGTGTTACGAAAGGGTTCTACATTCTACAATTGTAGATAAGGCGCTGCAATTACCAGTGCCCTACTAGTAACTACAAATTACATTACGTTCACTTGTTTGATTCCTTTTTGCACCTTTTGAACTTCTGGTTGGTTGTATTATAGGCCCCTGGTCCTAACTGTTAACTTGTCACTCCGAAGCCAAAGCTATACAAGTAAGCGAACAAGGGTACCGGCTATACTCATCCAGGATCGTTGATCGTTTTTTATTCCCTTTTTCTAGATAATCCAATATATCTAATTTTGAAAGAACATTATTTTAGTATTCCTGTAGCTGTAGTCTCTGTTATCATAAGTAAAGTAAAAACCTAGATTTAAGCCAAGAAAGCCTAATTGCTGACACCTATATAGTCCGTGATTGTCTCTGATTAATCATCACTCTCCATACCAGTTGAAATGAATATTAAGGGGCCTGGATACACACATTTATACATACGTATTTGCCATGTAAAACACGGACTCACAATTTCTCGCATAACTCACTCTATTTTCAAACTATACATATAATATTTCAGAAGGCGATAGTTAAGACCTTAATGAATGACAACTATTTTCGATTTTCTCAAAAAAGATTTTAATGTGCAAAAAAGCTGGAAATGCAAAATCATGCATTCTGTAAATGCCTGTAATTTAACAACCAAACACGATATCAAAAAAAGGCTAAATAGTTGCACAAGCGCAAGCTTTCTTCTTCAATTTGCTCTATGAGTCATTACTGTAAGTTTAAAGGTAACGTCAGGAGCTTGGAAATGCGAAATTCATTTTTATGGTGAACTTTGGATTTACCTTTGGATCTTTTGACCTTACCTTTGGATTTTGGACTTATCTCCCCTCATCTTAGACACACACACACTGGAGAAAGGGAACAGGCGACCACGCCTCCTCGCTAACACGGGAATACGTCTTTTCTTGGATTCTCAATTTCGCGCGCTATACCCTAGACCCTTAACGTTTTGTTTAAAGCCTTTCTGAAAACTACTAAGTGTTTAAAAACAGCTAATTTGGAAAAAGACATCTATTGATTAACTAACTAGCACAGGCTAGTAGTTTTTGTTTTGGGGTACGGGGAGCCTGGCAAGTAGGCTACTTTTCACCTTACAAGACTAGGATCAGAAACTTTTATGGCGTCTTGGAGATCTTCTTTTTCCGAGCCTATTGTATTGCCAAACGTTCGGTCTGTCTGTCAGTCTGTCTGTTTGTCTGTCGGTCTACCTGTCTGTCTGTCTGTCGCGTCGTTCTACCCTCGTAATCTCTGTCACCGCTGCATGCATTGACAGCGGAGTAATTAGCAAAAAACAAAAAAATATTCCTCAAACTTCGTTTTTAGGCATTTTAGGAGTTCATGGTGATTTTCTACTTTTTTTTGGGTGGGGGTGAATTTGGGGTGGTTGGGGGATGGGGGGTTGTAAAACTGAAAAATCTGTTGTATTCACAATGGGCTGTCCATCGACCTGTGAATGGAAAACCTAGCGGTATAATACACTTTTTTAGGTCCATCCGAACATTACCTTGTTTATTATAGAAACCAAGAGACAGAATTTGTGATGTATACATACGAGTATTGGTTTAGATCGTTCTATATAGCGTAACGCGAACATTATTGAATCAATTTTAATGACATTTTGACACAATATTATCACTGAGGCAAGGTAGGGAAACGCGTATGTTTTGTAAAAATCGTGTCAGTGGCGGTGCAGCAATATAAAAAAAACCAAAAATATAAAAACAGCTCAAACTGTGTTTTTAGGCGTTTTAGGAATTCCTGATCACTTTCTACTTTTTTGGGTAGGGGTGAGTTTGGGGTGGTTAGGCGAAGGGGGGGGGGCTTGGAAAACAGAAAAATTTGTTGTATTCATAATGGGCTGTCCATTGAATTGTGAATGAAAAACCTAGCGGCATAATAGAC
The DNA here is from genome assembly GCA_951848785.1 of Callosobruchus maculatus. Taxonomy (NCBI): domain Eukaryota; kingdom Metazoa; phylum Arthropoda; class Insecta; order Coleoptera; family Chrysomelidae; genus Callosobruchus; species Callosobruchus maculatus. Next base: position 89,050 of record CATOUR010000212.1, on the reverse strand, counting down.
TTTTTTAGGTCCATCCGAACATTGCCTTGCTCATTATAGAAACCAAGGGACTTGGAATTTGTGATGTATACATACGAGTATTGTTTTAGCTCGTTCTATATTGCGTAACGGAAAAATTATTGAATTGATTTTAATGAAATTTTGATAGTGTTACTACCGCGGCGAGGATGGAAAACGCGTATATTTTGGAAAATCGTGTCAGTGGCGACGCAGCAAGCAACAAGCATGCAGAGTAAAAACTATAGCATCCTAGTTCCCAAGGAGGGAGACACAAAAAACTATTTACGAGAGTTTTTGTGTTGGATGTTTTGTTTGCTGCGGTTGAGCGATGATTTGGTTGCAAGGGGATTTCAGACTATAGCTTCATGCAATTGGAAAACAATAAAATGGTATCATCATTATGTGTGGGAAGTACTGAGTCAATCAACTTGACTCCATTTTTTAGCATTTCAGAGATAGGTAGGTGGCAAATTTTAGCTGGGACACAATGTATTCGGTCAGTAAATCGCGATGGATATGAACAATGTTGCTGCATGCCCTGCGATAATGACAATTCAACGCAAAGAAGCAATTAGGTGTTTCGACGGAGTAAAGAAGGTGTTTCGCAGAACACTTTCTCCGGTGCTCCACTCTTCCGCGCGGTCATAGGTAAAGCAGATTGTTTTAGTGGAGATAGTGAAAGTGTACGGTAGAAGGAAGAATGCTTGACTCTCCCTTTTCGTAAAATGTATACGTTCGGATGCAAGCGCTATAATAAAGTTGATACTTGAAACGTATATTTTACCAAAAGGGAGAGTGTGTGTGTGCACGTGACAGCTCGTCTGATTCGCGGTGAAAGTGATTATAGGTGTTCTTGATGTACATGTCAACTTGCCACCTTTTGGGCTACGCGCACTTTCCAATGCATTTTTAAAATCAATTGAATATTATGTGTTGTTTAGGAATAGGCCGAATAAAATAAACACTCTTTATTTTGCTTTGAGTGATGTTTGCCGGCACCAGACAGTTGATAATAGCTTTGTTCTGATTCCGCTACGAACTATGCAGGGTGGGGCACGTCATATAACATTCTACCAGGGTGGCCTGTTGAGCCTGAATCAATGTCAACTTTTTTAAATAAAAATATTTCTGTTGTTAGGTTTTTTCAAATGCTTCCTAGTTTTTGTATAAATCGAAATTACATTTTTTTTATTTCTAAAAATCGATGTTTCCAAAAATCACATTTTAACTGCTCCGTAAGACACATGTCACTACTACTATGACCTAAAAATTCTACTAGGAATAGTAATTTAACAATTTCTGTATATTTATTGAGAAATAATATACAGGATATTTGCTACAGTCATTTGAAAACGCAATTCTTCAAACACCGACATCTTAACTATTTCAATCCTTGTATACTTTGGTTTGGTCAAGTTCACTGCTTAATTCTCTGTGCTTTCATATAAGTATGTCCTACACCTAAAGTTGACAGATTCCAAGTAACTTGACGTTTTTAAATTCAACGCCATGTTTTTTTTTAATTACACTCGAAATACTACAGATGGAGCAGACCTCCTGTATATTTTAGTATTCATTAATTTAACTTTCTTGCACTACAAACCTAACCCACAGTTTTACGAATGACAGTACGCTGCTGTGGTACGCTGCATGCAGATATCATGATCAATAGACCGATCTCTGTGGTCGAGCTGCCACGCAGAAGACTGGCAGTAGCAGCTTCACTTTCAAAGGATCTCGATGCCATTACCGCTTGGGAGCTCAAGAATATGCTAAAATGCTAGATGCCATCCATAGAAGGGCAATTCGAATAATTGGCGACCCGGCCTTAACCTGCCATCTCTAGCCACTTTCTCACCGGCGTGTTGTTGGTGACCTCTCACTCTTCTACCGATATTCAAACGGAATCCGCTCCTGGATTTATTTTGGGTCTGCGGGTGTTAGCCCATTCAAATTCTGCGTTAATAAACTTCCCTGAACATAACCCTTAACAGCAGTCGCGGTACTCTGGTATTTAGCCTCTGCCTACGCAGTCTGCTCAGTTATAAAAAAAATTCTTCGGTTATAATTACTATCTTCCTTGCGTACTGCAGGAACTCGATCTCATTTTATACAAACTGAGTCTCGAACATGTTTACTGAGTTCAGATTTTGACCTTTTACTTTTATTTGTGCGGCTTTTATTTCTTTGATCCTGTATAAGAGAGGTCAGATATATGAATAGCAAGGTCGATTGTTTGTCATACAAAACTAGCAAACGAAATATACAAAAAATTCGAAAAATTCTACATGTAAAACAGACTATACGTGGGAAACAAGTGTCTTGACTCAGTACTTCCCATATCTGATCGGTGCTAAAAAAAAGTTCATCTATCCCTACACCATCCTCAAAAAAAAAAGAAAATGATCAGTGACCTTTAAAACAACTAAAAACGAAGTTTGAGCATTTTCGGAATTCTCTTTTTTTGTTGAATCACGGTGTCAAAATTTCATCAAAATTAAGTTAATAGCTTCTAAGTTACACGTTAGGATTACAATATGTATTACCAAAGTCAATTTTTTCAGCGCAACGTAGAATATATGTTTGAGTTTTCAAACCCCCGCCTGCCCCAATACACCGATATGCTCCCTCCAAGAGAAAAATTGAAAAGTGTCAGGAAACCCTAGAAACGAAGTTTAGAGGGGTACGGATACTTTTTTGTTTTTTATCAATGTATCCGCCCCTAGTGCACCGCATATCACTACCCAAATTTCACAATCCAGGCAGCGCTTACTGAGATTCCACAGTTGGAAAAACGCCAATAGACAGACAGGCCTACGGAAATGAGTGACGTGGATTTTCGTTATATAGATATCATAAAACGCCCAAAAAGCGTATTATCTCAAAATCAAAAATTTTCCGCGATCAGAATACTCCTCCCATCTATCGGTGTAGGAGGCAAAAGTGATCCTTAGGATTTTACAATTTTCTTACGTCTCAAATTAATTCTGGGCTGCGGAAACCAGCAAATATATGAACTAATTTATAATTATTGTCCTGTAAAACTAAAACTTTTAATTTAGATAGAAAATTAAATAAGAAAAAATTGTATATAAAATGGCTCGACTCAACAGTTGTAGTATATTAAGAGGCAGGAAAAGATTTAAAATTAAAAAAAAAGTAATAATAGCTAAACAAAAACAAAATTAAAAAAAAAACATAAAAAAAAGAAAAAGTACAAGAAAACATAAAATGAAATACTAACTACTGTTCCGAAGCTATGATTTGTGTTCCACTGTCCTATATTTAATACAGTTGAAAATTTCCCTTCCTTATACAAGGATGGGGCAAAATGATCTGGCCTGTTGGTCTCTGACCAGAGTCATTATAATAGCAAAAAAAAAAAATAAAAACAAAATATGTTATTTTGTCTTAAGGTTGCACTATTCAGTATGTTACTCTATTTGTTGGTGAAGACACCATTGCACTGCTGGTATCTTTTGGGTTTAACAACAATGCAGATGATCTGTATCTACTATACTCTTTTAGACCTCGCACCCATCGACATATACAGTGTGTTCCAGCTAAAATTTGCCACCCACCTTATCCCTGAAATGATATGAAATGATAAAAAAATAAAAATCGCCTTCACCACTGAATACGTGAATCTTTGTGCCCCAGTAGCCCCTATTTCAGAATCGTAAATGTGACTACCGTACTTGTGATACGTCATTTTGAAGGAAATTCATTGATAATACAACAGTGTAATCGGATTGAAGATTGATTCAATATTACGGAAGTTAATAAAAATATGGTAATTATCGAAATGAAGTATTATTTTCATTACCTGTAATATTATCTTAAGAAAGAATCCAAATGGGAGCCATTTTGTTCCATACAGGCGTACAGGTGATATTAGGATTGACTTCGCAACAACAAAAGCATTTTGATCATCTGGAAATAGCAGTAAACCCCACAATCACTCACCTACTTTAAAACGACGATAACTTCGTGAAGCTCAGTGCTGAGAAATGTGCGAAGACATTTTAAATATCGTCTGTATGGAACAAAATGGCGCACATTCGGAACCTTCCTTACGACGATATTTCAGGTTCCAGGTGATGAAAATAATACTTCATCTTGACAATCACCATATTTTTTTATTAATCCTTAATAGAGAATCAATCTTCAATCCGATTATACTATTGTATTTTTCAATGAATTCCCTTCACAATGATGTATTACAAGTATGGAAGTCTCATTTAAAATTTTTAAGTAGGGTCTGCTAGGGGTGAGAGGGCTGATGGTACAATGATGACGTATTCGGTAGAAGAGATCCACCTCGAAATAAAAATCGACGTGTTACGGCGATTTTTATTTTTTTATCATTTCAGAGATAAGGTGGGCGGCAAATTTTAGCTGGGACACTATATATCAAGTTAGACCTCAGAACAAAAACGTCTATTCTGTTTGTTAAAAATGTTCTATTTTGTGGTTTCATTTATGAGTGAGCGAAGCGCTATGAACCTGGTGGTTGAAAACGAACCTCCCTTGCAGAAGCTTACAGCTTAGTGCTTCATCCTCTTCCTTGCATAGCCTTGCTCAGCTATTATTAAATCATACTCAACTAGTTTGAAAGCATGGTTATCGTTTATTCAATATTATGTGACTATATAGTGCCAAGTGATGCTACGATGAGTAGCAATATCGCCACAATCAGGTTAATGACTGATTAATTGCGCTCGATAGAAATGAACCAAAACAACCACAAAAAGCAATCAAAACAACAGATGCAAGATGCATTAGCAGAAGAGAAAACCTTTTGGATTTCTCATTCGCAGTCGATTTCAAGTCGATTTAAAGCGACGACAACTTTCACGATATCACAATAATAAAAATGTGCTCTCTGGTGAAGCGGAGAAAGTGAAAGCCTTTCTTCTCGATTAAAAAAAAAGAAAAGAAAATGTCACGGACCAACGACGCCAAATCGGCATGTAAATGGACGTTTGTTTTATCGAAGGAAATCGAATAAGAAATATTAAGTGGCATTTTCACTGCCAAGTCGGGATGGATTTCTATGGTGCATGGTCACTAATTCAATTTCTACATGTCGATCGTTGCCGGTTGCCGTTGTCGCGTAACATAGGCGTCGATAACGAGTTTTTATGCACGGAGGTATCATAAAATAACGATTATACCCAACTTTCTCAATACGAATGGAGCTTATGGCCAAAAAACTTAATCTAGATGAGAAAATCTAGGGTTGTGGCCAAAATTTTGAAAAAAAGACTGGGTCACTGCATAAACGAGACTCTAGTGTTAACAGCCAAGCTTTCGGCAATGCTTATTGTCATCTTCAGGGCTTTCTACATAGTTAAAAGAAAAGAAAAAGAAATTTAGGTTTCATAATATTATAATGATTTTTTTAAATATACTCACAACGTTGAGGTTTGCCAATGTAAAAAACAGCAACTGCATTGAGTGCAACGACTTTCAAATGCCAGCTATAATAATCGTCACAATTTTAAAAATTTTAACTATGCTATCATGGTGTCTTCCACAAACAGGTCAGGAACTTAAGTCTAGTTAAACTTAAGTTTAAGATGTGAACGTCATTTTGTATTTTTGTACTTTTATATTTATATGTTGTTTGTTCCTGACTTGTTTGTGGAAGACACCATGATAGCATAGTTAAAATTTTTAAAATTGTGACGATTATTGTAGTTTTTTTTGTATTCGAAAGTCGTTGCACTCAATGCAGTTACTGTTTTTTACATTGGCAAGCCTCAACGAGTATATTTAAAAAATTCATTATAATATTTTGAAACCTAAATTTCTTTTTCTTTTCTTCTAACTATGTAGAAAGCCCTGAAGATCGCAATAAGCATTGCCGAAAGCTTGGGTGTTAACACCAGAGTCTCCTTTATGCAGTGACCCAGTCTTTTTCTCAAAATTCTGGCCACAACCCCAAGATTCCCTCATCTACACAATTTTCTCTCTAATAAACGTCAACGTATACCCCATGAACCCTTTTATAGCCCTTGGACTATAATGAAATGCCAAACATCAAAAATATCTATTTTATAAGAGTAATGACTAATATCCACGTTGCGGTAGGCTTTAATAGTCGTTTTTCTATGATAGATAGTCAAAAATATGCCAGAATATTCTTTTCACAGTAGCACTTCTCGATGGAACCCTTCCTTATATAGTAACATTTAGGACCGGTTGTACAAATGCGGGTTTAGCACGAGCTTTGTTAAACCTAAGGTTAGCTAAGCTCAGGCTTAAAGTCGACACCAGTTGTGCAATCGTCGGCTTATTTAAACCTGGTTGATAATGAAATTCACTACAGTTGGCATCAATGTACTGACATAATGATCTGAAAAATTACCTTTTTGGTTAGGCACTTATGACAGTTTGTGTCAAATTTCGGCAACGACCGTTTCTGTCTCTGTTCTTTCATTTGCTCTCTTTGTTAAATTAGACACAAATCCTTCAAAAAATATGACCTAATAAAGTGACAAGCAGTTTGAAGATTCATTCTTGACATATCAGGCCTTTACGGAAACTCTGCTGGGGTTAACCCGATCAGTTGGATCACTGATCCTAACGTTCGGAAAGTGATCTGGGATCGATCAGAAATAGGGTATTCACTCTCTTGTACAGTAAGTGATTGCGATCGGATGATTCAGATCAGTAGCTGCTTTACTTTACCATCTGTTTTTTATTCTTAAACCAACCTTTTTCATTGTTCGATGTCCGTTAAATTTATGGAATCATAAATCACACTTGACAACTGTTTGACATATAACTGATCTATCCGGATCCAGATCAGTGTTTCCGTAAAGGCCTATCATGTCACTTGTATCAGGTTAGGTTTAAACCTCAGCTAAGCTCGCGATAAGCTTCGGCTTACGTAAGCTCGTATTAAGCTTGGAGTGGGGGGCTAAAACACCATTGTACAACCAACGTTTTGCAACTAACGTGGTGTAACATCGGCTTACCTTAGGCCGAAGCTTAAGCTTGCATTGTACAACCGGCCCTTAAGGTACTGAATAAGTTTTTAGGTACACATCTCTCGATTTTCTGGGAACTAAGCTGCCGTTTCTTGCTTTCTCTGCAGCTTCTTTATCGTCATTTATCTTCTAGCTTTTAAAAACTACACAATATCCACACAATAGCCGCACTGGATTCCAAGCAGAATGGCTACTTCTTTTTTCCGCTGCTAAAGTTACGCGGATCACTTGTTAACTTTGATCCATTCGAATCTAACCTGGATGCTAGATATTGTATTTACTTATACAAAATGAAAAAAGTCATCCGTGCCTAAGACAGCGTATATACGGTGGGCGTGATCTGCTTTTATGGCACTTCAGCCTTTTCTAGCCCTCGGTTAGCACCTTGGGCTTGAATAAGGCTCAGCGTCATAAAAACCTCTTTACGCCCTTAATTCAGGCGCGTACCTGAGGGGGAGGTTTTCGGGTCAACCCCCTCCCCCCCGGAATTTCGAAAAATTTCAATAGAAAATATCAATGGTCAAGTCGCAGTCACACTTTCAATGTAGATAGTAATATTTAATTAAGTACTAGTAACTAACCATTAGCATAACATGCTAATACATGAACATGAACCATGAACCTCTAGCCTATCGGCAGTACTAAGCTTGTAGTGTAGATACTGGAGGGAAAATCATGACAACCCATGCAGTGATACCATAATTCGTCATTTCATCAAACCGACAAAACAGCAACTCAATTTTTCCCAACGTTTTGGCAACAAAACCAAAACATTCAGGCAAATGTTTTACTTTGTTGGTGTTTTCAGCAACTTTTCATTTTCATGTGGCCGTCGGAAAACATCAAACTGTTGATGTTTTGTTCGCGTTTCTGGAAACTGATATGGGCTCTACTAGAGGAAGATAAAGTAAATCCCTGGTTCAGTTTGCCCCGTTGATGTGGGCTACGGACTATGTTGTGTGAAAAAATAAAATACAGTGTTGAAAATAAATGCAAGTTAATTAAACTTTTTACAGAAGTTAGGATTTTATGTAATCTGATTATAAAATCGCTATAAAAAGGCAGATGCCGCACCGTAAAGGAATTAGAAATGGTTTCTGATGCTTCTTCCGAGGGTCCGATGATTTGTATTATAAGTCCATTATCAGTATTATTCGTTCTTATACAGTTTTTAAAGTCAGATCGCATTTCTCTACTAATGCCGACATTACCGAAATAACCTTTTCGGAAACCTTCCAATAATTCCTCAATATAACGTTTGTGTTGGTTCTTTAGGCTGGGTCCAAGCCAAACAGTTTTTCGTTTTTTGTTTTAATAATAGAAAACCCGATTTGCAATTTTAAGCAAGCTACGTTTTCTATCGGCTGCCACGAAGTTGACTACTTCTTGTCTATATATGCACAGCAGTTGACAATTTTTTTTCGAAAACTTTCAGTTTTGTTGTGTTGCTGTTTTGTTGGCAGTTTTTGTTTTGTTGGCTGGTTGTGAACCTCTATGAACTGTCTAGTTTAGATAACTATCCATTCATATATGTGCTATGTTGCTTTGTGTTTATTTTTTAATTATAACAGATATCTCGTTTTTTAAATCCCCCCCCCCGAACGAAAATTCTAATTCTGTGTACGCGCCTACCCTTAATACATGAATAACTGTGTACAGGTGGAACCGTGTTTGTCTCAGCATTATTGACTACCAATCTATAGTTGAACGGTACATTTTGCAATGCTCTATGGGCATCCTCCATTTTTAGAGGATAAGTCTACACATGTCCCATACATACTACAAAACATTTACCGCCAAACGCCAAACCTGCAATACTTACGCACTTAGGGCCGGTTTTTCAATGTCCAGTAAAAACTGTCAGATAGGTAGCTGCCAGTTAGCGTTTCGTGGCGTTTCTATGGATACAGCTGTCAGATAAGATTTACGTTAATTCGTAAGTTTAAGCTTCAATTGTTTAAACAATTTATCTAACAAACCCACAACTGAACATAAACATATATGACACCGCAATAGAGAAAGTTGAGAAATTCAAATATCTTGGCAGCTGCATAACGACAAATGTAGACCCTGACGTAGAAGTAAGATCACGCATAGAACAAGCCAGAGCCACATTCCTAAAGATGAAAAACCTGTTATGTAACCCAACCTTGAACTTAAACCTAAGATACCGTTTTGTAAAGGCATACGTGCACTCAGTTCTCTTATATGGAGCAGAAACATGGACATTAAAAGTGGATACCATGAACAGACTTGAAGCTTTTGAAATGTGGACCTTCCGTGGGTTATTAAAAATATCATGGACTCAACGCATATCTAACGATGAAGTGCTTAGACGTATGAGAAGGGAAAGAGAGTTACTTACTACAATAAAACGAAGAAAGACTGCTTATCTGGGCCACATATACCGGAACAACAAGTATGATATACTAAAACTAATAATAGAAGGAAAAATCGAAGGTAAACGTGGTCCTGGTCGCAGACAACATTCATGGTTAAAAAACATACGCGATTGGACTGGTATGAACACATCATCTTTAATTCGTACCACTCAAGACCGAAATAAGTACGCCGAAATTGTCGCCAACCTTCATTAAATGGAGATGGCACCTGAAGAAGAAGATCTAACAGTTAACGGTTAACTTCCAGATAAGTATTTAACTGGACATTGAGAAACCGGTCCTTAGTCTTTCACACATTAGCATAAACGTGTCTGATTATCAGTATCACGTGTCAATGAAATGCCTACTGGATGATAATGTGACATATAGTCGAACTTGCTCAATGTGGAAATAAAACGTATGCCGTTATTTTTCACAACAGTTATTCTGATACAACTGGCATCTGAATAAGGGTAGAAAACTATATTGTAGTAGGTGAAAATAGATAATACAAAAGATTTCCACAATTGTTTTCGCACCTAGCAAATTTTTATTTGCCTACATGGTATTTAAATCGAGAATAATAGTTATAGAAGATAAGTAAGAGAATATGCCTACACAAATTTGAATCACGATTGTATTTGTATCAGTGGACCAGTATTGCCAGGTCAAAATTCAAGAATTCACTAGATGACGCTCAAAAAATCACTAGAATTTCACTAGGTTTATATTTGCTTTGCTGCCTCTGCTGGTGGTGGGTTTTCTTTTGTTATAGAGGGTTTAGGAAATCGGCTTGATCGCAAGGACAGAAAACACTCACACACCCGGAAGTGTGAGAGAGTCTGCCCGCCCGACGTTGAACCAGCTTGAGTCCTCTGATCACATGTCCAATGGACGCAACCACGTCCTTCCGACATGTCATCACGGCCCGACCGGCTAAAACCCGTTCCCTCTTTCTTACCTCTGATGCTATATCTCCATCTGCACCGGGCATCATCGTGAACGATATTCTTCGCAGTGCAAGATGAGGCAATGATTAAAACCCATTTAAGAATAACTCTTCCAATCCTCATTTATCTTTGAAGGCGCTCCTCTTTCTCCTTTACAGAGAGTATTTTGTTGACTATCTCATGTATGATGTTCCATACCTCTACGCTGGACAACATCAGCGGGACCATAGTCTCCGAGGTCAGCTCCCCATCCAGTTTTTGACTTGCCTCCTGTCTGTACGCTCCCCATCGGTCGCACAGAAACAGGGCATGCTCGGCTGTATCTGGTAGTGGGGGTTGTAAATGAAAATGCCGGAATACATATATTTAGCACATATGTAAAAATCAACATGATTTTGTAATTCATAGTTTAAGTTGAGGGGAGGTGGTAAGCTAATAAATGGACCATGTCCAATTGCTAATAGTTTCCAAGATAAATTGAATTTTAGAGGTTTTCATTAAAATGCAGACCTCTAAACGAGAACTAATGAAACAAAATGTTATTGTCGGATTTTGGAATTTTTGGTATAATCCCTCAAAAAATTACTATTACGTCATTATATGGATTGAAAGAAAGTGATCTTGTATCAAACACTTCGCGAGATAGTTAGTGACAAAATCAGCAAATGTTGAATAGTGAATTCAAGAAACATTAAAAAAAATTAATTTCTCTTGAAAAGGCACCAAATAATTAACCGTGCATTTGCGATAAAAACATGCCCATCTTTCTCGTTATCCATTAAGATTGCATTTAATCTGTAATGGCATAATGAATTTTCGAGAGTAAAAAGCTTCCACAGAGCATTCGGCAAAGCTTGGCATCGCATTTCTAATTTTTGTTATGGGTACTTGAATAGTCTGCTGAATACATCATAACCAGTCATAAAACGCGATAAGTAGGTTAACCAAAACTTCGGTATGGGGTCTCAAAATTGTATATTTTAATAGAAAAATTCATGTTGTCGTTTAAAATGGATCCGTCGCATATTATGAGAAATTTGAGCTTAAAGTTCGATTTTTCACGTTATTTTCATTATAAATCGTTAAATAATCGTTTATGTTGTTTAAAACGGATGACGTTTTTTATACATGTTCTTTAGGCCCGGTTGTACAATGCGAGCTTAAGCTTCGGCTTAAGGTAAGCCGACGTTAAACCACGTCAGTTGCAAAATGTCTGTTGTACAATGCTGGCTTAACCCACCCCCTCCAAGCTTAACACGAGCTTACGTAAGTCGAAGCTCAACGCGAGCTTAGCTGAGGTTTCAACCTAACCTGATACAAGTGACATGATATGTCAACGAGGAACCTTCAAATTGCTTGTCACTTTATTAGGTTATATTTTTTAAAAGATTTGTGTCTGATTTAACAAAGAGAGCAAATGAAAGAACAGAGACAGAAACGGTCGTTGCCGAAATTTGACAAAAACTGTCATAAGTGCCTAACCAAAAAAGGTAATTTTTCAGATGATTATGTCAGTACGTATTGCTTCATTAATGCCAACTGTAGTGAATTTCATTATCAACCAGGTTTAACTAAGCCGACGATTGTACAACGGATGTCGACTATAAGCCTGAGCTTAGCTAAGCTTAGGCTTAACAAAGCTCGTGTTAAACCCGCATTTGTACAACCGGCTCTTAGAGGTCTAATTATGACACATATCAATGTCATCCGTTTTTATTATGTTTAGCCGCATTTTTCAATACCTATAATGGGTGATATTATTGAGCGCCTTCCGCATCCTTTTTAGAAGGGGTTGAAAAATGCGGTTAAACATAATAAAAACATAGCATTGATACATATCATAGTTGGATCTCCCAGAAAGTTGCATAAAAAACGTCATCCGTTTTAAACAATACTAACAATTTTTTAATGATTTCTAACGAAAATGACGTGAAAAGTCGAACTTCAAGCTAAAATTTCTCATCAACTACCCAGCAGAAACGGATGACAGTATTTTTTATATTACCTACAATAAAAAAGACAAATAATTTTATATCAAGTTCCGATCATTTTCGTCACGATTTTTTTTTATTTTCATTTTAAAAAAATCGGTACGCGCAAACCGTCCTTAGATTTCGGATGACAATTTTTTTGAACATTAGCTGGTAGGTGTACCAAAATTCTACCGCATTTTCATTCGGTTACTTCACGATTTTTTCACGTTTTAACACTCCCTCTATCTCCGATTCCTTCCATTTCGGGGTTATGGTGCAATGACAAAAAATATTCCAAACTACCTCTAGAACTCAAGCACCGAGCGTCATCTGGTTTCTTTCTCGACACTAAAATTACGCGTCATTGCTCTGAATATTGAGAAAGCTTTCAAGCGTTGCGATAGCTCAACCTGCAGCGTCCTTTATAAGACGGCCTCTGCGTTGATTCGTGATCAAGAGCCTCTTGAGTCTATGCAAAGGAGGACTAGGGACTACTCGAATATCTTATGGGACAGTGCGCCCTGAATACAATGAAAGGATTCAGACATTCGACCTAACTTCGATTTCTCATTTACTACGGGGACATATGCCTAGATATCCCAAGAGAAACTCGTAAAATGGGTACATTTTACGAGTTCACAACATGTCTGTTAAGACATTGTGACTATGATGATGATGACGGGTACATAACCTCAAACTGAAGAAGGAAGTCTTCGATAATTGGAAAAGTTTACCAGACTATGTTGTGAACGCGTCGACGGTGAACCGTTTTAAGAAGTCCTACGATAAGTTTTGTGATATTAATTTTTAATTTCTTTTCTTCTGTTTATACTCGTGCATCATTTGTTTTTGCGTCTATAGCTATCCTTAGTTTGACACTTGTTTTTGTATAGGTAATTAATATGAAAGCTTTATAGCCATTTTTGGTTGAAAACTATCAAAATGTTTCAGTAACTACAAGGCGCCAGCGCTCTTGCGCTCTTTTAAAGTTATGCCGCATAAAGTGTCTCAAATACGAATCTCGTATTATGTTCAGGCAAAGCCACGGTTTATGAAATATACCAACTTCGTTGCAGTTTATTGCATGAACCAATCATAGGGCCTTTGACCCCCTCAACACGTCACAATCGGCACCATTGGTCATAGAAAGCAGAACCGAACTGAGTAGACGGCCATAACATGGAAGTACGGTAGTTTGTTGATGATGGCTATCGGTGTCAGTGGGTTAGATTTATGTTTTTATTTAATCTTTCCTCGTCGGACTGTTGCTTTCACGCGTTTCATTCTTGAAAATGGAAATTCGGAGATGCGTCTCGGCAAAAATTCGCACATAGGCGTAGTAGTCCAATCGTTACGTCGAAAAAAAAAGACTTTTGACAGCAAAAGGTCGGAAAGAAATGAGATTTGGCGGCATGCTAGACATCGGTCCCCTGAACTCACACCTGAGTTTTCGACCTTGAGGGGTCGCTCGAGCGGTGGGAGGGTGAAAAGTCTGCTTCGCGACGATTTTTGAAAGATAGCGCCATTTTGCTAAATGATGTCGAAAAAAGCATTAATAATTTATGGAGAGAACAAAATTCTACACAATATTGATCACTTTTCGCGTGCGACCAACAGTTTCCATCTTACAGTGGCACAGTGGAACCCCAAAGTTAGGGGTTGGTTTATGATTTTCACTAAAATCAGAATTTCATCGCGGATTAAGATGAAGAATTTTATCAAAAGTCGTGTAACATTCTTCTCTCCCTAAAAAAATGATATCTTCTCATTTCTTTATTATCTGCAAAATTACATTTATTAACAGACTGCCGATATGTGCTGTTGCGAAAAATATCTTATTTGTGCATACTTTTAGTGGAAATGATACTGCCTCGGCGTTGTTTAATTAAAATAAGATTCAATTTACTACTTCTAGGGGTTGCCATTCGACGGTGGGGGAGTGGGGTGTGACACCTGTTTTGTGACGGTTTTCAACAAATAGCGCCGTTGTGGTAAGTGCTATAGAAAAAAATGTAGTCAAGTTGATTGACTCAGTACTTCCCACACATTCCGATGATACCAGTTTTATTATTTTCCCACAGCATGAAACTATAGTCTAGATGCCACTGCAATCAAATCATCGCTCGCCCGACCGCAAAAAAGTGTTTTATTCTACTAGGTGCTTCTTTCACAGGTCAATGGACAATATATCATGAATACAACAGATTTTTGAGTTTTACAAACCCCCACCTCCGAACCACCCCAATTTCACCCCCAACCAAAAAAATTTTTAAAATGATCAGGAACCCCTAAAACGTCTAAAACGAAGTTTGAGGTGTTTTTTACATTTTTAGTTTTTTTTATTATTGCCGCGCCGCCACTGAAATGATTTCTAAAAACCATACGCGCTTTCCATACTCGTCGCGGTAATAAACCTGTGTCAAAATGTCATTAAATTCAGTTCAGAAGTTTCCACGTAACACAATGCAAAACGATCCAAAGTAATACTCGTATGTATTTTGTATGCATCAGAAAGTTCAAGTCCCTTGGTTTCTGTAATCGGCAAGGCAATGTTCGGATGGACCTAAAAAAGTGTATTATGCCGCTAGGTCCTTCTCTCTCAGGTCAGTAGATAGCCCATTATGAGTACAACAAGTTTTTCAGATTTACAATCCCCACCCCCCCTACCACCCTAATTTCACCCCACCCCAAGAAAAAGTATAAATGATCAGGAACCCCTAAAATGCCTAAAAACGAAGTTTGAGCTGTTTTCATATTTTTAGTTTTTTTAATATTGCTGTGCCGCCACTGAGACGATTTCTAAAAATCAGACGCGTTTTCCATCCTCGCCAAAGTAGTAATACTGGGTCGAAATTTCATTAACCTCAATTCAGTAATTTCAACATTATAAAATACAGAACGATCTAAGTCCCTTGGTTCCTGTAATACACAAGGCAATGTTCGGATGGACCTAAAAAAGTGTATTATACCGCTAGGTCTTTTTCTCTCAGGTCAGTAGACAGCCTATTATGAGTAGAACAAATTTTTCAGCTTTACAACCCCCCACCCCTCAATCACCCCAATTTCACCCCCACCCAAAAAAAGTAGCAAACGATGAGGAACCCCTAAAACACCTAAAAACGAAGTTTCAGGCACATTTGAAATTTTTTGTTTTTTGCTGATTACTCCGCCGCCCATGCACCGATTTTCAAAATTGTAGCAACATTGCCTACTACGACCCTACGCACCATATCACTACCCAAATTTCATCAAAATCTATGCAGCGGTTACTAAGATTAGGAGGCTAGAAGAACGTCAACAGACAGACAGACACACCGACAGACAGACCGACGGAAATGAGTGACGTGGATTTTCTTTATGTAGGCATCATAAAACGCCCAAAAAGTATATTATCTCAAAATCGAAAATCTTCGCGATCACAATACTCCCCTCACCTATCGGTGCGGGAAGTAAAAAGGTCAAATAATATATGGAGACAATAAAATTCTACACGGTTTGATCCACGCATTTTTCTTGTGCGACCAATAGTTTCCATTCTACAGTGCCTCAAAGTTATGGGGTGATTTTTGATTTTTACTAAAATCAGAATTTTATCGCGTATTCAGTCGAGGAAGCTATCAAAAAGTTCTCTAACATCTTTTCTTCTACGAGAATAACATTTCTCATATCTCTATTATCTGCAGCTGTGTAAATAACAAATTTAGGTTTAAAAAAAAGAGTACGACATTTAGGAACGCGTATAAATCCCCTCCATAAATCATTTGAAGCTTTTTTCGATATCACTTACCAAAACGGCATTATTTTTCGAAAAGCGTCGCGAAGCAGAGTTTTTGTTCCCCCACCCCTCGAGCAGCAACCCCCCGAGGTCGCAAACTCAGGTGTAGGTTCAGGGGATGAATGTTTACAACCTCACCAAATTTCATTTCTTTCTGACCTTTTGCTGTCAAAAAATCCCTACCGTCTGGACTATAGGCTGTCAATAACTACAATAGTTGACAGGCTAGGTAGTTTTCGAGAATGAAACTGTGAACATTTTTTATTCGACCTTAACGGTCGCTAGGTTAGTGTCAAAAGAGTAGGTATTAACTTTCAATGAAATTTATTCGAAACTTTAGAAAAGTTGCAAAGTATAATAATAATAATAATATTGCAATAATTTATAAATTGTTTTTTATAAACTAGATATTTACAAGGTCTCTATTTCAAAATATCAGTAAATCTAAATTAGTTATCATTTTAATTCCATTGTAATTGCTTAATCAATTTGTCCACAGCGCGTTTCTCATCACTGACGCCTTAAACGTCAATGCTTCTCATCAGGTAAGCCAAACATAAATACCAAATAAACGATAATAAACAAAGTTACCTAAGCTAACCGATTGACTTACGTCAACACCATTATGACATTTTGTGAAGAGAGAGGGTTGTAGGTTTGTAAAACAGCGAGCTCTTGCCAGTTTTCAATATTGTCTCCTAATTTCCGAAATAGTTTTAATTACTATGACTAATATAATAAATAACTAATTCGAACGATCATAAACCCTACTTTTTTTATGCAATAATATAAAGAATATTTCTAAAACTTTTTTTTGCATCATAGCCCTAAAATATGTTTATTCTACCTTTAAATTAATAACTTTCTGAAATGATCGACAAGAAACTTTTAATTCTTGGGAGTAGATCATCATCATAATCACAATGTCTTAACAGACATGTTGTGAACTCGTAAAATGCATTTACTCATTTTACGAGTTTCTCTTGGGATATCTTTAAGATCTTTAATGCAGTAGTTTCCTATTTGCTTTCTTCATCCTCATGTCGTTGACCAGATGATATCTACTGGTTCATCCGCCTTCAGGGGCAATTTCTCACCCCAAGGACTAGAAGGTGTCCTGGCTCTTCTCAACTCGTCCACCCAGAGCTGTTGGTTGAGAAGAGGTTACTGCTTAATACCGACAGTAGTTCGGTTCCTTTTAGCCGCCTTTTACGACACGCAGTATATACGATGGGAGATACTCTAACCCGCCCCCGCCCACACACACAAACTTATCCAAACAGAATGAAAAATTAATTTCATGTACCAACATCTCTCGCGAACCAAAGTCCTTTTGAGTCATACAAATCTAGTTATTATGCAACATTCCCTTACTCCTTTTTACACTTCGTAATAAATCGATTTTGAATTGCAATTGCCAATAGCAACCAGATGTGTAGCCATATAAAAAAAAATTGGGACTAAGAGAATAGGATAGATGTAATGCCATATGCAGAAATCTTTAGGACATCACAATGGACATCTAAAATACACTAGTAGAGAAGCGATTTAAATTCGTACTATTAGAAAAGATATACATGTATGTCTGCTTTTACATGATGCGGAAGCAGCACGATATTCACTTATTTCCGGTCGGTCGGTCTGTTGGGCTGTCGACTGGCCGGCCTGTCGGTCTGTGGGTCTGCGGGTCTGTGGGTCTGTGGGTCTGCGGGTCTGCGGGTCTGTGGGTCTGTGGATCTGTCGGTTGGTGGGCCTGTGGGTCGGTGGGTCTGATGGTCTGTGGGTCTGTGTTTCTGTGGGTCTGTGGGTCTGTGGGTCTGTGGGTCTGTGGATCTGCCGGTCTGTATGCGGGTCTGTCGGGCTGTCGGCCGGTCGGCCTATCGACCCACAGTCTTTCGGTCTGTCGGTCTCTCGATTTGTCGGTCTGTCGGTCTTTCGGTCTTTCGGTCTGTCGGTCTGTCAGTCTGTCTGTTGGCGTTTTTCTACCCTCGTAATCTCAATAATAGTAGTGGTAGCGGTAATGCTGCTATAATTTTGAAAATCGGTGCATGAGTGGCGGTGTAATTAGCAAAAATCAATCAATCTCCTCAATCACTTTTTTGGGTGGGGTGAAATTGGGGTAGGTGGGTGGTGGGGTGTTGTAAAACCGAAAAATTTGTTATATTCATGATAGGGTGTCCGTTAATCTATGAAAGAAAGAGCTAGCGGCATAATAAATACACTTTTTTTTACCTTGCCTTTTACAGAAAGCAAGGGACTTAGAATTTTCTGATGTACGATTTACCTTGCCTTTTACAGAAAGCAAGGGACTTAGAATTTTCTGATGTACGAGTATACATACCAGTATTACTTTAGATCGTTCTGTATTATTGTGTAACCTGGAAACTATTGAATACATTTTAATGACTTTTTGACACAGTATTGTTACCGTGGTTAGGATGGAAAGCCCTTATGATTTTTAGAAATCGTGTCAGTGCAGCAAAAGGCAAAGAAAACAAAAAAAAAATCATTCGTTTTTAGGCGTTTTAGAGTTCCTGATCATTTTCTACTTTTTTTGGGTGTGGGTGAAATTTGGATAGGATGGGAGGGAGGGGGTTGTAAAACTCAAAAATTTATTATATTCACAACAGACTGTCCATTACCTGCGAAAGGAAGACATAGCGTGAAGTATCGAGTCAATCAACTTGATCCCATTTTTAGAGATTAAGGCAAAGAGTTGAAATTCTTGTATCTTGTGTAAATGGAACTGTTTACGTTTTAATAGAAAATTGGAATACCGCAGAGTCCAATCACGACGTTGCGCTGGTTAGAAATTAGTGATTCAAAAACGAGATTTCTAATTTTCCCGATTTACATAACCCAAAAAGAATTGCGATGGTAATAAGTATTAACGAAGTGTAAATAAACATGATATTTCCATTTCTCATTATAATTGTCTGTAAGAGATCTGCGTGTCGGAAATAAGATGATTTCTAATCTGCTTCATTATTCCTGCATTATTCCGAATCAAATGAGATAATAGCTGGTCTTTTATAACTACTGTGCAATGAAATAACCATTTTTTACGTACATGCTTTCAGCGTCGATTAATTACGATTAGTAGCGACTTCCTAATTTGCGGTAATGGAAAATCGTTTCAAAAGAAGCTATTGAGATTTTATTATGCAATATGCAATTATTGGTAGAATGACTGGGTGTTTGACTGGTGCATAAAAAATAAATTGCTTCTTTGAGAAATCCCACGTGTCCTAAAATCAATATTTTCAGAGAAACTGAGAAAACTCTTTTACTTACTACTTAAAGGACTATAAAAAGTAATTTGAAGTACGGGTCCAGTTTTTATCAGAACCAAAAGGAACATCAAGTCTTGTCTATGTTGATAGTCAGAGCGGTTCGTGGGATCTTAACTGTGTCATAGTATCAGTTTTTAAGCAAGTTCGTTCACGAGAGTTGTTGGTAGGTGAAATTTATTTTTTTTTCTATTTTTGATAAGTTTAATCACATACCCTCAAAAATTCAGAACTTCTTATCATTCATTTCAGGAAGTTATTAAAGGTTAAAGATCAGAAATTTAATATGGGTCCTTATTAGACAGAAGGATTAGAATTTTTTGTATCTAAAGGTAGAATAAACATATTTTAGGAATATATACAAAAATAAATGATGTTTAAAAATATTATTTGGTATATTTAGTTTATTTCATTGCAAAAAATAGGGCTGATGACAGTTTGAGTTACTTATTAGTTAGTTTAGCCATGCTAGTGAAACTGTTGAAAACTGACACGCTGGCGCTGTTTTACACACCCACAGCCTTCTCTTTCTTCACAAAGAGCCGTAGTGACAGTGACGTCTAAGGGCCGGTTTCTCAATGTCCAGTTAAAGAGTCAAAGTGTCAGATAGGTATCTGACAGATAGCGTTGCTATGGATTCAACTGTCAGATAAGATTTACGTGACTTCGTAAGTTTAGCCTTCAATTATTTAAACAATTTATCTAACAGTTGCTGTTATCTTGCAGATAAATATTTAACTGGTCATTGAGAAACCGGTCAATGCTGAGAAACGTGCTGCTGACAAATTGATCAAGTAATTACAATGGAGTCAAAATAATAACTAATTTAGATTAACTAATATTCTAAAATAGAGGCCTTATAAATACCTAGTTTATATGGAAAGAATTTATAAATAATGAATACAGATTATTATTATACTTTGCAGCTTTGCTAAAGTCCCGAAAATTTCATAGAAAGTTAGTACTTGTTTGAGTCTAGTGTTTTTAAAAATATTCCCGGGAGTATAATTTTCATTTGGTTTTGGTAAAATATTTTAATCTTGACTGTACTAAATTCGCAATGTAATTTTTTGTTTACAATATGAGTCACGGCCTTGTAGACCTGCGAACCTGCACTGGACATGTGGGGTTTCTCAAAATAAATGCAAAACATTTTTTGGGAATATTTTGTTACTTCAAAGTCAAATAAAATACAATATAAACATTGACTTGATTCTTCTTACGAATTTCGAAATTAGTTACACAAAAGGTTTTGGAAATTATACAAATTTTCGTATCTTTCCCTAGGAGTGATAGCAGATACTATAATCAGACATAGGTACATAGAAAATTTGATTAGGTACATACAGGTATTTCTATTCTACTTTTAAACTTTTGTGATTATTACTCCGCCGCCATAGACTGCTTTCAATGAGCATACGCCTCTTTTAGTAATAATATTTTCATTCAAATTAAGACAGGTGATATTATAAAACATTTTTAAGGAAACACACATAAGGTATGTCGATTATACCGTCATAATATTGTCATAAGAGCTGATCGCCAAGAAGGCAGCCTACAAAATCTGGTATAACAGAACGGGTAGATGCTTTCTTCCTTAAACACAGAAAAAAACAACGGTTGTCTCAAAAAGTTCAAGTAGTCAAACCAACAGAAGTATGCATATACAACAAAACAACAGAACAAGTGGACACATTTGAATGTCTAGAATGCTAGACTTGAATCCTGAAACCGAAATACGGTATCCTATAGAAAATGCAAGAAGTGCATTTTTTAGAATGAAGAGACTACTAACAAATCCCATACTGTCTCTGCATATTAGTTAAAATCTGTATACATACTCAATACTTTTGTACGGAGCTGAAGCCTGGACACTGGAAATCCGTGCGATAAGGCAACTAGAAGCATTCGACTTGTGGGTAATGCGTAGACTGCTCCAAATATCATGGACAGAACATATTCCTACTTAAACGGTTTTGAGAAAAATGAATACGGGTAGAGAGTTACTGGTCATAATCTTGCCTCGTTAGTTAGAAGTCGTTCTAAGTTAGTTGGTTTCTTCCATATTGACGGGCTTTTGTTTATTTTTCATGGCCTGCTAGGTTGCTTGCACGCAGGAAAATTGAAAACACCGATTTGACTGAAAATTTGAAATAAAATGATAACCAAAAAAGATTCATATCGAGAAGGCTATATCGTTAGAAAGGTAATAAAATTCTACATTTGATTCTTTAAAACATAATAGGCATTCCTATTTGAAAAAATCAAGTTATCTGTGATTGAAGTTTCCTTTATTAGTCTACTGATTTCTCCAAGTACAAAAGAATTCAAATTTAGTCGGCTGATCTAAGGTAACGCATTTCATGCTTAGTCGTACCGCAAAGCCATGGCCTTCTAAGTTTTATAATCGCTGCGATATTCAATTTTTTTCTGACACCTGCTTACACCAAAAATGGTGATTTACGCCTAAACGGTTCGTTTAAAGTTCCATGTATGACACATAAAGTCACACTAGAATTTACCAAGGAATCCAAATATGTAATAACATATAGGAGGTTCCATTCAAAAAAATGTAGGTTTGATATGAATCACGCTGTATAAACGTCAAAATTTAAGTAAAATTATTTTTATGTTATAGTCCTCAGTGGTCCGTACCATGATCAAGTGACAGATTTTTGAAATATTTTTTAGTGAACCCACAATCTTCCGTCCACGCGCTATTGGACCACCCTGTATACTGTTCAAAACTGGAAAAATCCTATCAGTCATACTGAAATCTTAGTTGTGAAGAAAACTATATTGTTCTATACAGGAAGTGAAAATATTACTTTCTTGGGTTAAAAAAGCTTCACAGATCAACGTAGATATCAAAACAATTGTCGAGTGGGGATTAGCAAATAAAGTACCGTTCAACGTACAAAAAACTCAGGCAACAACACTTACAAAGAAGTCTCACGTTGGCTTACCAACTATGGAAATGGAGGGTCAGCCCATAGTCGAGTCACCTTCCGTTAAGCTTTTGGGGATCAACATCAACAATAACATGTCCTGGCACGACGACGTCGACAGTATTGCTAAAACGGCATCCCACAAGCTTGGAGTTTTGCTCTGCTGTAGGAACCTATACAGACCATAGCAACTACTGCTGCTCTACAAGGCACAGATCCGACCATCGCTCGAAGATCTAAAGCTTCTGGACACTATCTAGAAGAGAGCAATTAGATTAATCGGTACGTCTAACCACACAAAGAACTTCCACAGCTTGGAATTCGGAGAAGGGTGGCTGACCTATCTCTGTTCTACAGACTATCACGGAAGATGTTCGAGTGAGCTCTCCTAAGAGCTCATCACTAAAGACTGTCCGAATGAGGAATACTAGTGAGGCTTTGCGAGCTCATCCGAGGTCGAGGTCCCTACTCCCCGAACCAGTCTCCTCCAGCATTCCTTCTTTTGGAGAACATCGACGCTGTAGAATGAGCTACCGGGGAATTTGCTTCCCGACGGCACAACCTGCAGCGTTTCAAATCTAGCGTGCACCGACACTTATCCTCTCGCAGCGCTTCTACAGCGCCATAGGCTTTCAGCTTTTGCGGAAGGTTGACCATAAAAAAATAAGTAAATTTGTCTTAAGGAAAATTAACTTTTTTAGTACGTTCATAAATTAACCCGAAGTTTTGCTTTGGTCAATAAAATTTTTCAACAGCTTCGATCGATGGGTTAGGTGTGGGGTACGTGGTTTATTTACTTATTACTTTATTAATCTAAAAATTCAAGCGTTTCGTCGATATCAAACATGAAAAATTGGTTTTCTGTCTTAGATGAATCAAAATCTGCCAAGAATTAATAAAACGATTGCTCTCATTGACGGAAACTATTACTTGTCATAAATCTAAATAATAGCAATTTAGATTATTCTACTGAACATCTTTTGAGATCAACCCTGTATTGGTCATTTTATTGGGAAAAGTACTAGTATCGCTAAGAAATACGACTATTCACTGCTGTTTGATATGCTGTACGAAGCTTTAGTAGGTAGTTGACCTACTGAGCGCTTCCACGCAGATTTCGAAGAACTGACAATTTTTTTGAACGCGGCACTGTTCTTTCAAGTTTTTGCATTGTTTATTTATACGTATTCACGATCTAGCGAAACTGGAGAGCCAAAGGGTTAAGCACCTAGATAATTATATTATCGCTAAAGTATACATATGGAACTTATTGCGAAGATTAGCATGTTTAGACAGTTTGGTCATTATGTCAACTGGCTAAACCGATGGAATAATGCAAAAACTTAAGAGTCACTACCTACGTCAATATGTGGAGGAACTATTGTAATCACCAAAAATATCGGATTTAGGTAATATGTTTTTTGGACGGTTCATGAAATTTACAGCATGAAAAACTGTTGCAGTCATTTCTGTTAGCTGCAGTTTAAATGTTGAAAAATTACAAATTATTCAAACTCTCAAATTTTCTAGATTTTTAGAAACAATCAGCTTCAAAATTTTCCAAATTTTCAAAATACAAAAAAATTAGAATTGCAACATTCTTTAAATTTCAAAAATTCGAAATTTCAAAAATTGTCAACATTCTCGAAACTTCAAATTTTAAAAAAATTTCAAATTGCCTCTGTCCCAGGGATATCGAAGTTTACCTCTAAAAGTGTGGACATTCTTAGATGAGGTGAAAAATCGTCCCCTTATCTCCCTGTATGTAAGTATGGCAAATACTTTTCATTATAAGCTTAACTTAACATAATTGCATAATTCAGGAGCTTTGAGCTACGACTCTGCAATATTCAGTTCTAGGACTGGAATATTCTGCTGCTGAATACTATACTGCAGCTTGAGCTAACATACAGGGTGTCCCACGATGACTAAGACAAGCAATATATCGGAACTGGGCACTAGTAGCGAATTATAATTTTGGAGGTGTAAATTAGAACAAATATAGTATCTTCTCTTATTATTGTGTCACCCAATGAAGCATTTGTTTTTGATCACGTGACGTCCGATTAAAAATTTTTAATGGGACACCCTGTATATTTGTGAATTTTTGTGTTCCTTCCGATAAAACAATTCCAACAAACTAGCACACTTGGGGCCTAAAGTGATCAGTTCAAGAGCTACAGGCACTTACTACCATTGATTATAACATGTACCCCTACAGTCAAATTATTTTGGTAATGCTTCATAATGGTAGTGGTACAGTCCTTTAAATACCTGTAGCTCTTGAATTAATCATTTTAGACCCCAAGTGTGCTAGTTTGTTGGAATTGTTTCATCGGGAGGAACACAAAAAGTTACAAATATACAGGGTGTCCCATTAACATTTTTGAATCGGACGTCACGTAACCAGAAACAAATACGTTATTGGGTGACACAATAATAAGAAAAAATATTTGCTTTAATTTACACTCCCAAAATTATAATTTGGTACTACTGCCCAGTTCCGATATATTGCTTGTCTTAATAGTCGTGGGAAACCCTGTATATGTTTGTACATAACCACAGAACATTGACCTATTAACAACTTAATAAGGTTACTTGGCTTCGATTCTTTGAAAAGGGAAAACTGCTTGATTTATAAAAACAAGTGTTATCGGGCCATGTGGTTTATTTTCAAGAAAAAGAAGAACGTTCTTAAGCTGGATGAATAAAAATCTACTCAAGACATCATGCTAAAAGTACGAAGTTTGATCTCCTCTTTCTCCCATAAGACACACGCTGGGGTCCCGCAGGGATCGGTAATAGCACCGACATTGTTTCTGCTCCACATCAATGATCCGCTTCTCTCCCACTATAAACCCAATCCACAGTTCTGCGGATGACAGTTCTTTGCATGCAGGCATCATGAGTAATAAACTGATTTCCGTGATCGAGCTCTTACGCAGAAGGGTAGCAGCGGCTGCTACGCTGTCAAAGAACCTTGAGACCATTCGCGCTCGGGGACAATATGGTAAAATTCAATGCTTCCAAGACCCATACGAACAAAAAGTGCCCAAGCGAGCATCCGATTATCATGAACAATCAGGTGCTGACAAGAAAACCCTCATTCTAGCTTGGAGTTTTGTTCCGCTGTAGGAAGCTATATACACCAGAGCAACTACTGCTGCTCTACAAGGACAGATCCAACCATCGTTGGAGTATTGCTCGCAGGAATGGGGATGCGCTCCGAAGTACTCTCTAAAGCTTCTGCATACTATCCAGAAGCGAGCAATTAGACTAATCGATACGCATAACCTCACAAAGGACCTCCACAGCCTGGAACATCGAAGAAGGGTGGCTTATCTGACCCTGTTTCTCTCTCTCTATCACGGAAGATGTTCGAGTGAGATTCCAAGTTGATAATACCGAAGGTCGTCCGAACGAGGAACATTATAGAGGCTCTGCGAGCTCATCCTTATCAGGTCGAGGTCCCTACTCCCCGAACCAGTCTCCTCCAGCATTCCTTCTTTTAGAGAACTTCGACGCTTTGAAATGAACTGCCGGGGAATTTGTTTACCGACAGCGACAACCTGCAACGTTTCAAATCGAACAACACTTATCTTCTTACAGCACTTCTACAGCGTCATAGGCACTCAGCCTTTGCGGGAGGCTGACCTAAGAAACCAGATGCCTCAAGGCAGTTTTCTGTGAAACGACTACTATGAGGTCCTGAAGAAAACAGACTATTCCATCTACATTGCACTTAAATCTTGATTCAAAACCGCTAATGTATCGATTCCTCAGAACACCGTGCCGAGGGTATTATATACAACAGTTCAAGTTCAAGGTAACAAGGTATTCGAGCTTCTTTCCAGCAGGTGTTGCAATAGACGAATAAAGTTTAGAGCATGTTTTCCGTACTGTTCACGCGTAAAAGCTTGAGTGAGTGACTTTTAGGCAGGCAAGTATTTAAGGGGGCAGATTCAGGGGGTCCGAACCCCCCCACCCGAAACGTTGTATATGGCCGCTAAAAATCTAACCCACAAAAATGCATCCCCTCCCCCCTGCCGACGAATATTTTGTTGATGATCATGTCTCCTGATCAAGCCACATTAGAAGGTGATGTCCCTACTCCTGAACCCCAAAACCAATTCTTGGATACGTGCCTGCTTCTTGCCAGAGCCTGGTTGGTCATTAAAACTGGCTGCTAGTTTGGACGCTTCTTGTTTGATAGACTACAGCAGTCACTCTGGGAAGCATTTCATTTTACCATATTTCCAATAGTTCCAAGCAGTAATGGATATTTGGATGGCTTCCATCTGGAAGAACGTCAGCATCTTCCTGCGCCGATAGGTGAATGGAGTATTGCCGGTCTGCCGGTCTGCCGATCTGTTAATCTGCTGGTCTGTCGTAGTAGGTAATGCTGCTATAATTGTTCAAATCGGTGCACGGGCGGCGGAGTAATTAGCAAAAAATAAAAAATTTCAGATATCCCTAAAACTTCGTTTTTAGGTGTTTGATGTGTTCCTGACCATTTTCTACTTTTTTTTGGTGTGGGGGTGAAATTGGGGTGGTTAAGGGGTAGGGGGTTGTAAAGCTGATAAGATTGTTGTATTCATAATGGACTGTCCATTGACCGTGAAAGAAGGACCTAGCGGAATAATACATTTTTTTAGGTATATCCGAACATTGCCATGCCTATTACAGGGAGAATTTTCTGATGTATACCTACATACGAGTATTGCTTTAGTTCGTTCTGTATTCTGTAACGTGGAAACTATTGAATTGATTTTGATGAAATTTCGACACAGTATTACTGCTGTGGCGGGGATGGAAAATGGGAATGGTTTTTGGGAGCCCTGTCAGTAGCGGCACAGCAATAACAAAAAAATTAAAATATAAATACAGGTCAAACTTCGTTTTTAGGCATTTTAGGGGTTTCTGGTCACTTTCTACTTTTTATGGGTGGGGTGAAATTGGAGTGATTGAGGGGGGGGGCGGTGGGTCTGTAAATCTGGAACATGACTATAGCTTCATGCTATGGGCAAATAAATAATAAACTGGAATCACCGTGATATGTGGGACGTACTGAGTCAATCAACTTGACTACATCTTTTTCAATCAATTACTGCCTACCGTATAGTCCATTAATTGGACACTTACAATTAAATGCCTTTACTCTGCAAACCTATGAGGATAAGGGAAGGAAACATTGACGTAATTGTGGTAATTGGCTGAGATGGACAGAGAGATAATGGAGGGGATGTTGCTGTTTCCGGAAATGATGTGACTAATCTACAACATATATTTTTCTGGGTAGGGAGGGGGAACTAATGAGTGTACAAAGGAGTCCTGAACAGCCAATGAGATTATAATTGCCATTTTGGGCACTGAGCCAGCTGAGCCTCGTATCAGATAAAGTACTTCCATTATGATTTTATACTGATAAAAAATGCGTATACCAAACTGTTAGTGTTTGATTGTAGGGAGCTTCTAGCTCCAGATATTCATTAGGTTCTGGCACAGTTGGAGCATATATAGGTATTTAGATAACTGAAGACCTGGAAGCATTGGCATTTGAAAGAAGTAAACAATTCTTACCGTGGCAATAACGATGAATCTGAAGATAACCTTCGGCAGTCCTCCCCATCTCACCATGTCTGGTGTCCATGGACGGACGTGGCGGGGGCGGGGGCGGTTTTGGAGTGCGGTCGGAGTCCCGATAGTCCGGGACCGCGCATGGCCTACTTGGGACGGCACGCTGTGATGGCCCAGTGTTTTAGACGGAAACAAACGAACCACGCGGCGGCGGCGGAAGACTGAGGAAGAAATGAGGTTTGTGGCCGTCCGAAGAAGAAGAAAACGGCGGCGGCGGTCGCCGAAAGTGGGTCAAGACGGACGCCGCGGGCGCTACACAGCCGCGATACGGGGCGCGGTCAAAAAGTACGCAGAAATGAGCTTCACAACTAGGGATTCATCAAGCCAAGCAGCTTGAGTTTCTTCTTAAATACTTGACTTGAAAGCTGAAGCTTTTGAAAGTTTGACATTTGACTTGACTCGATTTTCGATCTGAACTACTTGACTTGATATCAAGTAAAATCAAACTACTTGATATTACTTGGCACTGATCTGCAAAATGCGAATCGAAGCGTTAAAATAGGGGAATCACCGAGGTTACGACAAGCAGGAATCCGATGACTTTAAAACCGACACAGAATGGTCGTTAATTGAACGAATTTGCCAGTACCTTACTGTTTTTAAGAGTATTTCCATCATTTTTGCATTAATATGCTGCTCGATTTTCTAGATTCGTGGGCTATGGAACTCGACAATAAACCTGATCGAGATGAAACCGATGAACAGAGTATAAATAGTATTCAAGCGGCAAGGGACAGTACTGAAGATTTTTTAGAATGGTGCAAAAGACACGAATGTATTTTTCCAAACCTTGCCGCAATGGCCAAAGACTTTTTGGCAACGCCAGCTTCATCAGCTCCAGTTGAAAGGCAGTTCTCTAGATCTCCATTAACTCTTACCAAAACAAGAAATCGATTAGGTGATAACTCCGTTAGAAGTCTTATGTGTCTCAAGTCATGGATGGCAATTGAGGATATTAAAATTTTTTTTGCTTCTGTTGCTTGTTGCTGTTTCCCGGCGCCCTTCGCCGAGCTTTTTTTTATGGATATTTATTTGTGATTGAAAAAACCAGAAATAAATGTCCGCCTCTACTCTAACCACTGAGCCAACCCACTCCCACTTGAGTTTGTTGTTTTTCTATATATTAGTGTCAGAAGTCAGAATTCAGAATATTTTGTATTTTTATTGCATATTATTACATTCATTATTTAACTAAGTTTGTTGGAGTTTTCGTTTTTGGATGTTTTTTTTTTTAAATAAAAGATTACATCTTTATATACATAGATTTTTACTGTTATTGCGTTTTGGCAGTTAATCAGATTAATATCAAAAAAGAATTATTTTTTTCAAGAAAAATCAAGTAGTTAGCTTGATAAACTTGATTTTCAAGTTGCTTGATGTGTAACTACTTGACTTGACTTGAATTTCGAAAACAAATACTTGCCTTGATCTTGACCTGATATCAAGTCAAGATCAAGTCAAGTAGTTTGAAAATCAAGTCAATAGTGAATCTCTATTCCCAACAAGCAAAGTGCCATGCAGATTCCTGACTAGGCGTCTATCCTTTTCTACTATCAAATGGTCCTATTCATTCCAGCCCTCTGTAGTTCTTGTTCGCTTTCCTTTGGTAGTGAGTGGGTTAGTGTTGAGTTGTCCTAATAGTTGCCGCTCAGCCTTAATTAAGGGGCTAGACTCTAGGGTATAGCGCGCGAAATTGAGAATCCAACAAAATACGTATTCTCGTGTTAGCGAGGAGGCGTGGCCGCCTGTTCCCTTTCTCTAATATGTGTGTCTAAGATGAGGGGAGTTAAGTCCAAAAGTCCAAAGGTAAGGTCAAAAGGTACAAAGGTAAGGTCCAATTAGAGAAAGTTGAAGATGTATCATTTAGCATTGCGAGTTTTTTGCACTCTAAAAAACTTTTTTGAAAAAATTGCTCTATGTCATTCATTAAGATCTCAACTACTGAAATACTGTATATGTAGTTTGAAAGAGAAGTGAGTTCTGTTCGAAATGGGAATCCGTGTTTTATATGGCAAATACATATGTATAAATGTGTGTACCCAGGCCCCTTGAAGCTTATTGTGGACGTCCAGTCGAGGACTCAAACAGAGTCCCATTCAAAGTTCTTTGCAATATTTGAGACGTGTTGGACTATGTTTTCCTGTATGCCCTGCTGGCCTACATTCAGATAGGAGTTCCTGCGTTCACTCAAGGCAGGACTGTCGCCTCATCGTACTTCCTGCATAATGGGGTTGCCACTTCAATTCCCAGCTTTGCAAGTGTGCACCGAACGTCCAATGGTCAGTTGTAAATCTAACCACCTTTCGTAGTAGCTCCTTCCTGCTCAACCTGAAATATCTTGGAATAACGTTAGATCGCACCCTCTGCTACAAGTAACACCTCGCAAACACTGCAGGAAAACTGAGAACATGCAACAACATTATTCAAAAGCTATCTGGAACGACGCCGACGTGGGGAGCCACAGCTCCAACTCTACGAACCAGTGAACTAGCTCTTGTCTATTCGTGTGCTCAGTACTGTGCGCCTGTCTGGACGTTAGCCATCATACCAAACTAATTGACGTCCAACTAAACCACACTATAAGACTTATTACAGACGCAATAAAGACAACCCCAACTCAATGGCTGTCTGTACCTTCTGGAATAGCCCCACTACAGCTCCGAAGACTGACGCTCTTCTAAGGGAGTATAATAAGATTACGGCCAACAACAGACTGCTCGTCCACCGAGAAATACCACCGTTGCAGATAAACAGACTCAAATCCAGACAACCACCAATAAGGGATGCAAAACCACTTGAAAATAACAACTTCGACTACTTCCCAGTGGGAAGGTTTTGCAGAGCACCACTCACGATAGGCATTTATGGGGGCAGCCTTACCTCCAGGTCAAATGGGAATGCCTAATTTTTTTTATACGATCAAATGTAAAATTTGATAACCTTTCTAACAATATAGGATTGTCAATGTCAATCTCTTTTAGTGAAAGTGAAAATATTTTAACGTTGTAGTTCTCAAGGCTCCCTATCATGATTTGGTGACAGATTTTGAAATATGTCTTAGTAAGCCCACTATCCTCCGCCACGCCCACTCTGGGTAGCATCTAAATCCGGGTACTTGACGAAAACACTAAAGCCATGATCCGTCGAGGGATATTCGGCAGAAATTTTTGAGCAATCATAGCAATAACTAATAAATTATTTCAAGAAGTCATACAAGACATTACGTAAAGCGCCCCAAAATCCTTAAAAAAATCCTTTTTGATATCCACTTTGTTGAGAAAACAGAAAGTAAACTATACCATATCTCTGGTGTTATTATGATACTTTCTTTGCATTAATATTTTGTTTATAATTTTTTTAAAATTAATCTATTACCCTCCACACCACCCGGATTTTATCCACTTTAAAAAATGAAAATAGATGAAAAGCTCAGCAAACGTCTAAAAACAAGTAGCAGATGTTTCGATTCCATTTTCCTTTTAATCATTGCACCGATTTTTAGAAATAGCTTAATTAGCTCTCCAAATTTGATTCAAATTATGGAGACGAACAGACAAAGTGGGATCAAGTTGTTGAACTAAGTACAAAAAACGTGTTATGACTAAGTCGAACACCTCTGCCATTACACTCGACTATTGTTGACGTATGGAGTAAAAAGCCAACTATTTAATCATCTCCTGATTTGAGAACTGTTGAAGGAGGAATCTATTAACTATATATACATATTTGCCTATTAGCAATAGATTTAATTGATCGATCATGAGGAAACTAATGAGATTTTTCCGTGAATTTGTTTACTTTTCGTCAACGCTGCCGCATCTGTTTACGGTCGACGATCAACTCAAATTATAATTATTTTAAGACGAATAACATGGTAATGTAAGTAATTATGATCTTTCTGTTATCCGGTAGACATAGGCGTAACATTGTTGTTTTCTTTGGGTCATAGCTACGTCGGGCAACAAAACAAAAAACATATTCATAGTCCGTTTCTTTAGGGGTTTACAGGTACAGCCTGACAAGTGTAACAAGAGTCGTGAGAAAAATGAAATAGACAAGGATAGCAATAGTCGGGATCTAAGCATGGAATTGAAGATGCGACTTGTGAGATGCTACGTACTTTCTGTATTATACTATGGGATGGAAGCGTGGACAATGAAAAAATAGATACCCAACGCCTCGAAAGTTTTGAAATGTGGATATATCGTCGAATTCTGAGAATATCATGGGTAGACAAACGAAACAGTATTAATAAGAATGAAAAAACAAAGGGAAGTGTTGCTAACCATAAAGAAAAGAAAATTACAGTACCTGGGACACATCATGAGAGGGGAGAAATATCATCTACTCCAAGTAATAATTGAAGGTAGTAATTCCAAATTTATTTGTGAAGTTATTCTGAACAAAGCTTAGGAAAATGAATATGGTTGATGTTTGACTGCACAAGAAAAGGGAATTTTACTGGTCGAAATGGTAGCAGCAGGATTATAGGAGGAACCAAAAGATGACTAATCATGGTAAGGTCTACAAGTTAGTGAGTGCACGAGAAGTAGGAGCATATGAACTTAAATTCTAGTTATTGTATACCGGGGATGTTCACGGACAAGGCAATGCCTTCTGTAAGTGACCTTCATTTACTCATATAGCTTTTAAAATGAATAAATAAATAAGGAAAAATCGCAGGGAAAAGAACAATAGGAAGGAGAAGACATTCGTGGCTGAAGAATCTGAGGTATTGGTATAATTGTTCCAATAACCAGCTATTTAGAGCGGCGGTTTCCCGTTCTCGTTCGAATTGCCTTGATGATTGCCAACCTCTAGAATGGGGATGGTACCTAAAGAAGAAGAAGAAGAAGCAAGAGACGAGACGATATGAAATGACGTGTGCGTGTGAGACAACGGCGAAATTCCCAAGTCTCTTGCTACACTTGTCAGGCTAGATTTATAGTACTATTTTCACATGTAGCGAAATGTGTTTTATGTGTTAGGTTAGGTTAGTTTAATAGTGAGTGGGGCGATTATACCTCCACCCACTGCGACCCTACTGTGTCTATTGTGACCCACATCTATTGATAGTTTGAAGTACAATCCACACCTTTTGATAATGGCGATGGCCGTGTTAGATGAAACTTCCTTGAAATCAGTAGGTTTCCTTTGTTCGGTTGACTTTTTGTATTTCTTCTTTTCTATTGAAATTATTGTGGTGTTTTTGTATTTCGATGGCTTCTCTGTAGAGTCTGGCATAGTATGAAGACGTTGCGGCAAGAACCTGAGTTTCTTCAAACTTGATCCTATGGCCTCCTTCCTTAGTCGCATGTTCGGTTACCGCTGATTTGTCCGTACAACTTAGTCAACAGCTAGCCTTATTTTCTGCAATCCTTGCGTTTATCGATCACTCCGTTGTTCCTATGTACACACACTCCCACATGTGCATGGTATGCGATAAACTCTCGGTGGTTTGAGTGGGTCTCTTTTATCCTTCACCGTTCTTAAATACTCCTGTATATTTCTTGTGGGCTTCTAGATGGTCTTGACGTAGCATTTTTCCTATTCTGTCTGTTATTCCAGGCACATAGGACAGAAAAGCTTCTGCTATCGGTTCAGGTTGTTGTTTTGCTCTATTTCTTCTCATTGTTCTTGTTATTTCTTTTTCTGTATAACCGTTTGCCTTAAGAGCGTTCTTGTTTCAGTTCCGTGTTGAGTTCTCCTAGTTCGCATACTGTTTGTGTATACACTTCCATGCGAGTAGTCTTGAGTTAACCAGTTGGGAGCTCAGTGCTTTCAGGGAAGCGTGACTGTCTGAAAATATATTTTTATAGATTTGCTTGTTAGAGGTCGTTTGTTTAGCTCCCGGATTCCCTAATATTTGGCATTTTATATGTTATTTCAAATACAAGTGCCTTCGCACTAGTTCAAATCTTCTCGCCTTTTGTCATTCAGCTCTCCAATGCCTCAATGTTAATCAGACCAGTGATAATTTGTAAAAGCGTAGGTATCTCATTTTTACCAATTTTTCAGGAGAGCGATTTAAAGAAGAGCGATTATACAAATTTTAAACGTAATGCCCTACAGTTTTCATTTCCTATTCGGAAATAGTGCATTTTTGGAGTACGCCTTGACGTCACAATTTGAAGCGCTGTCAAATTTATGTGCATTGGCGTATCGATCCATTTCCGCCGAATTTCGAGATACGCCTTTACGTACTGTCAACGACGATTTGTCCTCTGTTGCAGTTCTGCCGGTCACTTAGTCTGGCAGATCTAGTGCACAGCATAGGTACTAAACAACCAGCAGAATATCTCTGAGGATTTCATATATAAAAATGGTTCCCACAGAATTTGGCCTTGGGATGATTTTACGGGTGTGAAGTCTGGGTGGCGATGCGAAAATAAAAATGTCGATACCGGTACAAATCCGACATTTTTTGCCAAGTATGCCAATGAAGGCGCGTTTGGTTCACACAGAGAATTTTGTGCAATTGATTACACCCCTCAATAATTATATAATTATTTTCGATACCGATACCGCTTTAAAAGTAGCGCTACCAGCTTGGAATCGCTCACAAAGTAAGATAAAAATACTCGATATTAGTGCAGAAGTATCGATACATTGCAAGTATCGAAGTATCGTTAGCATCCCTACAAATAATCATCCAAAAGGGGGGGATGTGCGTGTTATTGCCGCCAACCTGAGGTATTTTGCTGATTCTTTACTATGCTGTGTCTAGTTGCCCAGATACTAGACAAAGTCAGGGAGAAGTAAAAAAATTATAGGAAAGTAAGGAAGGAAGGAAGGGGAAGGGCAAAGAGGAGGAACCGTGTCGGCTGGAGAGTATAGCTTGACATTTACAATTATAATTCGGTAATTTTGGCTTTATTCAAAAGATTAATTTCAAGGTTCTATGTTTAAAAATAAATAAATTCAATTTTGTTCAAAAATGCATGGTTGACTTGGATGACAGTTGTGACATGCGTGCTTGCAAACTTGCTTGACTGTATACTGTGTAGCGTGTAGCCCACTGAGGGCCGGTTTCTCAATGTCCAGTTGAAAGTGTCAAAGAGGTAGCTGCCAGATAGCGTTTCTATGGATACAACTGTCAGATAAGATTTACGTGATTTCATAGGTTTAACCTTCAATTGTTTAAACAATTTATCTGACAGATAACCGTTATCTTCCAGATAAATAATTAACTGGACATTGAGAAACTGACCCTGAGACGTGCAACAAAAAGTTGCTGTGCGAATCCGCTTAACAATAACGTTCTTGCACCTGTTAACTTAATATTAAGTACGAGATATCCTGTGAAGGGATCGTTTAGCTTTCGGTTCTTTTCCGAAAACTGTATTAGAAAAGGTGCCCTTATTCGTCAATCAGATTTGTTTATGCAAAGCATGAAAATATGCGTCTCTCTAAAAATATGCTAAAAGAATTAAAAAAAAAGCTTGCAAAGGAAACGTAGTTTAGAGGCGCTAGAAAGTGTTGTATAAAATGCACTACTTGTGATCGTAGCCCTGTCAAGGTACTCGTAGGTGTGGAAAATATAATAAAGAGCTTTTCAAAAAGATTCTTGGAGTAACCATAATTTTAGTGCGATGTATATAATAACTATAAAGGTATGCTAAAAGTTATACTCGCCAATTAAGCTATAGACTTTCCTATACGACTGGAAACTCAAGAATGACGGATAATCTGGGACTTCTGGAGAGGAACTACTCCGAGTGCAAATATTTTTTAAAGAAGCTTTCTTCTCTGTACCATACCCTTACCTAGAAGCGTTTTCTGGAGAGCAAAAACGGTCCCATTAGATGTACTCCCTCCCTGTCTGAACTCTATAGTTCCAAGAAATATGCTTCCGAAAGGAATCACCTTCTCTCCACAGCTTTGTATATAGGGCGGGCTTAGCCAACTGGACAATTAAATCGTTAATGCAAAATAATGGCACTATTCCCCCAAATCTTTTCTTATAATTTGCACTGTAATGAGGGGTCACCTAGCACCTGTTCGAAGTAGGTTCAAGAGCAAAAAAGTCTTATGACATGTTCTTGACCAAAGCCTTAAAAACCTCACAAGTCTTTCTTTCTAAAATTCCTGTAAATGAGAAAGTTTGAACGCAGGCTTTATTTTGCTTAAAGTATTTTTACATGTAGAGATAAATGCCATCATCAGTGGCTAAACTGAATCAATAATAAAGTATGTTTAATTACGTGTCAATTTTAGATGCAGCAGAAATACTCTCATCAAGCTAACTAATGCCTCTAATGAAATTATAGAATACTGGTCAATTACACTGAAATGGAAAAGGTATTCTATAACTGGTCTAGCTAGATATGATCCATTGTTTATTTCCTTCGATGCACAGTTGCGTAACATGCACCTTTTGCTGGGAATTCGAAAGAAATAAGATTTTTGGAGAATGTTTTATCAATCAAAGAAGTGGTAGACCTTCAAGTACATAATATCTGAAGCCCTTAAAAACTTAGTAGGTAGAGTTACGGCAACATCCTTACTTCTTTCACCGAATTCTTTTCGCTGGTCAATTTAAGATGGTGGTATAGCCAACGACGAGCAAAAATCGTTGAGTGTAGCCTAGTAGTTTGATGTGTGTAGGTTATCATTCCATCCTTCACCACGACCTTTTGATTTATTGCGGCTCAAACCTCTTAATATTTCCTCCCTAAAGATGTCGATTGAGTTATTGAGGGAGGAATTTTTATAATCGTCGTCTGGAGTACTGTCTCGCGGAGCAACTTATACATGACATATCTCATGTTTCGTCCTCTTCAAGCATAGCTTATACTCGACTCGATATCCTCTAATCTTGCTCATTTGGTGGACCAGTTCAGCGAACCTAAGGACTTAAAGTTTTTCCTACTCATCCCTAACAGTGAGCCTGTTATCCTCTCATATCAAGTTCTGGTATGACTGCCTCGACGTGGACCATTCCCGAACCCAGTGCTGGCATACTTTTCGCTACATATCTATAGAGGTTATGTGGGTACTTTGCCGTATTATACGCAATTCTATTTATGGCTCTGGTACCAAAAGGGGGTGCTAGCTTCCATTTTAGCTTAAGGGCGACATAATTCGTGACCACCATATCCTTGTGACAATTGAACTGCAGCACATGAATGCAAGCCGGACAAAAACAATGTTGTTAAAGTCCTTCTAACAAATCTACTACAGGTACGCAAATTTATGTTAAGATCAATCATAAGCTGTGAATAGGTGTCTCTACTCCTCTCCCTAGTACCACGTTTTTGTTCCGGTTCCCTATTTTAGGTTAGGTTACGGTTAGGTTGGTAGTGAGTGGAGTAATGTTTATCTCCTTCAGCTGCAAAACTATTGTGTTTATTGAAGTTCACACCTATTTCCCACATAACACTATATGGATATGTACATCCATAGAATGTACATTAGATATTCCAGTTTGAACATGTATATTTTGAATATTCATAGGACGTTAAATGTACATATGAAAAATGATATACACTAGTGTAGTATACTATGTATGTTCACGTAGGTATATCCATATGTGAATATACATAAGATGTTGGTCTATGTATCATACATACATCTAGTAGTTTACGCCTGCGCGAAGTACAACTAGTGCCGCCATTGCTGATTTCTAGTAATTCCGTCGTACGACTCGTTCGCGTCCTTCGTGTGTGTGCTAGTGCTGGTTATGCCTGCTTACCTGATGATCGAATGAAATATTGTGCAATGTTACTTATCTGCTTACTACTGATAACACTCACATCCAACGTTTGACGGTAAGCGGAACAAACCACCTACAAAATTGTATAACCTTGATTTCTTTGTGATTGTAGACATGTCATTCAACAGAAAAGAGATGACAATCACAGTAATCGATTTTGCCAAGTATTATCATTGTAATTAGAAATTGAATTAATAACAATACATAATGAAAGCATAAAGTTTGTTTATCTTACTGCCTCTACATTGAACTTTCATACACTATGCATGTGCATCAAAAGTACATGAATGTACATTTAATGGATATACCATGGATGTGTATATATCCACTGTATGTACCATGTATATAATATGCATGTACATTAGACGTCCATATGTACATTCTATGAATATGCCATGGATGTGAAAGTTCGCGACAAACGTACATGCAATGTATATTTTTTTGATGTCTATTTGACATCCATTGGACGTTCTTGCTCCATTTGTGGATATACATATCCATTGATTTGATATCAATTGTATGTACATTGTATATACTTTTGTTATGTGGGTTAGAGGTCACCGTAAAATCCACACCTTTTAACGAAGACGATGGTTAAATGAATGAAACTTCCTTAAAGTCAGTAGATTTCAGATGGGTGAATCTGAAACTCTGAAACCTCCCTCTTTGCAGTACTGGACACAAGAACAATATGTGCTCTGCTGTTTCGCCCTCATCAAAAAAAGACAGACCGATGTTTGTCCAGACCAATTTTTCGCAAGTGGCTTCTCAGACAACAGTGTCTGGTCAACATACCGACCGGAATGCGCAGACGCAGATTATTCCTGCTCCATTCTAGGACCTTCGGAGGGGGGGGGTGGAGCAGGGCTGACTAGAGAGGTATGGTATGAACGCCAATGCCTTCGCGTGTAGTAACCCTGGTGTATCTAGCCAGTGCAGGAGTGCTTTCACCTCTGCCCATTCTCATATGGCTTTTATGGCATTGTCCGCAAATGGTTCTGGTCCTATGCGCGCAGATTCAGTTTCTCCTCTTGTGTGTGTGTCAATCAATATTTATTGCCTGCCATTCGGCCATGACCTGGAGGAACCCAAACCAACGTTACTTTGTTTCTTGCTTCAAATTCATTGAGGAGATGTATACGATTCCATACGAAACGTAAGTCAAGCCGTAAAGTTTTCTTGCAACTCCACCTGCTTTGGATGTATGCTGAATCGATTTAAGTATTTCGAGTACACATCGACTGTCGGAAAGTATTTTTACTTGTCTGCGATCATTCTGGCGCAATCTGTATTCGTCAATCTTAATCCTTAGTCCGATGATTCCAACTTCAACGACTACCTTTTTTTTGAAACTGTCTGTATATGTACAGACATCTGTTTGTAATAGCCCAATTTATTCTCCCACTTCTCCTTTCTGGGATTAATACTGTGCAAGGCATAGAATACGCTGTTGTTTTTGACATTATATTAGGGGTATTTCCAGAATACTGTAACTGACCTGACATTGTTTCCTTTTAGTTAGCAGCCTTACTTATAACTATAAATCATTCTCTTTGCCTGTTACAGGTACTTGACCCTATTATACACTATATACTGAATTTTTTCTTCTTTGGGTGCCATACGCTTTGCAGCGTGTAGGCGGTTATCTGCTCTCGTGGCCGACGATGTGTAAAGTGCCGTCTTCTGGTCTCCTCACTATTGTTGAGATGTCGTTGACATGACACCAGTTTCTGATATCTCGGAGCCATGAGTGTTGTCTGCGACCTGGACCTCTCCTTCCTCCAATTTTACCAATTAAAATTTCCTTCAGTACTACTTTGCGTTTTTTTATGATTTCCAGTAACTCTGTTTGGGTGGAGGCTTTATTCAATACATCCTGGTTCGTAACATAATCTGTCCACGGAATTATAAAAAGCCGACGTAACGTCCACATTCCGAAGGCTTCGATTCTATTCACTGACTTGATTTTGAGGGACCAAGTTTCAGCATCGTACATTAGTATTGGCCATATACATATAACCACCCGGATATTCTGATTATCAAACGTATTTGCTGAGTCATGCATGGTACAGAATTTTTCCTCAGATCTATAGCAATTAACGATGCAGTTTTATAAGTAATGATTACCAAAGAACCACTCGCAGCTTCAATTTACTGTGACTGGAATCAGAACTAATTAACATTACCTGTCTTCAAACTTAATAAAAATCTCTAGGAATGACATAAGGCACTAAAATAGTGTGTACATGTCGCTACGAAACTTCGGTATTTTTAAACAGGCTCCATTGTACAAAGAATCACTTGCAGCTTCAATTTACTGTGACTGGAACCAGAACTAATTAACATTACTTGTCTTCAAAATTAATAAAAATCTCCAGGTATGACGTAATGCACTAAAATAGTGTGTACATATCGCTGCGAAACTTCGGTATTTTTTAAACAGGTTCCATTGTACAAAAAAAAAGTTAATTGATTCCTTTATGACCAGTACGCCAATGCAAAGATTCGAGTTATGAGAAGATTGGGAGATAACTAAATTCAGTATATTGTACGTTGTTGAAGCTAGAATCATGTGTTCGTGAATATGATCGATTGGAGGCTATTTTGCATTGTTTTAAGTGCAGTTTTAGTATGTGAGGGTGCCAGTGAGTATGGTAGGATTGTATTTTAATTTTTAAGATATTATTCAAGCATCTTAGTGATAAATTCATCTTTTGTCTATTGGAAACAAATGCAACATAAAGTGACGTGCTTAGATCAAACTTATGAGCTTTACTATAGTAGGATAAGGAGCAAACTGATTTGTGTACAAAATAGCAGTATAATATGACGAATACTTTAGATTACCAAAATAGAATCATAGTTATGAAATGT
The DNA here is from genome assembly GCA_951848785.1 of Callosobruchus maculatus. Lineage (NCBI taxonomy): Eukaryota > Metazoa > Arthropoda > Insecta > Coleoptera > Chrysomelidae > Callosobruchus > Callosobruchus maculatus. The sequence goes on along the minus strand of CATOUR010000212.1, from coordinate 48,509 downwards.
TCAATAGAATAACATTTACGATTTATGATTAATTCATCTTTTGTCTATTGGAATCAAAGGCAACATGAAGTGACGTGCTTAGATCAAACTTATAAGCTTTACTATAGTAGGATAAGGAGCAAACTGATTTGTGTACAAAATAGCAGTATAATATGACGAGTACTTTAGCTTACCAGAATAGAATCATAGTTATGAAATGTTGAATAGAATAACATTTACGATTTATGATGGAGCTGATAAGTCTTTGTGTCTTTTCAAAGTAGTATTTATCAAGTCGATCATCGTTGACATTTTCTTATAATAAGGTAACATTGGCCTTAATAATTATCTAAATCATTATTATGCTGATCTTTTGAGAGACAAAAAATATGCTCTATGAGTCATTTGATCAACATCCTGTTGTGAAAGACAGGCGCGTCGGGAAACTAAAGTAGTTACAAACAGCGAGTTTCAAAGGTATAAGACCCAACCATGCTTCTCTGGGGATCAACAAATCATCATATTGCTACTAAAAATATAAAATCAACATCCAGCCCCCTCACACACTGGTTTACTGCATTGGTTTTAATGGTCTCAAGTTCAAGATACCTTACTTTTGAGTAATGCCACCACTCAGAGTAACAACTGAACATAGAGGTAGTAAACAAACCACTTCAGCATGGCGTATTCAAAGCCAACATCTTTTGACACTTCAGCCTCCAAACATTGCCAACTAACCTGAAAATTCTTCCAATGCAACCCATGTTACAAACACTGCTCTGCACTATCTCATCTCGAAAAACTGTTAAACTATGTACACTCGATTATAGCACAGCAAGTCCGTAAAGCTTCACTACAGTTACCAACAAATAGCGAATTCAATTTTACTGACCAAGCATAAAAGACGCACAAACAAAACAAACGTTTGACAGTCGGGGTTTACCGTAAGCAAATCATAGGAAAATTATATAGGCTTTGCCAGCTCCTCAAAATTTATCTAAGACGGATTTTGTGTTTATGATGAAGAAACATGTAGTAACGCAGTAGAGGTCAACATATCTATTGATGTTGCTGTAATCATTCCTGAACCATCAAAATACCGTCTTTTTAACGTAGAATGGACTATTTCTGGATACTATACAATTAAGACGCTAGTAAACAATTATGATTGCCGTATCTGGTGGTCAATATGACAACGTAAGAAAAGATATTAGCCTATTAGAATTAGTTGTTTACTACCTTTATGTTCAGTTGTTACTCTGAGTGCCACCACCTTTTGAGAACACCATGTCGTAAACAGGGCAAAGATATTGAACAGTTTCCATGAATGCAAGACTTCTGGAGCTTTTACTATTATGAATAAACGTGTGGTTACACTTTAGCTTTATGCTAACTAAAATTTACAACTGTAGAATATCAATATGACTCTTCTATAAATGAATCACATCATTTTGACTAACGAATACCGAAAAGTTGAGGTCCTGGTCCTAAGTGGGTTTGTCGGTTCAACTTTACAGGCCCTCCAAAAATGGAATGACAGAAAATTAATCTCCGATAGAGCAATTGATGTTTTTACAAAGGAAGCTCTTGAGCTAATAGGGTAATTCAACGCTGCTAGGGGTATTTGCCTTCGAAGTAGTAGTTTCTGTTGGTTCATTGTTTTCATATCAGCCTGATACCAGGCTTCACACAGGTCCACCTCAGGAGATCCGAAACATCGAAATAGCGCTGTCGTGGACTAGGGGCATCGTACCTGATGCAATTCAGGACATGTTCCAAAGAAGGATTATGATATCCTTGAGCTAACTTTGGGTAAGGTGGAAATCATTTTCTTCCTATTTCCTCAAAGGAAGCGCTCGAGCCAATAGTGTAAGTCAATGCTGGTAGAAGTATCTCCTCCTGAATTAGTTGTTTCTGGTGGTTCACTGCTTTAGTATTTGTCATGTAATAAAAGCTACAATATACATAGTTCAATTATGAACAATATATTTGTCAAACATTATTTTGTACTTGTAACTTAAATCAGCAAAACTAATTTAATAGTAGAGCGACTATACACCGATATTAGCAGTACTGTACTGTTTTAAACTAAGGTGAGCAAGTGACGGAGCGGGAGGAGGTTTATTTAAACTAAGATCAAAATATGGTTTGAAGACCGGTTGAAGCAGCATGTTTATGCTGTTCAATAATTTTAATTGCTACTTTACTTTTATTTTCATTTGAGTAATTTTTATTTTAAGTCTACAACGTAATAAATTTGCAAAAAAATGGCACAACGCTAGAGTAAGACCGAAAATGACCAATGCAGCTCTAGCTCGAAATAAATAAAAGAATTTAAGCTATAGCTAATAAAAGTCATTGCAAAATGTTTCAGAGTAAAAACATTGGGATACTAAGAAGGGTTTCAGATACTACTAAACGATACATACGAAATATCTGTTTTTAAAAACACCCGAGCGAAAAGAACCATATTTTAGAGATCTAGGGAACCCATTCCCCACTCACAAACCTTTTTTCTTGCTAGTTTTTTTTACATTTAGCTCCATATTTGTGATATTTCAATTCTTTTTCCAAATCAGTCACAGTAACTGTTATAAAAAATAATCGAGAAACATATGCTTGTAAGATATAAGAACTAAACATAATATCTGTTAATCTGTTGCTGTCATTATAATATTCAGTAATTTATGTAGCACCAATATCTTTTTCATATCAGTCAGATATCCTATGACGACGGTGTAAAAATAAAAATTAATGTATGGAGACTGCACGACTACCCTACTAGGTATTGAAATAATCTACCTTCCCGCTTGTGGACTGTGGAAGTACGAAACAAAATCATGTGATATAAAATTGTACCATGAGTATTGAATTGTCATTTTCAATAGATCATATACAATTGCGACCATTATTACATTTTTTATTTTGTGTTTTTGCTTATTTTCCTTTACGTATTGTTGTATAACTTTTTATTTTCATTTCCGTTGTATTTTAGGGACGCTTTGCATTACATTTTTTTAACAAAAAGGTGCAGCCCGGGCTCCGACACACCGAGCTGCTGCTCCATTACCCAGTGACTACTCTTCCGTGAGGTGAGCGATCACTGGGTCCGCGAATTGTGCGCCCTAAGTGAACGAAGGTACCCAAGGATGACTGTCTTCTGAATTCTGGTGGTTAAGATGTATGTCACCGCAAGGTACACCGGCGTTTTGCGATGTGCAGAGAGCAGCGTATTTCTCATTCCGCCAAGAGTCCAATGATCGCAAGCAGCAGTCTTACGGTATAGTTTGGCTAGAGCCTGCCATGTTGTCCGAGCAACTCCTTTTCCTCCTCCTTAGAGACGATGTTCACCTCGGCAAGTCTTTTGTTGATGGTCGAGGACTATGTCTGGCTTGCTTTCATGTACAAGCTCTATGGTGGAAAATGTTCTACGCAACGAACTCCATATCTCCTGAAGCATATGGCAGCAGCGGTGTCTCATCCGTACCATATGAATGCCTTAAATGATAGTAGAGCACTCGTAGAGCCACGTTGTGCGCTTGGACGTAAGCCATCTCAGCGTAGGTCTTACACACCGACAATAGATGCATTCCAGCCATTGTTTTTAAACACTGTGCCACTGAGCTTGCACCTATTCATTGCAAGCTCCTCAAACTATCGTACCATTGAGGCATGCTTCCCACTGCATGGGATATTGGCTGCGTACAACCCATTTCTAGTGCAGGCAAAGAAACCGACCCACCAACTATAGACCTGTGGCTCTTCTCAGCATCATGTGTAAGGTTATGGATACTGTCATTAATACACAGCTCCTGAAATACTTGGACGACAATAGTATCAATTATCGCCAGTATGGCTTCCGTAAGCATAGGTCTACAGGTGACCTCCTAGCCTATGTCATTTATGGAACAGAGCAATTGAAAATCATGACGAATCTCGTGTTGTTGCACTGACATATCGAAAGCCTTCGACAGATCGTGGCATGAGGGACTTCTGGTCAAGCTTGTTGTTAATGGACTACCACTTGGCGCGCGCCTGAGTAGCTTCTTGAACGAACGATCTGTGTTTGTTGTAGTCGAAGGCTGTTCATCAAACGTATTTCCGATAAACGCCGGTGTTTCGCAGGAATCTGTCCTATCCCCCACACTGTGTTTATTGTCCATCAACCAGCTGCTGAAAATAACATTCAATCCAATCTACAGCTTCGCAGACGACAGTAAATCCATCCATCCATCAGTCTCCGACTTCAACCCAATAGACCTTAGGAAAGAGAAGAGAGAAGGTCAACTGCTCAGACAAGCCGTGTTCTTCTAGATCTAGATGTTTGCAATGTTTGCATTGGCTTATTTTTATGAAAAAAGAAAGTAAGTCGACTTCCATAGATCAAATGTGGGATTTTAATTGTACAGGAGCAGGTGCCGTAATGGACTTGGGACACCTCCACGTGAAGTCGAGTATGAGACTGAGTTTCTCGGCTACTCGCGTAGCTGCTTCAAAAAAGGAAGGCTCCTTTACAAATATACTCGTGCTTTCGCACAAAGCGAATTAGGGGATCGGTGCTTGTCACACAGCAGGCAGTGACCAATACTACCCAATTGTGCAGACTCTCCAAACTCAATAGTCTACGCCCTCCTAGGTGTCGCGCCCCTTGTAGATCCTCCGCATGTTGCAGCTCGTTCACCTTCCAGTGGACGGCACAAAAGGTGTATAAAAACATTGGGATCGCAAGCATGTTTGTGGCAGCAACATTGCTGTTACCCGACAATTCTGACGACCAGATCACCAGATCTGCCGAAGTTGGTACTTGCGACGGAGACACTTTTTTGACCATATTTGACTCCGGACGTGAAAAACATAAGTATTTGTCAATAGCCTCTAACATTATTATTCTCTTGTGGCAATACATTTTTTGTATATTACCTCTATTTAAATATTGAGCTTTAGTATTCAGAATTCAGTATTCAGTATCCGATATTCGATATTCGATATTAGATGTCACTGGAATCAGGTAGGGGTTTCGAGGGCGCTTAAGGGGTCTGGATACACACATGTATACATACGTATTTGCCATGTAAAACACGGACTCACAATTTCTCGCATAACTCACTCTATTTTCAAACTACATATATAATACTTCAGAAGGCGACAGTTAAAGCCTTAATGAATGACAACTATTTTCGATTTTGTCAAAAAAGTTTTTTAATGTGCAAAAAAACTCGCAATGCAAAAGCATACATTTTACAAATGCCTGTAATTTAACAACCAAACATGAAATCAAAAAAAAGCTAAATAGTTGCAAAAGCGCAAGATTTCTTCTTCAATTTGCTCTTCGGGTCATTACTGTAAGTTTAAAGGTAACGCCAAGAGCTTGGAAATGCGAAATTCATTTTTATGGTGACCTTTGGACCTTACCTTTGAAACTTTTGACCTTACCTTTGGATTTTTGGACTTATCCCCCCTCATCTTAGACACACACACTAGAGAAAGGGAACAGGCGGCCACGCTTCCTCGCTAACACGGGAATACGTCTTTTCTTGGATTCTCAATTTCGTGCGCTATACCCTAGACCCTTAAGAAAAACTACAATCAACGCCTAGCTGTGCCTAGCAATAGCGCTTTCCTCAGATTAACAAACAAGATAAGATATATTACATATAATTACATCAATTATTATTACATAGAGAAAGCTTCATTTTCAACTTAAACAACACTATGATACTGTAGTATACCTGGTCGTTTCATAACAATATTTGTAGGTATAGCTATAAACTATGCTACATAAAGGCACAATCAGAGTAATGTTAAGCATTCACAAAGGGTTAACCATTCAAAAACAGGCAGAACTTTATCATGGAGATGGTCTTATGGCTAGTAGATAAAAGGTGCTACAGAAAAACCAGAGATTGAGCATTAATACATAGCCTATGGCTCTGTAGAAACGGTGCGAGAGGATAAGTGTCGGTGAACGTTAGAGTGGAAACGCTGCAGGTTGTGGCCGTCGGGAAACAAATTCCCTGGCAGATCATTCTACAGTGTCGAAGTTCACCAAAAGAAGGAATGCTGGAGATCCTTTGTGAGGATAGGCGTGTTGACTAGTCTAATTGCTCTCTTTTGGATAGTGTCCAGAAGCTTCAAGGAGTGCTTCGGAGTGCATCCCCACACATGGGAGCAATACTCCAACGATGGTGGATCTGTGACTTGTAGTGCAGCAGTAGGTGCTCTGGTGTACACAGCTGCCTACAATGGAACAAAACTCCAAGCTTCTGGAATGCCGTTTCAGCAATACTGATGACGTGGTCATACCAGGACCTGTTATTGTTGATATTGACACCCAAAACCTTAACGGAAGGTGACTCGACTATTGTGCGATCCTCCATTTCCACAGTCGGTAAAACTTCTTTGTCAGTGTTTCAGTGCTGTTGCCTGAGTTTTCTGTACGTTAAACTAAACTTTATTTACTAGTCCCCACTCGATAATTGTTTTGATATCTACGTTGATCTGTGAGGCATGTTGCTGTCGCCGACGTACCATCTCCTGGGATGATAGTGGCTTGCCTGGTTTCATGCACGATATTAACGTACTGTCGTCTGCGAAGCTGTAGATTGCATTGGGCGGATATAATATAATGTAATGATGAGAAGGACTAAATGCCATGCAAATCAGGTTGCACTAAATATGGAACTATAGTTATCTCGATTATTTACATATCATCGTTTTATAGAAATTTTATTCTTCGGACCTGTCCATTATTATACGACAAAATATTGTTTGATTCGTTTCAATCAATTTTTTAGTTTACAATTTTCTTAATGTAGGTATCTAATTTATTTCTTATGGTATCTGATAATACCATTTCGGGCCAAAGTAAAGCACGGTTCTCTGTGTTTACCCTTTTTTAATTATTCTCACTGTGATTGGTTATTCCAGTTGGTGCGGCTTGCAGTAATTCTGGAAGAGCGGGAACTTGTAAACGTGTGACGGACTGTCCACCTGCAGTTGAAACATTGAAAAGGAAGCATTCACACGACTTCAAGCGATGTGATTGGGATGACAAGACGGAAGTGATTTGCTGTCCTAACCTTACAAGCAGGAACCCAGATGATGAGGATGGAGACAGTGACATATATAAGAAGCCACATCCGAAAAACCCCAACAGGCAGAAAACATCCTCAAAAAGAAAATGTGAACAAGGTAAATATTTTGTAGGTTTTCTTAGCACGGCGTAGGTCACGGATCTACCTTCAGGTTCACCTAAAATATCTAAAATCTTTGTTTCGCTTTATACAGGGTGTCCCAAAAAATAGTGTCACGCGGAAGTCCAGAGATAGAGCACACCTACAAGTATCTGAATCACCCCCATATATGTTATGCAATTTTTTGTAGTTTCCGAGTTATGAATTTTTTTATGAATTTTAGACAATTCTATACCTCAAAAACTTAAAACTGTTCCAAAAGAAAAATTAAAAAGACTTTTCCAAATTATCTTTTCTGCTGATTAATGTCCAAGAGTTTACTGTTCATACATAAAATAATCGGCTTCGTAACTTTGATGAAAATCATAAAAATTTAGTGTAAAGTGAAAAATTTACGATCTGATAATTATGACTTAAATCTTCGACTCGCAATTAACAATCCAAAGAGGTGATTTCATGATTTCTAAGCAGGTCTAAAAACGTCTTCAGACTCTCAGCTATCACAGTCAGTGAAAAAAAGTAGTACTTAATGGGGCTACTTTCGCTCCAATTGACCTTCAAAGACAAGAGGCGAGGATTTCTTGAAATTAGCGATGTGTCTTTTAATTCATCGATAACTTATGTTAACGCGTTAATAGCAGATTGATTGTCAGTACCGCAATAATAAACGTTAAAGACGTTGCATAAATTAAAGACTTATTAAAAAAGATCCTATTTCTTGCTAAAACACCACAAGGAGCGCATTCTTCAAAACCAACGACGTCATACTGATAGACTACGCATCCAAGGCAAATTGTTTGTCGGCATTCCAAACATTGGGAATGTCAACGGAATATTTACAAGCAACGACATCATTGTTTACAAGTTACATCGCAGCATGCCAAGTTGACAATCATTTGGAATGAATTTTCAGAAAAATGTATGGAACGTATGTTGTAAAAAAGTAAAAATATGATTGTGGCTTGCTTATCTGTAATAGAAAAAGTACTCTGAAGATACTCTTTTGTAAAACACGTTTAATTTTGCAATTCTGTCAAGAATTAACGCCATTTTTATATTTTACAAACATTGCTGCATGCACCAAGCATGCCCTAATGCACAACTGGCAACGTCGGGTGTGTCTATGTCAATACAGCTGATGTTCCCCCCTTCCGTCGCACCGCCAGAAACGCTTACAAACATTCGGTATACAAAGCGTAGTCTATCAGTATGACGTCGTTGTTCAAAACTGATCATTGCATAGGTTGCTTTCGTTGTCTTTATTTAGTCGTCTGCCTGTCTTTGCGGCTTTAAAATGATACGCTTTTGTTTGGATTGGTGTTATTTCTGTTGTCTGATTACTTGGCTATTCCTGCGGAACTTGAGTGCACGACAACTGAATTTAATGATGCTTTTTTCAGCAAGAGACTATGCAACAAATGGATAGGTCGTGGTGGCCACCACGGTCATCTGACTTAAATCGGTAGAGTTTTTTGTTTGGGACTACTACAAAAAAGTAGTTTATGCTAAAGAGTGTCGAAACATCAGCGAATTACGCAACAAATTAACACAGGCTGAAGAAACAATAAAACACAATCGAAGAGCTTTTGCTAATTTAAAAAACAATTTTTTCAGAAGATGTAGATCATGCATTGAATAAGAAGGTAGACATTTTGAAAATTTCTTGCAAAATTTAATAAACTTTTAGTGAAGAAATTTGATAATTTCGTTTCACTCTACAATTTCCCACTTACAAAACTTAAATGTAAAATAATATTAGCAAAGTGACACAGGTGGTCATCTATCGATATTCTGGTCGCACTGAATGTTTTTTATTGCGGCACTGACAATCATTCGGCTATTAGCGCCCTAAACTTAGTTATTGTTTCATTTAAAATCCCATCGCTAATTTCAAGAAATCTCCACCCTTGTCGTGGAAGGTCGATTGGAGACAAAGTAGCCCCAGAAGTACTCCTTTTTTTTATGATTATAATAGCTGAGAGTCTGAAGAAGTTTTTGGACCTGCATAGAAGTCATGAAATCACCTCTTTGGATTTTTATGTGCGAATCGAAAATCTATGTCATAATTAACAGAACGTAAAATTTTCACTTTACACTATAATTTTCATGACTTTCATCTGATTTACTAAGCCGATTCCTTTATCTATGAACAGTAAACTCTTAAAGATTAATTAGCAAAAAAGATAATTTGGAAAAATCTTTTAATTTTTCTTTTGGAACAGTTTTAAGTTGTCGAGGTAGAGAATTCTCTAAAATTTAGAAAAAAATTCATAAGTCGGAAACTACAAAAAATTGCATAACATATATTGGGGTGTTTAAGATACTTCTAGGTGTGCTCTATCTCTGGACTTCCGCTTGACACTATTTTTTGGGACACCCTGTATCAAGGCGAACACACATGTTATTAGTTTGGGGGTGCTAATTACAAATCTGGTCGAGTTTTGGACTACTTATATGAAAATGAATAAAGGAATGAATGAATAAAATAAAGAAGTGAAGGAAGGCATAGGCCTATAAGCGGATGTTATTCTATTTCCCAAGTCCAGCCCTCATCGCAAAGGTGCTGCCCTATATTTATAAAATCTATAGAGACATGCTTATCATCAGAAAAAACAATGTTGTGTTGTGTTTCAGCTTGTGAAGAAATCAAGAAAGGGGCATCTTGTGTACATTTCAACATCGTCAGAGGTGAAAACGCATTGCAAGATGAATTTCCGCACATGGTAATATATTTTTTAATTGTACAAGTGTGAGAGGAAATTAGTAAAGGGGAAGAACAGTAGTTGATTTCACGTATCTAAAGTATTTTGTTATTTACCTACACATAGACATACTACTGGCAAGTGAAATCCGAATACCTAGAGAAAAAGAAGTATTCGCATTTAAAATGTGTGCACGGTTTGGTAGTACCCTCTCTAATATACGTCCAACATTTGCGTCATTCAGACAGATCCCTCAGGAACATCGGCGTTTACTGAAAGTACATCTGATGCCCAGCCTTTGATTACAACAAACAGAGATCGGTCGTTCGAAAGGCTATTCGGCCACTGGCGCAGGTCAGGTGGTAACCCAAAAGCAGCAAGCTTGACCAGAAGTCCCTGATGCCATACTCTGTCGAAGGCTTTCGATATGTCAAGTGAAACAATACGGGATTTGCTATGATTTTCAATTACTCTGTTCCACAACTGACTGACGTAGGCCAGGAGATCACCCGTAGACCTGTGCTTACGGAAGCCATACTGGCGATCATTTATGATGTTATTGTTGTCCAGGTATATCAGGAGCTGTGTGTTAATGACAGCCTCCATAACCTGACATGAAGCTGAGGAGATCCACAGGACTATAGTTGATGGGATCGGTTTTTTGTCTACAATAGGAATGGGTTGTACGCAGCCAATCTTCCAGGCAGCGCGAAATACGCCTTGATGATACGATAGTTTGGAGAACTTGCAGAGCGGCACAGCGTTTAAGAACAATGGCTGGAGTTTGGTCAGCACCAGTAGCTATTTTCGTGTTTAGATTTTGGAGGATACTTTTTACGTCTCGATGTTGAAATTTGACGTCTGCCATTCTCGAGTTCACATTTATGGTGGTGATCGGAGTACTGCCTTGGAAATCTAGAGTAGAATTGGCTGCGAAAAGCCTCCCTAAGATGTCTGCTTATTCTTTAGGAGTAGAAGCGATGGACTTACCCTCTCTGGCCAAAGGTGGTATTGACGAACAGAAAAAGTTCTGAGTAACAGCCTTAGATACAGAGTAGAATGTTCTGAACAACTAGGACATGAGAGGATCTTGTACGTTTACAATGATTTCTGGAGCCGATAAAACTGCGGTGGTTCTCTGCATTTGGATTTATCCTCCATACTTTGTAATGCTGGTTTCTAGAGGTAGATGCATCGCTACAACGCTAATTGAGCCATGGCTTGTTGGAGATGATATTCAAGGATAGCAAAAAGGGCCTACTGGAGCCTGTTTGCCAGGCGTGACTGCCCTACAGTTACTACTACTAGACAGACTGTGTCACGTTTAGTGTTTCCGCGTCATAGACATAGGACCATTTTAATAAAACTGACGCTTTTCAAAACTTCTGACTAGACTGTTCAAATGTTTTATTCAATTTTTATTATGAAACTACCCCTGCTATTTGATAAATGTAATTCAGGCAGCTTTAGGGTTCAATGAAAATGGGAGAATGAACTGGGATTGTGGCGCATCTGTAATTTCCAACAAATTCCTGCTGAGTGCTGCCCACTGCTTCGTGATCAAAGGAGTACCAACCAAGGTCAGACTTGGCGTGCTGAAGATCACTTCGGATGCAGATGATTTGGATATAAAGTCGTATAAGGTACACGATGAGTATGACTATACCACCAAGCATAATGACATCGCCTTGGTAGAGGTAGAGCAAGAAATCGAGTTTTCCGATGCGGTGCGCCCAGCTTGTCTCTATTGGAACAATGAAGATCCAGAAGATGAAATGTGGATTATAGGTTGGGGCAAAACAATCGGTAAGTATCCTTAATGGCTGATTTCCCCTGCGACATATAAGGGTCATTTGATATGAACACGACATTTACCACACTGCTAGGTGAGCGGAGTATTGTGATCGTGAAGATGTTCAATAAATTTTGAGATAACACGCTTTTTGGGCGTTTTATATCTGCATAACCCATTTCCGTTCGTCTGTCTGTGTGTTAGCGTCCTTCTCGCCTTGTAATATCTAACCGCTCCATAGATTGTGACGAAATTGGGTAGCGATATACTGTGGGATCGTAATAGTAATGCTGCTACAATTTTGAAAATCGGTGCATGGGTAGGTACTCGTAATTAGCAAAAATAAAAAAAAATAAAAAATCAGATTTCCCTCACATTTCTTTTTAGGCGTTTTAGGGTTTTCTGATCATTTCCTACTTTTTTGGGTGGGGGTGAAATTGGGGTGGTTTGGGGGGTGGGGGGTTTTAAAACTGATTTGGTGTTTCACATAATCGTTTTCCACATTTCACTTGCCATGCCGCTAGGGGCTAAGGGAGTGTTGTGATCGCAAAATAGTCCAATTTGGAAACAAAATACGCTTTTTGTGTGTTTTATTTCACATTCACATCATTTTCGTCGGTCTGTCTGTCTGTCTGTCTGTCTATTGGCGTCTTTCTAACCGTGTAATCTCAGTAATCACTGCTTGGATTATGATAAAGTTTGGGTGGCGATTTGCCATGGGGTCGTAGTAAGTAATGTTGCTATAATTTTGAAAATCGGCGGCGGAGAAATTGATAAAAAACAAAAAATTATTAGAAACTTTGGTTTCAGGTATTTCAGAGGTTCATGATCATTTTCTATTTTTGTTTTTGGAAGAGGTGCTTTTCAGACCTATCCCAGTATTGCCTTTGAACTTGATATCTATGGAATAATTTGATATAGACGTATTATAATCCATTAACATATAACTTGGAAACTATAAACTTTATTGTAATTAAATTGTGACACATTACTACTATACCGTGGAGGAAATGGTAATAGCGTATCGTTATTCTTCTCAGTGGCGGAGGAAACAAGAACAAAAAACGAAAAATTTCAAAATCGCGCTCCGACTTCGTTGATCCCTGATCATTGTCAATTTTTTATGAGGATGGTTTTGGGATAGAGGAACTCCAGAATTTTGTTAGCACCGATAGTTTGTGAGATGTATCAATCAAGACGCTTGACGCCTTTTTACTTCCCACACCGATAGGTGAGCGGAGTATTGTGATCGCGAAAATTTTCGATTTCGAGATAATACGCTTTTTGGGCATGTTATAATATCTACATAACGAAAATCGACGTCACGCATTTCCGTCGGTCTGTCGGTCGGTCTGTCTGTCTGTCTGTTGGCGTTTTTCTAACGTCGTAATCTCAGTAACCGCTGCATGGATTGTGATGAAATTTGGGCAGCGGTATGCTGTGGGGTCGTAGTAGGTAATGTTCGTATAATTTTGAAAATCGGTGCATAGGCGGCGGAGTAATTAGCAAAAAACAAAAAAAATTAAATATTGCTGAAACTTCGTTTTTAGGCGTTTTAGGGGTCCCTGATCATTTTCTACTTTTTTTTTGGTGGGGGTGAAATTGGGGTGGTTGGGGGTTGGGGGGTTGTAAAATTGAAAAATTTGTTGTATTCATAATAGACTACCCACTGACCTAGGAAGGAAGACCTAGCGACATAAATAACTTGTTTAGGTCTATCCGAACATTGCCTTATGCCTATTACAGAAACTAAAGGACAATTTTTTCCGATGTATACAGGCTGTCCATTTAGTGTGTAATTCTTCGATATCTCGCAAGGTGTAGCTGATAGAAGAAAATCTCAAATACAAAAGTTATTTGGTTACTTGAGATGCATATCCTAAAAATATTTTGAAATATACAGGGTGTTGCGGGAAAGTAGGATAGAGATCAACTTGATTTTTTTATATGGAACTATAACTTTCTCTCATGTTCTTCTAGTGTCCATCATTGATCTCTATTCAACCCTAAAATATTTTTGGAATCGGTTGCGACGTTACCAAGTAATAATTTATTTTCTATTAATTTCCGCATTTGCAAGGTCGCAAGTAATACGTTCAAATAAATTGATATATTCCTTTAACTTTTCTCAATAATATTACACAGCGAGTTACTTGAATATTAAGCGGATATTATTCTGGATGCTACCAGCAATTTGTATCTACAGGGTGTTTTTGGCAGAATTTTAAATTCCGGCAACCTAAAGGTCGTTTTACTTTGTTTTTTTAAAATGTAACACCCTGTCTTTTTTATTTTAAATCGAAATATCTACAAATACTCTATCTCGCCTTGTAATATTTTTTTTCGCGTTTTCGACGCTGCCAAGTTATAAAGTATTTTCCCAAATTTTTAAACAAGTATCCCCGATTTTAATTTATTTTAAATAGAATCCTCTACTTATTTTTATTGCAATGAATTGCGCATGTCGAGTTTAGTAAGATCTCACAATTTCAAAATTTCGTTTGTATTAATTAATGAGATACGGCAACACCGCTTTTTCAGTAAACGGTACCGGAACGCTTAAATTTTTCCAAAACTGCCATAGCTGAAGAGGTGAAATTCAATACAAAAGTTTGTATTATTGATAATAGGCTGTCCATTGACCTGTGCAGGAAAGACCTAGCAGCATATGACAATAATTTGGGGGGGGGGGGGTACTGGCGATGATTTTGTTGCAAGGGGATCTCAGACTAAATCTTTATGCTATGGGAAAATAATAAACTGGTATCACCGTAATGTGTGGGAAGTACTGACTCAGTCAACTTGACTCCATTTTTTTCAGTATGTTTGTTTGCATGTATGTCTGTAACTCAGTTTTGACCAAAATCTAACTTAAACTTTGTGCATTTATCAAGAACAGGTGACAATACAATTATTCAATAAGTTTGTCTCATTGTCCTGAAAAGAAAAAGATATAGCTTAAAAGAAACTACAGAACACTCTTCTATAGCACGCTTCCATAGATTGAACAATTCACAATTTTACAAATATTTTTCAAGAAAAGATCTTTTTATTGACAATGAACCTTTGAGGTACATGCCTACCAACTTTGCCATTGATACAGATATATTTTTCCGACCTATTCAAAAATATTTGAAATGGGGTCCATATTATACCGGGTTATCCACGTTATTTGACACGAAGCATTATGGCTAAAGTATCTAATTAAAAAGAAAATAATAATTTCGGATGTATAGGGACCCATTAAGGTTACATTTTAAAAATATGTTCATGTTATACAGGGTGTCCCCGAGACACGAAACGTATTTTTTTTTATTCGGTGTCAGCGGCATCGACTACTCTGGTCATTAGCCTCGTGTTCTGTGTAGGCTTTGTTACTGTTTCCCGGCGCCACTTAGGAACAGCACTGTTAATTAGAAGCCAACAGTGAATGCTCAGGTGGGGATTCTCGCTGAGCTCTTTTTTATGGATATTTATTTTTGGTTGAAAAAACCACGTATTAAAGTTATGTTTCTTTAAACGTATATTATTGCATATTCAGATTCCCTAGTAAATTCTAGTGTGACTTTATGTATCATACATGGGATCTAAAGTGAACCGTTTAGGTGTAAATCACCATTTTCGGTATAAGTAGATGTCAGAAAAAAAATTGGATATCACAGAGATTATAAAACTTAGAAGGCTGTGACTTTTCCGTATTACTAAGCATGAAATGCGTCAGCCTAAAGTATATTCAATCCCAAGATGGACTCCACATAAACAGTCGCATGCAGCATTAGCGTGGTTACTGTCCGCTGCCATCTGCGAAAGCGCCAGCTATAGTCCAGTGCAATTATGGAATTTTATATTACTATTTAAAACAGTTGCCCTATTAACCCATTGCAACTTAAAAGTAGCCAGTTGCCAGTTTGAAATGATCATTTAGGAAATGAACACGTGACATCGCATATTTGGATCTGATTTCCAGTCAGTCTTGGGGGTTTTTACTTGCCGGATTATAACATACAATTCACACATAGTGTACTGGACTATTAGGAACTCTACCGACATGAGCCGATCACGCGCGCGGGCTTGTTTTCATTTGGTCTAGCTTCGCTGTGAATACAGTATAGGTTAGACGGTCAAATTTGAACTACGTTTATGCTTGGAGAAATCGGTCGATTAACTAAGGAAACTTCGATCAGAGATCAGGTAGAAAAAAAAACTTAGCAGAAAAATACACACGAACTAGACTAAAGGACACGATTATAAAAATTACCCACAACAAACAAACTCTAACCAGAAATAACGGCGGTAACATATCTTTGGTCAAAGAGAAGCTAGAGTACAACAGACGTGGATTTTTTCACGGCCTACTAGCTACTGCAATGTATTAGAGCTGGCAGTTCCCAAAACCATCAAAAATTTTGAAATTAAGTAAAAACTGCTAGATAATGTTGTAGGCTGTTTATTATTTTCATAATAAAATTTCACATTTAATGATATAATAAAGTGCAATTCTGTCAAGTCAAAGGTACCTATGACTGGAGTTCTGAAAATTCTTCAGTACCTATTAGCAAGATCACAGAAAATGGTGAATGGATTAAAATTTGTTCAAATTATCAAAAATAACTTAAATGGCAGAACATTTAAATCTGATTTGTCAGTATTCCTTTTTTGCAATATTGCTAATAGATATTGAAAATAGAAGGGCTCCAGTCAGTACATGTGATTGATAATAATTATTGCGTGTTCGAGCAACAATCGCTGGTTGTTTTTGTTTCATTTCAAGGTTTTTAATTTAATTTTTAATTTTACCTTAGAGATGTTATCACCGTTGTTTCTGGGAGAGCTGATTTGTTGTAAGGAATTTTTATAATCTTGTCTCTTTATTCTAATTCGTCTGCAACTTTTTTCTAATTTACTTGTTTTCTTCCATCTGAACATGTTTTTGTTTATATTTCATGGCCTTCTTGGTTGCTTATAGGTAGGAAAATTCTAAAACACCGATTTGTTTGAGAATTTAAAATTAACCAGAGACTGATACCCACAACCTTATATCATTATAAAGGCTATTAAATTATACATTTAACCGCATAAAAGAATTAGGCATTCCCATTTGAAAAAGTCAAGTTATCTCTGATCGAAGTTTCCTTAATTAATCGACCGATTTCTCCAAGCATAAACGTAATTTAAACTTGACAGTCTCATCAAAGCTGACGTATTTTATGCTTAGTAATATGGCCAAGTCACAGCCTTCCAAATTTTATAATCTCTGCGATATTCAATTTTTTCCTGATATCTACTTATACCGAAAATGGTGATTTACACCTAAACGGTTCGCTTTAAGTCCCATGTATGATACACAAAGTCACACTAGAATTCATCAAGGAATCTGAATCTGCAATAATATACGGGGTGTTCGATTTAATAATAATGTTTTGGGGACACCCTGTATAACATGAAAATATTTTTAAAATGTAGCCTTAATGGGTCCTTATCCATCGAAAATTATTATTTTCTTTTTTATCAAATACTTTAGCGTTAGGACGTTCTCTTCTACGGCCGTGCTATAATAGCGGTACAGAGGGCAGGAGTATTGTACGTATCACCGACGCTTTAGCGTCGGTAGCTTGAATGGTATTTTTCAGTGATTACTGTACTAGAAATATTTTCTATTATAGAACAAGACGACGGCGACGATAGGACTATAGTTCTCCAGAAAGCGAGAGTATCTGCAGTTTCAGTGAAGGAATGCAACAGTACCTATAGAGCTAGGTCGATGCATACAAGGACTATTCGGGCCTCTCAGATTTGTGCCATTGGAAATAGTTCAGATGCCTGCGGGGTAAGATTAATAAAGCTTGGTTATTATTTGTTACATTTAATACAAAACTGAAATTATTTCTCATCAGATCAAAAGACTATCCTGTTTCCATTTCTGAAGATAGATTAAACAAGGAATCCAAATTGAAAACCCATCATGTTATGTTTTCATTATACAAAACTGAATGCTCAAAAGAGACCTTTCATGCTAATTTTGAAGTTATATGGATAGATAAAATAGTTTTGCACTGATTTATATATTGTATCGACTTTTTTCGAATATCTATGGCTGATGATGACTTCGAAACCATATATCTTTGAAATCTATACCCAAAGATCCTAAACGTAAACGGATGGTGACAAAACTTAAACCGTATAGTCCAGGGCCTAAGTGGCTAAAAAAAGAAATGCAGGTGGTCTATTTTATAGTGGCATAACTTCAGGACATCATAGATAACGTTAAAAAATGATAATTTCTATATATACGCATATCCGGGAAAGCGTCGCTTTCTAGGTACAGGGAGTTCAAGTTCAAATAAAAATATGTATCATATTGAATATTTTTTAAACGGCTGCCTACAAAAATTTCAAATTTGGCACACAAGATAATCCAAGGATTCACCATGATTTAGGGAATATAGCGATAAATTAAATCATTGATTAAAGTATTTAGTAAATTCACCAGCGGCAGAGATGTAGGTATACAATTACCCGTTTAAAAAAAACCTTACCACCACTGACTTTGTTACAAATAAAAGTAATTTTTGGCGACATTGAGCCAATAATGGGCAAAAAGGATATGAAATGGTTAAAACTAAGTATTTTAAAAACCCAATGAGCATGCCGATTTATTTATTTAATCATGTCTTGTTCTCCCCGGAGGCACATAAATCGTCCCCAGCGTATTCAAATCTCACTAGGTTATCTCCATTACAGAAACCAAGGGACTTAGAATTGTCTGATAAATAATAGGAATACTGCTTTAGATCGTTCTGTATTGAGTAACGTAAAAGCAGTGGAATGGATTTAAATGAAACTGTGTCACAGTATTACCACCGCGGCGAGGATGGAAAACGCGGTTTTGGAAAAATCGTGTCAGTGGCGGCGCAGCAATAATGAAAAAACAAAAAAAAAACGCTTTAAACTTTGTTTTTAGGCGTTTTAGGGGTTCCTGATCATTTTCTACATTTTGGTAGGGGTGAATTTGGGGTGGTTGGGGGTGGGGAGTTGGAAAATTGAAAAATTTGTTGTATTCATAATGGGCTGTCCATTGACCTGTAAATGAAAAACCTAGCGGCATAATACACTTTTTTAGGTCCATTCGAACATTGCCTTGCTCATTATAGAAACCAAGGGACTAAGAATTTGTGATGTATACAGACATAGAATATTGTTTTAGATCGTTCTATATTACGTAAAGCGAAAATTATTCAATTGATTTTAACGAAATTTTGACACAGTATTACTACCGCGTCGAGGATGGAAAACGTGTATGTTTTGGAAAAATCGTGTCAGTGGCGACGCAGCAATAATAAAAAAACTAAAGATATAAAAGCAGCTCAAACCTTGTTTTTAGGCGTTTTAGGGGTTCTGATCATTTTCTACGTTTTCTTGGGTGGGGGTGAAATTGGGGTGATTGGGGGGTGGGGGATTGTAAACTGAAAGATTTGTTGTATTCATAATAGTTTATCTATTGACTTACGGAAGAAATACGTACCGGCGTATTTTTTTTAAGTCCACTGAACATTTGCTTGCCTATTACAGAAACCAAGGGACTCAGAGTTTTGTGATATATATGTTACGGTTAAAGTATTTACTTTGATAGTTTATATACTATCCAGCTAGTATATAAACCATCCAAATGTCTCGTTATTTTAATGGAAAATCATATTTCTACTAAAATAGCTATGAATATTGGTTGGTTTGTATACTATCCAGCTAGTTTATAAACTATACAAGGTATACCGCTAAAGTATTATACCACAAAGATATCACACATATTAACCAGTGTTTCTGGTTAGTTTACAAACTATCCACATCATTTGGATAAAGTATGCACCTAATATCTCTAGTACTACATAATATCCAACTTGTTTGTTAGTATATAAACTAACCAGTCTTCTTTTAATCAAAAGTAAAGTTTATTCACAGATACAACATACAATTGCTATAATTACCTAAAAATAAGTAAAACAAACGGAAATACTATTTGTGTAACAAAATATTAATATAAAATAAATCTCTAGACCCTGGGCAGCTTTAATGGCATCATAAGTTTCACCATTGTGATTTCACTCAAACGTAAAATAATCTTTCTAGATCTTTTATATTAGATTACATAAGATGATTCGATTCTCTGTAAATCGTAAGTATTCATTTCATGATAATCAATCTTGTTATTAGTGTTAGATCCTTGTTCGCGTATTATATGTTGCAGAAGTATATTATAATCACTGTCGTTCATTAATTTTGAATTTTGATACTTTTTCTCGTAACATTCTAATAGTAACTTTCCAAATTGCTGTTGCTGATCCATTTTTGGTAACTAGATACCTGTTCTTAAATAAATTTTACAAGGCACAATACCAACACGTCACACTTGCACTTGCCCATAGATATCATAACCTATACTTGCCATAAACATAACCTCACTTTTCTGTTAAACTGACCAAAGAAAATTAGTTAGTTTACATACTAACCAAAGAGGATTGGTTAGTTTACATACTAACCAACAAGTTGGTTATTATGTATTACTAGAGATATTAGGTGCATACCTTATCCAAATGATGTGGATAGTTTGTAAACTGACCAGAAACACTGGTTAATAGGTGTGATATCTTTGTGGTATAGACTTTAGCGGCATATCTTGTATAGTTTATAAACTAGCTGGCTAGTATACAAACCAACCAATATGCATAGCTATTTTAGTTGAAATATGAGTTTCCATCAAAATAACGAGACATTTGGATAGTTTGTATACTATCCAGCTAGTATATAAACTATCAAAGTAAACACTACTAGCCGTAACATATACATATGAATATTGCTTATTTTCGTTCTATGTATATTGCGTAAAGCAACAATTATTAAAA
Source organism: Callosobruchus maculatus (assembly GCA_951848785.1). NCBI lineage: Eukaryota > Metazoa > Arthropoda > Insecta > Coleoptera > Chrysomelidae > Callosobruchus > Callosobruchus maculatus. The sequence goes on along the minus strand of CATOUR010000212.1, from coordinate 27,946 downwards.
TGATTTTAATGAAATTTCGACACAGAATTGACTATCGCGGCGAGAGTGGAAGACGCTTCAGTGCCTGAAAAATCGCGTCTGTGGCGGCGCAACAATAATTAAAAAACTAAAAATATAAAAACAGCTCATACTTCGCTTTTAGACGGTTTAGAGGCTACTGATCGTTTTGCATCGTTCAGTTGAAGCATGCAGAATGAAAACTGTGGCGTCCTGGTTTCTAAGGAGGGAGACGCAAGAAACTATTTACGAGAGTTTTTGTGTTGGATGTTTTTTGCGGGAGGATGGGCGATGATTTGGTTGCAAGGGGATTTCAGACTATAGCTTCATGTAATGGGAAAACAATAAAATGAAAGCATTATTATGTGTGGGAAGTACTGAGTCAAGCAACTTGACTCTATTTTTTTGTTTCTTGCTGCACTGTAACATGTTTCACTTAACAGTAACATTTATTTATAATATAAATTTTTTCAGGGTGACTCGGGAGGTCCGTTGCAAGTCGAAAATGGCAACACCTGCAGTTTTTCTATAGTGGGGGTTATATCGTATGGAATGGGATGTGGGGGTGTAGTTCCGGGTGTGTATACGAGAGTGTCAAGATATATAGATTGGATAGAACAGAATGTATGGCCATAGAAATAAAGGACTGCTTTTTAATCGTATTTTTATTCATATTCAACAATTTCTGTTTATATCTTAAATACATTAATATTTTGAGTGCATTTCATTGACCTGCGTATTCACAAACTATTTCGGTAGATTTAGCGTCATCTGACGTATGAAATTTCTGGCCAAGGCACAAGCAGCCTTTTTTCAGTTTTTTCATCGTGAATAACTTTAAAGTAGGCTGGCATTCCGAATAAACAAAATCCAAGTTTGTCACTCTCAAAATAAGGTGGTATGATCTATATCTATTCCTAAATATACAGGGTGAGTTTTTAGTACCGGCTCGGTCGATAACTCTACTACTGTAGCAGATAGCGAAAAAAATTGTATATAAAAATTATAGCCACGAATATGCTCCTTGCTCAGAAAATATTTTGATTTATACAGGGTGATCCGTAACTACGTGGTGATGCGAACATGCATTTTTTTAAATGAGATACCCTATATATTATTCCATATTCAAATTCTACTAATGATTTCCGCTATTCCAATATAGCATATTGTTACATTATACAGGGTATTTCAAGTGTTATGACCATTTGTGTATCCAAATCACGGTCAAATGAACGTACAGTGTATCAAAAAGTAATGAATCAAAAATTATTTTTTTAAATGAGAAGATTAGAAGTATCCTTTAGTTTTAAAATACGCTATAAAAAAAGCCCGCGACGCATATTTGTATACAGGGTGATGTAGAATGCAAAATCTAGATTTTCTCTCTTTTTTTAAATATAATCCCCAATATTTTATTATACCAAAAAATTGCTTTTAATATGCTCTTTCATCTTTGTATAGCACTTATCATGGCTGCATTCATTAGTTTCTGAGATATTTCGATTTTTCTATAAATTTTAAATATACCTCCTAATTGTTTAATAAAATTTATTTATTTTGAGAAAATACTACCAAATTTTGTTTTTGCTTAACAAATAGCTAAAATATAAGGCGATAATAATACTTGATCAAGACAAAACACTGAACTAACGAGATAATATAGGTTAAGTGGGCTGAGGAAACAATTTTATAGACGTCATGCATAATTATCAAACAGATGTATCAGGTAGGTTATGAAATATGAAACGACACAGTCCAAATAAAACGATTCTTCAATTTTTCAAACGCATTAGTTTTAGAGTGCCTCCGTTCTGGATATTGCTATTCATAATTAATATATTCTAGACGCAAGTCTCAAAGATTCTCCTAAATACCCTCAACGGAAAAATTAATTTTCAAAGCTGGTTTTTCACACAGTACGGAATTATTGAGTAGGTTATAAACACTGTCAATTTTACAAAGCCTACCTGATAAAACTGCTTGATAATTATGCATGACGCCTACAAAATTGTTTCCTCAGCATACTTGACTTTATTATCTCGATGATTTAGGGTTTTGACTTCATCAAATACTATCAAGACCTTATAATTTAGTTGTTCGTTAGATAAAAAACAAATCAGATAGTACTTTCTGAAAATAAATAAATTTCAGTACACAAATAGAAGCAATATTTTAAATTTACCGAAAAATCGAAATATCTCGGAAACTGAGGTACAACAAGTGCTATATAAGGATGAAAGAGCATATTAAAAGCAATTCTTTGGGATAATAAAATATTGGGGGATACATTTGAAAAAAAAGAGAAAATTTGGATTTTGCATTCTACATCACCCTGTATACGAATTTGCGTCTCGGGCTTTTTTTAGAGTCGATTTTATAACTAGAGGATATTTTTAATCTTCTCATGTAAAAAAAATAATTTTTGATTGATTACTTTTTGATATACAGTACGTTCATTTGTCCGCGATTTGGATATAAAAATGGTCATAACTTTTGAAATACCCTGTATAATGTAACAATATGCTATATTGGAATAACGGAAATCATTAGTAGAATTTGAATATAGAATAATATATAGGGTGTCTCATTTAAAAAAATGCATGTTTGCATCACCACGTAGTTATGGATAACCCTGTATAAATCTAAATATTTTCTGAGCAAAGAGCATATCCGTGGCTACAACTTTTAAATACAACTTTTTTCGCTATCTTCTATATTAGTGGAGTTATCGACCGAGCCGGTACTAAAAACTCACCCTGTATATTCTCACTGAACAAGCAGGGAATACTGAAAAGCACTCAAATTGTCATAAAAAATGCATTGATTACAACTAATGATTATTGTCTGTATGGAATGGTTGTTACATATTCTATAAATGCTTTCAATTGATATTATTGCTGTATTATCTCAAGTATGGAGATATTTGATTAAAATTAGTTATTAAAAAATACGTATTGTCTGATTAGAAAGGCTGCCCTAATGAATGCATAACAACACTTTTTGATGAAACCCTATGTAAGGATTTTTCCTACAACTTAATATGAATCATGTTCTTTTATCAATTAGGTAAACATTAATTATTTTCTTGCAGTGTCATTTTCAGTACAATAGTGAGAAAAAGGTAGGTTCTTTATATATGTTAAGAGCAATCACCGATTTCGGCCAATGGACGAAAAATATGGCCAAAACGCGTTTTGGCTGCTACCATTTTACCAATGTCCGAATTATCGCTTTCCGACTGTTTAATGTAGCCCAGAACGTGTTTTGACTCAACTACGATTGCCAAAACGCGTCCTGTTCTACTGCGATTGCCATAACGCGTGGTGGATTTTGTGAGTGTCTCAGCTTGTAAACGATATCTCTGGAGCTAGTGTATTGATTTAGTCATAAGGAGTAGCAATGATCGTAGTAATATTTGTACAAGAGAAAGATACGACCAATCACTAACAGAGGTAAAGGCGGCAAAAGCTTGTAAAAGTAACGGTGATACAATATCTTCGAAACAAAGACAACGATTGAAAAGGTGATATTTTAAAAATTGGCTATATTGAAAAGCTAATTGAAAGAAGGACAGACGAAACAGCCGAACTGCGTTATTTTTGCATGACCCACGAGTTATTTGACATTATTCACTCCGCTCATGTAGTAGCTGGACATAAGAGATTGTGAGGTATGTTCCTTTCAGTTTTTTTTTCACGTACCTAAGATCTACAAGTGCTTTTATTCATTTTAGTTATGGATTCTAAGCTCAGAGGAAATATTGTAACACAACACGGCAAATAATTGAGATTTATTTATTCGTCGTAGAATATAGAACGTGTTCTGGCAATCGTAGTTAACCCAAAACGCGTTCTGGGCTACATTGAACAGCCGGAAAGCGATAATTCGGACATTGGCAAAACGGTAGCAGCCAAAACGCGTTTTGACCATATTTTCCGTCCATTGGCCGAAATCGGTGTTTGCTCCTAACATATATAACAAGTGTGGCAAGTGATATTTTCTAGACAATTGGAGCTTCGCGAAAGTGTAGTGAGAACAGGAAACACGCTTTCCTTTTTCCCTACAATCATTAAAAATGATATAGGTATAGTTTTATACAATGCTCTCCTTGAATGTCTCCCCCTCATTTTGTTTAATGAACGGATCAACTCAAAAAACTGAAACGATATAATGAAGTTGATACAAGAATACTATCTTGGAGTAAAATTGACAGATAAAACTTTCAAGATAGCGACTGGACGCCATCTGGGGAAAAATGAAGCCCAAGGATATAAAGTCAATATCTTCACCTACTACAAAATAGCGGAATATTTAATAATTACCTGATACAAACATTAATATCGATACATCTAGAAATTGTATAAAGTTTGAGGTTAAGCAGACACATTTAAAAGAGAATGTAAAGCTTATATGTTGAGTATTCAATTCTATTTTAGTTTAAATAAAAGCAACATTAGTATAATAATTATTATATATTCCGCCATTTTGTAGCAGGTGAAGATAATCACTTTATATTCTACAGTTAAGAAGTATTCGTCAGGAGCTTTAAAACGATGGGTCGCAAAGCCCCCCTTTATATTTAATTTTTTATCTAGATGGCGCTCAGTCCCCATATTGAAAGTTCTGTCTGTCAATTTTATTTCAAAATATAGCATTCACGCATCAATTTCATTATCCCAAGTTTTAATTTTTTGAGTTGACCCGTTCAAAAAATAAAAAAGGGTGGTGGGGGACGAGTACTGTATATCGTAGTGATTAGAGTATTCACCAGACACACGGTTTGAAATATATTACTAAAAAAACAGGCGACTACGTCACACACGAAGGTGAGTATGTCGGAGGCTATGGCTAGCTGTGGCTACTAGTAGCTGTTTTCTATGGATCATAAAATGATTGTTGGAAGATCAATATTTCTGACCAGACATGATATATTAAACGAGAAACTAAAAAACGATTTAAAAACCAAAATGTGCTGTAATTACGAACGAAAATATAAAACTTTTTTTTAGCCGAAGAAATGTTAGGCATAGAAATGGGTATTGTCCTCAAATTAATGGGAGTATTGAGATCCTCACCAGATGGAATCAAACGAATTATGATTAAAATCTAAAATTAGGTCCTATGGGAGTCAGCTTTTTGTATTGGAATATCTGGATCAATTGAGTATTACTTATATTAACTGTCTGTCATAAAGAAAGCGGCCTCAGATTCAAATAATATCGATGAAATAATAATGGATATTATTTGCTTTGAACACATAGCCAACAAATCTACACTGTTAATAAGCTTCTTTTGACATAGCATTCGATTACAGCCGCTCTTATTCTGTAAGTAATTATAAAATAGTATTCATTGAGGCATACATAAACATACGTACACATTTTAAAAGCATGTATATATATTTTAGGCGCACTATGTAATTTTTTTGAACAGTATTACCCTGTATATGTATCTCAACATGGACAAAAAAGGCATAGCTTAATCACTGGTTGGAAGTTATCACAATAGCAGCATGAACATATTGAAATATACACATTAAGTTAATTGGTATATTTTGAAATTAGAGCAAATTTTATATTATTGTGTCCACTCATAGAGCCCACTAAATGTAAACCTCCATAAGGGCCCGCCCAGACAGAGGGCGGTCAGCATTCCGAGTTCCGCGTTCAGAGATCAGCGTTCTTTGTAATGCATTAATTTCATATTATATTACCCACACGCACTGCCAGTAGTCGCATCAGAAAATATATAACAATTTGTAAACTAATAAACTGTTACCTTAAAAATACTGCTAACCTCTCATTTGCAGGAATGGCATTTCTCCAATCAGGTGCACTAGAAAGATACTTTTTAATTGCTCATTGCTATCTAGTTGAATACATAAGACACCATTCAATATCGTTAGAGTGACGTCATTTGCAGTCAAGAGATATGAAACAAAACCAAAGTATCATCACCAAAATCATATCATATTTCGATTTTTAGGAGTTTGCCTTGCAGTGGGCTCATTGTATGAGTTTCTAAAATTACAATTCGGTCTCTGAAACCTTTTGTCATTCGGTTTGCCTCTATCACAAAAAGAAAACAAATTTTGATTGTCATTGTAAGGCTTTTCGGGTGTTCGGAAGTGTATGTCATTTCAGTAGCGATAGTGATAGTAGAATAAATCTGCCGAAAAAGTCGTCTGTGGAAATATGACTGAGACGTCACAAAAAAATGGAAGATAACAAAATTAATGTAGTTTTTTGAAGAGTATACGTAGCAACAAAAAAGTATTATCCATAGTTTCTCTCATATTAATGATGCAGTGCTTATTTTTATGATGTTTGACTTAGGGTGACCATATACTGCATAGATCAACTCCGGACGCTTGGCTTGGATGGGGAGAGGGGGGGGGGGGGTGGGTGGACTGCAAGAGCATGAAGAGAGATGAGCCATCAAGCGACAGTAGTGCCTTTTTTTGCCTGCCCGTTAAATGTACTTGTTTATTTTTTTGCTGTATGTTGTGCCAACTATTTTCGATTGGAGTTCAAATTCCGGACATTTTACCGATTTTTGTAATTTTTTGCCTGCCCATTAGCTGTATTTGTTCAGTTTGCTGTATACTGTACTTGTAATTCCGCCCGGACACGAAATTTGGCTCCAAATTTCCGGACATATCCGAGACTTTCCGGACAGATGGTCACCCTAGTTTGACTGCTATCAAAAAGTGAACGCTATATAATGATAGAAAAAGTGTTCAGTTCGGAAAAAAGTACTATAAATATATTTGCACTTCGTAGCGACAGGTAGCGTTGTGGACATCGTACCTACTACTAACTGTGTCGTATCCTCTACTACGCGCAGTGCATCTCCGTCACACATTTTGCTCGATCCGATTTTTGAACTTGAATGCCCGGTATCCGTTATTTAAACAGATTTTTGCATGCAGCCCTATACCATTTGCAATAACATTGTCTGTATTTTAATATACCGGGTGGTCCAATGAGTGCGCGGTGCTCTCTAACGCCCTTACCGTTTAAATTAGAAGAAAATGGCTTTAATTAAACATGTTTCTTTCCGAATGGTCTATCTGTAGAAACTAATTTCAAAGATAACGGACATCCGGGTATACCGAAAGTAGGTATCAACTTCCTTATTTTAAAAAGAAGGCCCCTCGGAAGGCCCAGTTTGTTAATCGCTCTAACCACTAGGCCATCCTTCAATTGACGAGATCTTTCCAACGAAACATATTTGATTAGGTACTTACTTACCGGAATCTGTAATCTGACTTCAACTTCAAACATTCAAAAACATATTTATTTCGATCGTAGACTTCGTCTCGAGCTGCAAACTTCATTTATCGACTGTGTTGCAACAAATATACACTAGTTACCAGTTTACCAGTACGCATTTTCGCGAATGGCTGGGAATCTAGAATCTAGTAACGGAGTAGGACGTCGTTGGCCAAACAAGCATCCTGACCGCCATGGTGACGTGACACGGGTTTGGGAGCCGTCGGTACTCGATTCAAAAACCCGTTTTTATTTTGATATAACTTTTGAATCATTGCGGAAAAAAGAAAACAAAACCAGTTATGCTATAAAACTTATATATGATCTTTCCATTTATTACAAAAAAATATTTTTTTCGTAATTCAAAACCTCACTTGTAGTTAAAAATCCGCATAGCAGTACAGCAGAAATTAGTCGCGATTTGGGCATTACTCAATCATCTGTGAAAATGATCTTAACAAAGAACAAATAGCATCCTTATCACGTGCAGTCGAATCAAGCACTCGAAAGACAAGACATTGAAAACAGAATGAATTTCTGGAATTGGGGTCGTGCTCGAGTCCAAGAAGATGCACCCGGCTTTTTAACGCTGTGTTGTTTACGAATAAAGCTTCATTTCAGAATAACGGCCATGTTAACTGGCATAATTTACATTTTTACGCCGACGTTAATACAAATTTTCACACGTTTGACGACAAGTAGCATGAAGTCTAAACATTTGGGGCGGTATTCTTGCTAATGTTTTCGAAAATTTTCTAAATGAACATTTGGAAAACCTGCTGCATTCATTACTGGACTTTTTAAGAATAATATGGTTGCAGTTAGATGGAGCGCATGCACATTTTTGTATTAGAGGCAGAAACACTTTGGATGAAAGGTTGCCAGCGTTGATTGAAGAAAATAGGGGTTGCCAGTCAATTGTTGCGTCTCCGAGCCACGCCACCTACGACTTTTCCTATTCCTACGCGCCATTACGGAATAATTACAAAATCGTAAATATCTTGAAAGCCATCAAAGATAGAACCACATATTCATATGAAAGAGAAAGAAGAATTAATTTCGCATTCACTGATGTGAAACTTATCATACCATCCCACTTGAAAAATAAGTTTTTTTTCGTTTTAAACTTTCCAAATTTTAAAAATTGCTAGACTATTGATTTAATGTGTCTTTGAAACAATGATCTTACCCAAACACAAGTATGTTTCTTGCTCGTTTTTAAACCGAAAACCGCATCTTTCTGTCGTACTTAATTTCCGAGATATTAACATTTATTGTAAAGTACTACAAACGTCAAATTTTCTAAGATTGCTGAATAACTTCAAAAATAGGCTTCGCAGACATGAACTATGGTCAACAAACTGGACCCAGATATCGATACTGAATTGAAAAATGTAATAATATACAGAGTATTCAAAATAAATAATTTGATGCCAACCTCCGGTATGTGCAACGCGGCAGCTGCAAGTAGACTATTAGAAAATGAACATTTTTTATTCTAGACTTTTTTCTAATTTAAACGGTAAGGCCACTAGAGAGTACCGCGCGCTTATTGGACCGCCCTGTATATTTCACTTGGTAAGCATTCTTGAGAAAATCGTTTTTGTGATTTTAAGTAATCATAGCTATGAACTTTTTTAAGCAACCCTGTTCGTGTTTAGAAACATATCTTAATTGATAAAATATAATTTTGATTCGGTGAGCAGATCAGTGAAAATTGACCTTACTTGGGATTTTAGACGATAAGTAATTATTTCCGTTGAAAGTGGCAGATTTATTGTACTATACATACTACATTTCCACGCGGTGTTGAATTCGTTTTCAGTCCAAATGGAGTTTTGAATGCCCCATAAAGATGAGTATCAGAACCGTACTGCATCTCAAGGTCGATTCGCTTGTTTATGAGACCGTGTCGGGTCCGAGATGCTACAAACTCCATGAAAATGGCTACTGGATTCGTATCGTATTGAAATTATGAATTAATGCTATACAGTCGTACAACAACACATTAAAAAATGAAAGCAAATGAAGGCATTATAAATATTTCCTCTATTATTGATAGAACAGAAACACAGAAGGTAATGCTAGAGTATCCAAAACTGCGTGCAAGATTACGGAGGCAGCATACTAAACAATCAGCATTATATTTCTGAAGATTTTCTATATAAAAACAGTTGAAACAATATAACATAAACATTTTCCTCCAAATTAAATAGCACATCACTTAAAATACGGATTTTCTTTCGCAGAATTTCCTCGACCACTTCGTTGACACGACTTGGAAGGCAATAACTGTGATCTGTTGAGCTGCCTTCCAGTGACAAGAAAATAGTGGGTACTGCATTATGTTTCAGTCGAGTACACCACCTACTGGTAAACATTTTTAGATCATAGCCTATAACTTTTATGGAGCTACAGTAACATAGTAATGGTTACATCTTTTAATAAGTTCCCAATTTTTGTATAGTAGTTACTAAATGAACATAGCTTGTACAAAATTTAGCTCAAAAGCGTGCTGGTTGATCGGCTGTTACCTATTAAATCAGTTAAGTCATCTCAATCGATCCATAAAAATAGGGTCCGTACATTTTCCATCATATTTTATTTCTAGCAGCACACACACACACACTTCTATCTACTCCGCGTATGCAAAATCTCACAGCGTACGCCTATGCATTTTATCTCAGCAAATATGAGCGTCGACGTTACGTTCAATGGTGCCTCTCTTGACAGATTCTAGTCCAAAATGGCCGGACGGGCGTATGGTTGCCATCAACCTGAGATATTCTGCTGATTGTTTGGTATGCTATGGTACGGATATGCTGAATTACATCGATGAGCGCGATCGCGGTTTAAGCCGCGGTCTCTACATCGACGCTAAAACAAACCTGTGTATTCTTATGAGACCGAACATAATCGAAGATTCCTCCACCTGGTCACCCTCACGGTTTACCACGCGGTTCACAGCGATGTCAACTGGAGAACAAAATAGTTTGCATTTCTGAGGCGTTCTGAGGTTTCTAAGCGAATAGGGTTGTCCCGTTCAATCACGCATGGTGAAGGAAGAACTAATAAATTATGTATTTAATACTAATCCCGTTATTTGGGACAAGCGTAACAAATCACGTTTATTTAATATTTTACGACGAAAGGTAAATTTAAGGGTTTTCCTCATAGACAACCAATGTTAAAAGAAAAGAATATTCAGGAGGTACAAAAAACATTTATAAACTCCATACCAATCGACTAATCCCATTTTCAAATTTATTATAAGCGAATATATGTCGTTCTGACTGGTTTACGGGACAACACATTTCTGGATTATATTTCGTTCATCAAAAAAAAGAAACCCCTGCGACATTGGCTGTTTTACACATACATATGTAATTGCAATTAATGTAGTGGTATTGCAAAACGATTTACTTTAAAATTCAATAACAATGATCAAGTACAATGCATTTTTCCTTCACTATTGTAGGTTCTTCGGATTTTGGGATAAAGTATCTACTGCAAGAGGTCTTTTAATCAAAGAGCCGACGTTTCGGCGTTCATTTTTGGACTCAAAGGGACGTTATTTTTTGTCGCTATAGGGGTGTGCTCGATAGGTAACGATGTATGTTTTATAATTTATTGTTATTTCAATATTTTAATGACAGAGAACAGAAAATTGTATTATATTTTTTATATTTTAAATAGTGTTACGCAACTTATCAGTAGTTGAATTTTTAATATTTTTTGCCGAATTGTATTATGTAAAATTGTTCAAATCCTATCGATAATTGAGAATTTCATGTGTAATTTTTTTCTAATTTGTTTGGAAGACTGAATTGTCAATATTCAACGTTGTTCAATTCATATTTTTACTTATATATTGTTTCGTTTTCATATCAATTTTGGCCCTGAAGAAGGCACAAAATAAACGTCGAAACGTCAGCTCTTTCAGTAAAGAACCTCTTGCAGTGCTTTATACCGAAATTCGAAAAACCTCTTCTACAAAAATAAACCAAGATAAGATAGCAACAGAAGCGAAACTAACTAGAGTTTACTGGCATTAAACTACCAATGTCTAACGACAGTAACGACTTTGGCTATTCTTGATATAAGCGACAGTGATAATGGCTGTTTTTGCTAAAACACTGTAATTTTAGGTTCACTTTATCCACCAATGTTGTTAGTTTATTTCTTAATAATATTTTCGGCTGATACATGGATGACGTTTCTATTAACAGTGGAGCCAATATGTAAAATTTGTTAAAATATGGCAATGGTTGTTTTTGATAAAGACCCTTCAATTATAACAATGAATTAACTTTTCTAACAAAATCTGTTTAACGGCGTGGATAACTGAAAGGTAAAGCTCCTTTCGGCATGTTATTCGACCCGACGTCGATATAAAACTACCACCGCGATGTGGAGTGCAGACCGCGACCGTGCTCATCGATATAATGTACTGAAATCTCTGAAAACGAATTCAATACCACATGAAAACGGGGGATACGATTACTACGATTTATTTCGCGTATTCGTCCAAAGTGGTGACCACTGTATCGGAGCTTGTCATGTTCTCGTTCAGCAGTAATTCGTTCAAGTTGATGACGTCCTTCACGTATTTGCAGTCGGATAATTCCACGAAATCGGTAATGACGACATTCATGCCGGAATCACCCGGCTTCTGGTGATCGATCCAGTCCAATTTCTGCTTTTCGAAGTCTATCGCGCACTTTTGCTTCAAGCTGCCTAAAAGCAAAATTATTTTAAAACCAATACTCATTTTTTGACGATTATTTCTATAAATACCAGCGTATATTTCGTATAACTTTCCACATCACAGGTTAAAGTGTAAGAATAACCCATATAGGTAAACCTCGCTACTGACGTAGAGCTACAAGTACAAAGGGTAGCTTGTCGCGTAAAAAAAATTCTGTGTACTATCTCACCCCGAATGATCTTTTTTAATTTCAATTTGGCAAAAAGTTTTCGATTATATATCATTATAACAAAATTGTATTTTTACGTTATCGTTTACTGTGACTCTCGCAATACACCAGTATATCAGAAGTCGCCGAAGTGAAATAGAATTCGAAGGTGCCATCCATCCACTCGTGGAGGCGAAAACCTCAACGTTAAATGACGCCGGCTTAAAAGCCCAAGAACCACAAATTCATTGGACTTTCTGCCTTGGTGGTATCCCGTACTTTCCATAAGTCTCATTTGCCCACAAATTTATTTACAATTTGTATCCTGACCATTGTTGTCCAGTATTTAATAATATATCCTGGGATACGGTCAATGTTGTATTTTAAAAAAATATATAATTTTGACGACGTTTCGACGCTTAAATGTGCGTTCCTATGGAGAAACTAGTCGCACAAAAATACATAGCTCATAAAATATACGTTAAAAAATATAACTACAAATAGAAACACATCAAAATCCATTTCGAGAAAGGTAAGTTTTGGTAAGGTGGAAGAAAGTATAGGCTATGCTCCTTTTATATACGTATGTTTCGTATATGTTCTGAAATTCATGCACTATAGTGTTCCTCGTTCAGTAATATATACTCAAGTATGTTCTTCCTTGTGTATCTGTTTCCTAGACATCATCTACGAAACGGACGGAAAACATTTGGCGACGTTGTCATATTTCAAATATGTCAATTTGTTATGCCTATGCCTACAAATTTTGATGTTTTCTGTTGTCTCAGTATTTCATGTTTTTTGCCGCAAAATTTTCTGGATGTGACAGAAATTGACAACAATTTTCCCCAAAATTACATACAAAATCACCTTGACCATAACGAAATGTTACATGACTATCGAACGACTGTGAACCACATTTAAGTATTAATAAGGAACTCTTAAATATTAACTATGACTACGGCCCTAAAAGTCGCTATAGGGGCGACGGAGTAAAAACGTTATTGCAGACTGAAATAATGTTTGTTTAGATATTAATTTCTTCTGTTTTTATATGTTACACGGACAGGCTTTCATTGGATTCACAGACGATATATACTTACTAAAAAGATGAGCTATGATGAACGTGTAGCTCGGTGTTAAAATGCACTGAGATATATAAGACGTATTTGGCTTCCTATTCTTTAAGCCATAATCTAAAACAGCGAACAGCTTCGTTGCTGACACAGTATTAGGCCAAGGGTTTGGAAAGCTTGAGTTCGGCCAAAACATTGGTTGGCCAAACCTAGCTGCATCTGATCTGTATACGGCTATCACCTATAATACAAGCACATAATTCATACTTTAATGATAATTATTATTACTCCGCCACCAAAAGTAATACCTACAATCGACCGATCGTATTTTGCGCCCCCAATCTCATCAAAATCAATGTAGCGGTTACTGAAGTTTTGCAGTGAACAAAATAACGACACAGTACGACAGGCATACCGACAGAAATAAATGGCACAGCATAGGTAACAACCAGCATAATATCTCTGAGGATTTCCCATATAAAAATAGTTCCCACAGAATTTGACCTTGGGATGATTTTACGGATGTGAAGTTTTGGTAGAGATGCGAAAATGAAAATATCGATACCTATACCAACTCGATATTTTTTAGCCAAACAGGCGCGTTTGGTTCGTACAGAGCATTTTGTGCAACTGATTACAATAGTTATTTTCGATACCGATACAAAAGTATCGATACCAGCTTGGAATGCCTCAAAAAGTATCGATGACAAAAATACTCGATATTAGTGCAGAAGTATCGAAGAATCGTTAGCATCCCTACAAAAAACCATCCAAAAGGGGGGATGCCCATGTAAGTACCGCCAACCTGATTTATTGTGCTGGTTGTTTACTATGCTGTGTAAACGGCGTAGGGTTTTGTGATATAGATTTTATAGAAGCGTCAAGAAACATAGTATCTGTCTGTATCATACTTATTGTATACTAAATACTTGTTTACTTGTACTTGCCACACTGTAAATGAAAGGAATACGAAATCCATGTTCCTTTTTCTCGCGGCCGGCCCGCCTGAATATCATTATTTTTTTGTTTGTGTCAGTAACCGCTGCACTGTTTCCATAAAATTGAAGGAGCGATAAGCAGGTCGTGCTATATTTTCGTAGAATGCATCACGTTGGCGACGGAGTAAATAGCAAAAAACAGTCTCTACAAACTACAAAACTACACAACTACAAAACGTATGAGTGTTCGAAGGGTTCCTTATCATTTGCCGCTGCCCATCATTGCTGTTCTTAGGATTGCCGCGCCAGGTGAATCGCAGGGCGTGCATGGGTCATTTGCACCAAAAACGAAAAGGTAGGTCACCGCATGTTAGGAATAGTTATATACAGAAAAAACTAAAAGATACGTGTTATTGAGAGTGACTCCTGGAGTTGTTAGCTTTCTAAATGTTTCCGATGTAGCTAAAAGTTAAATTGAAGGAAAATATATTGAAATAAATGAATAAAGGGAGTAAAATCTCCCTCCCCGTTAGCAGTCTCATGACATGTTGTTCCACACAATGAAGAATTTATTTGCTGTATTTGTTGTTTGTTATTTTTGAACTAACTAAGGTTAGCTATATATTATTGATAAAATTTGACATTAAGTTTTCTGAGTATCAAATGTAATGTCTTTCGCCAAAATTTCTCTTCCATTAACGCATTTAATGAGTCCATAAAATTCGCTTATAACCGCAGAGCCAACTGGCGGAGCAATACTAGATTTAAGACGCCATCCATGTGCATGATTTCATACGACTTTACTGTATTTGGAAGACAATTATTGCAAATTCACAGAAAATTTAAGTAAAACTATATCTGTAAAGCACACTATACTCTGCTCCGTTAACCTATCAAAATGGTCCAATAAAAACAATCACGCACAGATATAATTTGTTGTTTATAAAGGATAATCGGGACCCTCCAATAACGTATTTGAATTTAGGCGAAATATTTTGATTTAGTCAGAAATGTCCTCAAACGGAAAAATTATATCCCTCGGTAAACCTGTCCTCCGTTAACTTTAAGGTACCGGAGGGAGAAACTGCTTAACGGATTGGATAATTAGTACAAAGGTTTTTAATAATGCGATGATAAAAAAAGTTTCCTACAAATACGATATGCAAGTCACAGATTAAAGCAGACAATGATAAACAAAACGAAAAAAAGTTCAAATGTCGACAGGTCTATGCGTAGGCCTCGTGATTTTTTCTAAAGACTTCAATATTTTCTAAAAAGAAATTTGGGAGTTAGACGACTTTTGAAACCCTATGAATTGTATCAAATCAAATCAGCTGGCCAAAAAGTATAACATAAAAAAGTTAAAAACTTTATAATTCGTTTTACAATAATATTCTGATTTTTTTATAACTTAACAGACCGCCTAGGCAGAGCCTAACCCTAAACACCAGAGTACCACGGCTGCTGTGAAAAGATTATGTTAGATTATTTTGGAGACCGTTTGAAGAAAATTTATAAACCACCATACACTTATTTCAAACTTTTATCAATGGAACTTGATTATTGAAATTACCTATTAGAAAAATAATGTTAATATTCAACCTTATCTATACATATAAAGTATGATGCCCATGGCAGATCTTCCTTAGATGTGAGGGTCGCATGTGCTTTTATTCATTTTCAATTAGGATTAGAAACACTCTTACTTTTCAAATTTCTCAGAGGCTTAAAATTTTGAATAGGTACTTATTATAAAATTTTGGGAATTTAAAAAAATACGTATAGAGTCAGCAGTTTGACCTCTTCGACCACGGAATGTTTCTCTCTTCGGTCCTACATGTCTGTGTACAAAGCAAACTAAGCAACTACCAATATTATGACGAATACCTGGTATCGATACTGGATGATCATATATTCCAATGTAACGTATTCCATGTGATCAGAGTACGGTAATAGTTTCGTACCGAATGTTTTATTGAACATCTGCATTAACCTTTCATGGTCTGAATGTTCGAAAGCGTAGAAATGTTGGCAATCAAGGATGACGATCTGTGAACAATGAAAGACTAGATTACTTCCAGGTGGCGTAAAAGCCATGGTTTATCATACATTTCATATATTCTGATTACTTAAAATACTTATTCATAGCAAGTTTGTACAATAGAACGGCGCGCCATTCGGCGTACCATGGAAAGAGATTTATATGGACATACAGAGTGAATTTTTAGTACCGGATCGGTCGATAACTCCACTACTATAAAAGATAGCAAAAAAGGTTGTATATAAAATTTGTATCTAAGGATATGCTCCTTGCTCAGAAATTATTTCTAATTATACAGTGCGATCCATATCACAAGCCTATACAAAATGCGAGGAAGTAAGTGGAATCAGCCAATTCGGTTTCAAAAATGGATTCGGAACGAGAGAAGCTATATTCACCCTGCAAACGTTGGTACAAAACTGCTGGGACCAAAAAAAAGATGTTTTCATATGCTTCGTCGACTATAAGAAAGCATTTGACAACGTTAAACATGACCACCTCATATCATATCTTAAATATATAGGGTTAGATGGAAAAGACATACGACTTATAGGTAACCTGTACTGGAAAAAGCAGAGATCCGACTAAACAACGCAGGTACAACACAAGAGTTTGAAATAAGACAAGGTGTTAGACAGGGATGCATCTTATCCCCAATGTTATTCAACTTATATGTGGAAAGAATATTTACGGAGGCAGTTTCGAACAGCTCAATTGGCATAAGAGTAAACGGAATTCCCATAAACAACATCCGGTATGCAGATGACACTGCCATAATAACAGATAATGCAGGTGATCTCCAGATCCTACTAAATCGAGTCACTGAGGCGAGTAGAAATCTAGGCCTTAAAATTAATATTGGCAAAACAAAGTTTATGGTGATCAGTAAAAATAACACAACAAACACCCAGATACAAATAAACGGAAAAAACATTGAAAGAGTTTTACAGTTTAAATATCTAGGATGCATGGTCAAAGAAACATGAGATCCAGACCAAGAAATAAAGTGCAGAATAGAACAAGCACGAATAACCTTTCTAAAACTTAAAAAAATTCTCACTGACAAAAACTTAAGCTTCAGCCTCAGATACAGAATGGTAAAATGTTATGTCTGGTCAGTTCTGCTCTACGGAATGGAGGCGTGGAAATGGAAAGCAACCACAATCAACAAAATTGAGGCTCTCGAGATGTGGATCTTAAGACGGATGCTAAAAATACCCTGGGTAGACCATGTAACAAATGAAGAAGTTCTCCGAAGAGCTGAATTAACAGACCGACAGCACTTCGACACAATTAAAAAAAGAAAAATAGCCTACCTGGGATACGTAATACGGGAAGAACGTTATCAGTTACAACGCCTGGTACTTCAAGGTAAAATTGAAGGAGGAAAAAGAGGAATAGGAAGAAAAAAACTATCCTGGCTCAGAAACATTCAGCAGTGGACAGGAATGAGAAGCCTCGGAGAGATACAAAATGCAGCTGTGAATAGAGAAATTTGATAGGAAGAGGATGGAAGCCTACGCAGGAATCTGCATGGCACTCTAAGAAGAAGAAGTTCCATAACTACGTGGTGATGCAAACATCATCATAGTCACAATGTCTAAACAGACATGTTGTGAACTCGTAAAATGCATTACGTCGGAGCTAGGGTATTGCCGACAAGAATATTATCGATAGTTTTGAGAACTGTAGCTCGCCATCGTTCGCGATTTACTGTCAGTTCAGTAGCGCTCTTGATACTCATATCCAGCAACTGTTTCGTCGTATCCACCCAGAGTGTAGGTAGGGGAACTCGGGGCATGACCCTGAACTACAAGTTTCTCCATGTTACCGCTTCTGTGTATATGTCCGAAGAAAGTGAGCATTCTCGTCGACACAATGAAGGATAGTCTCTTTGGATTACCGAGCTCATCCAGTATGGAAGCGTTAGTTCGATGGGCTGTAAAAGGAATTCTCAGCATTCTCCTCCACGTCCACATTTCAAAAGCATCTATGCGAGCTCGATCTGCCTTTTTAACAGTCCAAGTTTCCGAGGCATACAAAAATATGGAGAACACAAGAGACTGAACGAGCGACATTTTGGTAGCTTTAGTGATGTTATAGTCACGCCATATTTTAGTAAGCTTTGCATGTTAACATACATTTTTTTAAATGAATCACGCTATATGTTATTCTATATTTAGATTCTACTAATAATGCCCCTTCTTAAAATATAGGTGTTGTAACATTATACATGGTATTTCAAAAGTTATGACCACTTTTTTTGCTATCTTTTAATTTAAGTTACATACTTAATATTAATATTCTGTACATAATATGTGGGATTGAGCAATACACTATTAGGAAACAGACTTCCAAGCCTAGTGTGATAGCTGTATTAGTTCAATCCCCATCAGTTGCCCTACAGATTTATATAATATTGATTTACACATATTATTACACGCCATTATTTTGTATAGAATATTATTCTAAATTTTGAATGTACTGCAATGAACAATGTACAATAAACAAACAAACAAACAATAAACAATTTATACATCCAAATCGCTCTCAAATGAACGTACTGTATATCGTATATCAAAAAGTAATGAATCAAACATTATTTTTTTCACATGGGAAGATAAATAATATCCTCTAGTTTTAAAATCGGCTATAAAGAAAGCCGACGACGCATATTCGTATAAAGGGTAACAGAATGCAAAATCTAGATTTAGATAAATAAATTTCAGTACACAAATAGGAGGTATATTTGAAATATGCAGAAAAATCGAAATATCTCGGAAACTGATGGACGAAGGTATAACAAAAAAAAGAGCATATTAAAAGCAATTCTTTGGTATAATAAAATATTAGGGGTTACATTTAAAAAAAAAGAGAAAATCTAGATTTTGCATTCTACATCACCCTGTATACGAATATGCGTCGTCGGCTTTTTTATAGCCGATTTTAAAACCAAAGGATTCCTTTTATCTTTCCATGTGAAAAAAATAACTTTTGGTTCATTACTTTTTGATATACATTACGTCCATTTGACAGTGATTTGGATATAAAAATGGTCATAACTTTTGAAGTACCCTATATAATGGTACAATACCTTATATTTTAGAAAGAGGGATTATCAGTAGAATCTAAGTGTGAAATAATATATAGGGTATCTTATTTAAAAAAATGTATGTTTGCATCACCACGTAGTTATGAATCACCCTGTATAATTAAAAATATTTTTCGAATAAGCAGCATATCCTTATCTATAACTTTTATACACAACTTTTTTGCTATCCTTTACAGTAGTGGAGTTATCGACCGATCCGGTAATAACTCTATACTAAACTCACCCTGTATAAGAGAAACGGTCTTTCATCTAGTGTGTCCGTTTCAAAGAACTTTTAACATTATTTTCGAAAAATTCGGAAAAAACAAATTTTTCAAATTTATTGGAAAACTGCATTTAAAGTTTATTGCTAAAGAACTGTAAAGAACATGAAAAATAAGTTCTTGCTAGTTATTCATCAATTTCCTGATATGGGTTAAATTTTATGAATATTTCTAAAAGTTGTGAAAATTAACATTACTTCAAAAAAGAGTTTTTGCATTATTGCCTTTGATCACCTCTATGGTTAAAAACAACTACCTGAATTTTGAGCTTGACAAACTTTATCTAGGGGCGTTTACAGTTCTGATTTTTGACTTTCATTTCGATGAAATATTGTTTCTTCTTCAGATGTACCTAAAACGATTGTTGTGCTTAAAGGAGTGCCACATAACGTGAACAGATGCTGTAAAAAAGAAGCAGATGCACAGATATATTATGGTCTCATCACTATCGCTTATATTATACCATACAAACCTCTTGAGGGTGATTTTCTAAGAAACTGCTGATAGCATCCAAGACGCTCTGAACTTTATCGGCATACAATCCGTGAACTATGTACAGGTCGTTGGTATTCCGTTTCGTAGCTATACGTAAATCAAAGTACCGTATGCCTTTTTCTAGCTGTTCCCTCGCAGAAAGGGTTTGAGTTCTGGACCAATTTACCATGAAATATTTGAGCAGAGGACCTAGCCAGGACATTTTCTTTATGATATTGTCTGCGTCGGGAGCTATCTTAGATTTCTTGGTTATGCTCGAAGTAAAACTATCATGTGAACCTGGAAACCCCAAGAAACATCTCTTTGTGGGACTATTTCTAAGGCATATTAAGTCGGTTTGTTATTAGCCTTAGGTACTCCGAATCAACGACGATCAAAAAATATAGAAATTCCTAGTGGCAGTGTAACATATTGAAAGCAATACATTATACTGTACTGTACTGTTGATCAATGAAAGCGGTGTTGTAAGTATTCTCTGGTGACCGCAGGTGACTAAACAAAACAAACATATTTTGCATCAACTTTCAGATATTTCAGTACTTTTAAGTAAGGATAAAAAAATGGAGTCAAGTTGATTGACTCAGTACTTCTCACACGTTACTGTGATACCAGCTTATTATTTTCCCATAGCATGAAGCTTTAGTCTGAGATCACCTTGCAACCAAATCATCGGCAGCCCTCCCTCTAAAATTGACTTATGCCTTATGTCTTTTCTTCACAGGTCAATGGACAGCCTATTATCAATACTACAGACTTTTCAGTTTTACAGGTAGAAAATGATCAGGAACCCCTAAAACATCTAAAAACGAGGTTTGAGCTGTTTTCATATTTTTAGTTTTTTGATTATTGCTACGCTGCCACAGACATGATTTCTAACAATCATACGCGTTTTATATCCTCACCAGGGTAGTAATACTGTCTCAAAATTTCATTAGAATCAATTTAATAGTTTCCACGTTACAAAATACAAAACTATCTAAAGCAATAAACACTCGTATGTATACAGAAAATTCTAAGTCCCTTAGTTTCGGTAATACGCTAGGCAATGTTCGAATGGACGTAAAAAGGTGACTTATGTCGCTCGGTCTTCCTTCACAGGTTACTGGACAGCCCATTATGAATACAACAAATTTTTCAGTTTTTCAACCTCCCATCCCCAACCTCTCCAATTTCACCCCCACACAAAAAAACGCAGAAAATTATCAGGAACCTCTAAACCGCTTAAAAACGAAGTTTGAGCTATTTTTATATTTTTAGTTTTTTTATTATTCCTGTGCCGCCACTGGCACGATTTATAAAAACCATAAGCATTTTCCATCCTCGCCATGGTGGTAATACTGTTACAAAATTCCATTAAAGTCAATTCAAACGTTGTCTCCTTACACGATATAGAACGATCTAAAACAATACTCGTATGTTTACACCAGAAAGTCCTTTGGTAATAGGTTGGCTCTGTCCGAATGGACCTGAACCTAAAGTTATTTATGTCACTAGTTTAAGCGATATTTAATTTTTTTTTGTTTTTTGCTAATTACTCCGCCGCCCATGCACCGATTTTCAAAATTATAGGAACATTACCTACTACGACCACACAGCATATCGCTGCCCAAATTTCATCACAATCCATGCAGCGGTTGCTGAGATTACGTGGCTAGAAGAACGCGTACAGACAGACCGACAGACAGACAGACCGACGGAAATGAATGACGTGGATTTTCGTTATGTAGGCATCACAAAACGCCCAAAAAGTGTATTATGTCAAAATCGAAAATGTTTGCGATCACAATACTCCCCTCACCTAACGGTGTGGGAAGTAAAAATTTATTCAGATCTCTCATCTCTCAGAGCTATGCGTAATCATTAATTGTTTTAATGAAACTAACTTGTATCCAATAGCATGTAGATGTCCTTAGCCAGATAGAAAAATACCTTTTGCGTGCGGCATCTGGCAACCTAGAACTGTACTTTGAATGAGAAATACTACAAACTCACGCGTTAGGGCCTGTCCACATCTCCACGTCACGACGTCATCAACGCAGGACGGTGCGGTGTCGCAGCAGGGTGCGTTTCCACGACGTGCTAGTGACGGTACGGCAACGTCGCCGTGGAACGCCACGTCTAACGTCGTCGCCGATGTGTGCCTAGTTCTATTGATTGCGGTGCTAGTTAATGTTTTATTGGCATTGTAACTTTTGTTAATAGTTCTTCAAAAGTTGATGTAGACATTCGAAAATAACTGTAGAATTTGTGGTCACATGTTTTCAGTGCCTCGTATTTTCTAGTGAAATGATTCCCATCACTATTCATAACTGAAAGATAGGGGTGCACCCAGTAGTGTCTTTTCACATATTTTTTTTCAACCTCTCTCTCCGTCTTTTTTACAATAGCAGAAGCAGAATGCGTATTGTGCGGACCATATCTAGAATAAGACTGCTATTTTTCATGTACGTTAGCGAAAAATGTATCGAAATATTACAAGGCATGGTGACGTGCACAATGAGGTATCATGACGTGCAGTTTTAGGATACGGTAACGTAAATTGGTACGTTATGACAACGCAGAGAGATACCGCACCGTTCCACGTTGACGGCGTAGTGACGTGGAGATGTTGTATGGTTTACGGCAACGGATTTCTGAATTTCTAGTGCTTGAATCTTTGTGCTATGTATATCTGATTAGAGATAGTTTCTATATAAAACAGTAGGGAGAACGTGGTAAGTACCTATGCAAAATAGATAGTGGTGGTCCAGAATCTTTGGACCTGATATCATGTTATTTGAGGTTATACTTATCATGGATACACTGGCGCAGAATTTGTGTACTTATTTGCAGTTACTACTACTGAATTGTTATAGAACAACGGATTACCTTAGCTTGACTCTGCTGAGATAAAAATAAGGACCTTTGATTATTCTTATTGTTGTTATTGTATTATCATTAATAAAATTGCGTCTTTATACGTGAAGGCATTTGGTAAGTCTGCCATTGAAGGAAAATGGCAGCTGTTTATCTTGTCAGTGAATGAATAGAAACGTCTTTTGCATCGTCGTTGCTTCGAATAGTACGCGCTACAGGTACACTATTGAACGAAAAAAGCGCATGAAATATGAATCAAATCACCCAAAGTCAACATTAATATTGCACCAACCACATTATGTACAATGAAGGGTCGTACATCAATTTTCGTAATTTCTTAATCTTATCCAGTGATTTTATTTTCGATCTATAGCGCTCTACTGGTCGCAAGAGGCCACAGTAAGGTCCTGTGAAAAAGTAAAAGGAAAGTAAAGACTACAGATGAAAGGATGCGATAGTGGTATGGTAGCTATGCAGAAAAGGTTAGGTATACTTAGTAAGTATTCTTGTACATTGAACTGTTGGTTCTTGGGCTGTTCGGACAGCGCCGAGACGCTGCGCCGCCTTGGGACATTTCGCTGCTTCACGTTTCGCCAACACGAGTGGTTGGCATCCTCAGAATCTGTTACCTGTTCGGCGTGTTCCGAGAAGTTGAGTTCATCGGATCATGGCCGTGAAAGATTTATACAATACATTCTTGTAAAGATGGATTGGTTTTCTACATTACATTTTTTTATTTTTTATGTGTTCGAATCTTAGGTACTGATCCTGTAAGGTATCTGATTAAAGAATTTAGGTGCGAAGAAGAATATCGTTCTTTGTGTTAAAGATTTCTTTAAAGTTTAGCTACGTGAATCACTCTTTATGGTAGACCTAGTTGTTCTATCTAATTGATCTGAAGTTTTCGGCATTGCGTACATTCTTACTACATGTTCGTGTATATAGATAAGCATTATGTTTATGTTTAATTTAACAAGTATGTTATTTGATTCCACAGAATTAAAGGGGTAAATCAAAATCAGTGTTCAGCGAATAAGTTTGGGAGTCACGATATACAGTAAAATGATCAAACCTCGATACTATACAAAGAGGATAATAGCTAACAAGAAAAAGAATAGAAATCTGCCTTTGATTCTGCCTATATACTATTGAGTCACGATTGCATTTCCAGTTCATCAGTTGGCTGAGACTCGATATGACTAGATTCTATGTCTCTTTGTGGTTTGTTGTTGGATACCGAATGAGATCCGGTATTCGCTTATCTTGGTACAACAGCATCGTGATGTTAATATGCTAATCAACATTACTTAGAATTTCAAAATCACCGTTTCAGTAATCAAGTTTCTTATAAAAAGCATAAGTTAGTTCCTGGCACAGCTGTCAAATAATGTTACTTATTCAAATACGTTTGGTATCTATAAATGAGGCGTTGGGAGCTTGAGTGGCTTATCCCCAAAATTCAGAAGTTGAGAAAAACGCTGGTAAAGATTTGCAAATAACAGGAACTACCTATATCAATGTTATAATGATGTATGTAGCGATATCTCTGTAATAAAAGCGAAATCAGTCATAGGCGACTATAGAATTGAAAATATATGAGCTGAGTGTTCAGTATTTAAAGTTTTCCACATTTATCGTTTTTGTAGAATAGGCCAAGGCCACTCAACACCTCAAAAATGATGCTTATTCTCTAAATTTAAAAGAAATGGTGAAGGTGCTGACATTTATGTTCCTATAAATTGTAAAGGGCACATTCACCATAATTGATTTAAATCGTAAGAAGAAAATTGGCTGCAGTAGATTGACTCGATATTTGCCATTCAAGTTCTAGGTACGGTCGTAAATGACCTAACTACCAACGAATTTGTATTCAAATATAAATAATATCATAAAATATAAGATTATTCTCAAACACTGTTAAATAATTCCATACAAGCAGTAATGTGACCATTCAAGTCATTTTTCAATCTATCAAACGTAGAATACTTGCAGAGATTCTTTTGTAAGAATCTGTGACAGTTACGAGTATATTTATTTCTGATCATATATTAATGACCTGATAGGGTGAAACTAAAAAAACCAACATTAAACTATGTACGCAACACTTGAAGTTATTACTATAATGCTCTCTATATTTATTGAACTAACACTTATCGATTATCGAACAATAATTTTATTGTCGTTGATCGAACATAAGAAGAAATAATAAAAAATATGCTTTTTCAATAAATATAGTCATTAACTTCAAAAATGCATGCTCGATTCAACGATGGCGTCGCCGCTGACATTATCATTACGAATACTCGCTATTGTTCGTAATATTAATGACAGCCGATCACAGATATATTGCACAGTATCCGTAAGTTGATCTATTTCTGTTAATCTTGTTAATAACCAGCAAATATGAATTTATACATGGTAATAGTTGACTCCATGTACTCCAATCGTAACAACGTACACTTTATAAGAAATTTCCCTGAACTAGGTATGAGGCTTATTGCCTAGGCAGTAGTGCCTATTTTGCGGAAATTTCAAGCTCTAAATTATGTAAAACACTCATTCCATGTATCGTACTATTTAGAGAACAATAAACTGTAAACATATTTAAAGGGAAATACAAAAATCAACCCATAGCGAAAACGGAAGTTAGGACAGTGCAAACTCGGATCAAGATAATAGTTATGAACATAAAATAAGGAACCCGCCTCTATAAAATTGAATTACGATTGAACTTTTAATTCCTCAGTATAGTTGGATATGCTCCAAGGAAAAGTGTGTGATCAAGGTTTTCAAACCCAAAATTTTTCCAAATGTGCATATGATTTGATGTTGCTGGATGAGATGCAGTATTGTGTCCTCGTAGGGTTGCAGTCTGTGTGAGGCGTTGAGGTTTTACAAATTCTCATTTTGAATTTATCAACTATGCAAATTATCGACTTAGATAAGAAGTCAGTTCTTGAAAAAACCTGTTTCCAGGTTGTCAAACAATGTCACTTATTCAAAATTGCGACAAAAATGTGACAAATTATGTACCTTGATCGAGTATCCGAACCGTTAGTAAAGTTCATATTCCAGTAAATGTAGCTTTTTATTCATTTTCCAACGAAGCGGTATGGAGAAGACAAACAACCATAGGATAAGATTCAAAAATTACACATTTCAAACTATGTATGAATAATATCTATTTCTGTAAGTTTTGGAATTAGGTGGCCTGAAGACAAAACTTTGTTTTCCAATCACTAGTGCTCATATTGCTCATAAGAAAATGCACCTACACACCATCTGACCCAAATCTACTATGTACATCAACTACCTGTAATCCGCAACATTCTACATAATTATCGCTCTCACCTGGTATAGCTAAATGTATCACAGGCACCGACTTTAACTTCGGAGGCAGATTGGTCATCCAAAACTCCAGGTTCTTTGCTAGATCGCCCGAATCGTCCATCTCGTCGGTGTTCCCTGGGCAGGCGGGAAGACACCTGGAGAACAGCCCAAGATACTATAAATAGCGGCTACCGCAAAACAATGGGTGCAATCTTGATAAAAGCGAACAATCCTAATGGAATCGATTTTGTTTGAACGCGCGGCTACGGTGGCGGGCAACCGCTTGGCGGTTTAGAGCCGCGCCGACTCAAGTGACGCCGACGTTGCCATTTTATTCGCAATTTCATAAGCAGGCCTTGATTCAAATGCAAAAACTTATCGGCCACGATATCTTGATTATGTGGATAATCAATTATCTTATCTACACTTTAAATTCCAATCGGCTCGAAACGATCAGATGTAGGGTGTCCATTCCTAAGATCCCGGACGTGTCCGGAAATTTAGAGCTTAATTTCATTTTCGGGCGGAATCACAAAAATGTCCGGAATTTGAGCCGTAATGAAAAAGTTGGCACCACATACAGTAGATCCGAATTTTATGGTGGACAAAGTAAACAGAATCGGAAAAGAGCATGGCCTAAAGATCAATATAACAAAAACTACATTAATGATTGTAAGCAAAAAACAACATGACAACAAACAATTTTTCAAAATGGCATATACCTGATCGAACGAGTAGAATTCAAATCCCTATCTGATCCATAAATATATCCATTCGGCTCTGCCGGTTGGATATGATTACATACATATATTCGTAGGTATATACTGTGTAAGAATAAGACTTGTTATATGTATATAATGCTATATACAGGGTGGTCCAATAAGCGCGCGGCGCTCGCTAGCGGTCTTACCGTTTAAATTAAAAGAAAATTTCCCGAATAAAAAACTTTTTATGATCAAAAGGTCTACTTGTAGAAAATAATTTCCGCCGGATGCCCGTCAGCTTATTTCAAATATAACACCCTGTATATTATTACGTTTTTTAATCCAGCATGGAATTATAGGTTCAGTTTGTTAACCATAGTTTATGACTAAGAAGCCTATTTTCGAAGTTATTTAGACATCATCATAGTCACAATGTCTTAAAAGACATGTTGTGAACTCGTAAGACGCATTAAGTGAAAGCTAGAGTATTGCCGACACGAATATTATCAATAGTTTTGAGAACTGTAGCTCGCCCCACTCGGGGCGTGACCCTGAACTACAAGTTTCTCTATATTATCGCTTCTGTGAATATATCCGATGAATGTAAGCATTCTCGTCGACGCAATGGAGGATAGTCTCTTTGGATTACCGAGCTCATCCAGTATGGAAACGTTAGTGCGATGGGCGGTATAAGGAACTCTCAGCATTCTCCTCCACGTCCACATTTCAAAAGCATCTATGCGAGCTCGATCTGCCTTTTTAACAGTCCAAGTTTCCGACGCATACAAAAATATGGCGAACACAAGGGACTGAACCAGCGACATTTTGGTAGCTTTAGTGTTTAGTGATGTTATGGGCACACCACATTTTAGTAAGCTTCGTCATGGCCACACGTGCTTGCTGAATGCGCCGTCGAATCTCATTTTCACAGCTACCCGAATTGT